>OZ038448.1:6535527-6699860 GCA_964036265.1 Daptonema setosum
TGGAAAATGGAACCCATTTAATGGCACATGCCAGTTTTAGGGTCCCCAATACCGTAATTTTCAGTCGTCCTCAGGGCACGAGCCTGGAAACGTTTTTTGGCTAAATTCTATTACATCCTAGTTGCAAACCACCAACTGGACCCAACTAGTTTGAATTTTCGACCCCAAGTCTTTCATGGCACCTGTGGTACACTGGTCACGGGTCCCACGGAAAGGGCTCAAAATTAGCCAAAAACATGCTTCATTGGCTTATAACTCGCGATAGAAAACTCGGATCGTCGAAAACTCACTTCCATCGTGTAGAGCGTGTCCGAATTGACCTAGAAACATGTTCAAATTACCGAAAAGTTTTTTTAATGGAACCCATTTCATGGCACATGCCAGTTTTAGGGTCCTAAATACCGTAATTTTCAGTCGTCCTCAGGGCACGAGCCTGGAAACGTTTTTTGGCTAAATTCTATTACATCCTAGTTGCAAACCACCAACTGGACCCAACTAGCTTGAATTTTCGACCCCAAGTCTTTCATGGCACCTGTGGTACACTGGTCACGGGTTCCACGGAAAGGGCTCAAAATTAGCCAAAAACATGCTTCATTGGCTTATAACTCGCGATAGAAAACTCGGATCGTCGAAAACTCACTTCCATCGTGTAGAACGTGTCCGAATTGACCTAGAAACATGTTCAAATTACCGAAAAATTTTTTTTTTATGGAACCCATTTAATGACACATGCCAGTTTTAGGGTCCCAAATACCGTAATTTTCAGTCGTCCTCAGGGCACGAGCCTGGAAACGTTTTTTGGCTAAATTCTATTACATCCTAGTTGCAAACCACCAACTGGACGCAACTAGCTTGAATTTTCGACCCCAAGTCTTTCATGGCACCTGTGGTACACTGGTCACGGGTTCCACGGAAAGGGCTCAAAATTAGCCAAAAACATGCTTCATTGGCTTATAACTCGCGATAGAAAACTCGGATCGTCGGAAACTCACTTCCATCGTGTAGAGCGTGTCCGAATTGACCTAGAAACATGTTCAAATTACCGAAAAGTTTTTTTAATGGAACCCATTCAATGGCACATGCCAGTTTTAGGGTTCCAAATACCGTAATTTTCAGTCGTCCTCAGGGCACGAGCCTGGAAACGTTTTTTGGCTAAATTATATTACATCCTAGTTGCAAACCACCAACTGGACCCAACTAGCTTGAATTTTCGACCCCAAGTCTTTCATGGCACCTGTGGTACACTGGTCACGGGTTCCACGGAAAGGGCTCAAAATTAGCCAAAAACATGCTTCATTGGCTTATAACTCGCGATAGAAAACTCGGATCGTCGAAAACTCACTTCCATCGTGTAGAGCGTGTCCGAATTGACCTAGAAACATGTTCAAATTACCGAAAAGTTTTTTTAATGGAACCCATTTAATGGCACATGCCAGTTTTAGGGTCCCAAATACCGTAATTTTCAGTCGTCCTCAGGGCACGAGCCTGGAAACGTTTTTTGGCTAAATTCTATTACATCCTAGTTGCAAACCACCAACTTGACCCAACTAGCTTGAATTTTCGACCCCAAGTCTTTCATGGCACCTGTGGTACACTGGTCACGGGTTCCACGGAAAGGGCTCAAAATTAGCCAAAAACATGCTTCATTGGCTTATAACTCGCGATAGAAAACTCGGATCGTCGGAAACTCACTTCCATCGTGTAGAGCGTGTCCGAATTGACCTAGAAACATGTTCAAATTACCGAAAAGTTTTTTTAATGGAACCCATTCAATGGCACATGCCAGTTTTAGGGTTCCAAATACCGTAATTTTCAGTCGTCCTCAGGGCACGAGCCTGGAAACGTTTTTTGGCTAAATTATATTACATCCTAGTTGCAAACCACCAACTGGACCCAACTAGCTTGAATTTTCGACCCCAAGTCTTTCATGGCACCTGTGGTACACTGGTCACGGGTTCCACGGAAAGGGCTCAAAATTAGCCAAAAACATGCTTCATTGGCTTATAACTCGCGATAGAAAACTCGGATCGTCGAAAACTCACTTCCATCGTGTAGAGCGTGTCCGAATTGACCTAGAAACTTGTTCAAATTACCGAAAAGTTTTTTTAATGGAACCCATTTAATGGCACATGCACGTTTTAGGGTCCCAAATACCGTAATTTTCAGTCGTCCTCAGGGCACGAGCCTGGAAACGTTTTTTGGCTAAATTCTTTTACATCCTAGTTGCAAACCACCAACTGGACCCAACTAGCTTGAATTTTCGACCCCAAGTCTTTCATGGCACCTGTGGTACACTGGTCACGGGTTCCACGGAAAGGGCTCAAAATTAGCCAAAAACATGCTTCATTGGCTTATAACTCGCGATAGAAAACTCGGATCGTCGAAAACTCACTCCCATCGTGTAGAGCGTGTCCGAATTGACCTAGAAACATGTTCAAATTACCGAAAAGTTTTTTTAATGGAACCCATTTCATGGCACATGCCAGTTTTAGGGTCCCAAATACCGTAATTTTCAGTCGTCCTCAGGGCACGAGCCTGGAAACGTTTTTTGGCTAAATTCTATTACATCCTAGTTGCAAACCACCAACTGGACCCAACTAGCTTGAATTTTTGACCCCAAGTCTTTCATGGCACCTGTGGTACACTGGTCACGGGTTCCACGGAAAGGGCTCAAAATTAGCCAAAAACATGCTTCATTGGCTTATAACTCGCGATAGAAAACTCGGATCGTCGAAAACTCACTTCCATCGTGTAGAGCGTGTCCGAATTGACCTAGAAACTTGTTCAAATTACCGAAAAGTTTTTTTAATGGAACCCATTTAATGGCACATGCCAGTTTTAGGGTCCCAAATACCGTAATTTTCAGTCGTCCTCAGGGCACGAGCCTGGAAACGTTTTTTGGCTAAATTCTATTACATCCTAGTTGCAAACCACCAACTGGACCAAACTAGCTTGAATTTTCGACCCCAAGTCTTTCATGGCACCTGTGGTACACTGGTCACGGGTTCCACGGAAAGGGCTCAAAATTAGCCAAAAACATGCTTCATTGGCTTATAACTCGCGATAGAAAACTCGGATCGTCGAAAAATCACTTCCATCGTGTAGAGCGTGTCCGAATTGACCTAGAAACATGTTCAAATTACCGAAAAGTTTTTTTAATGGAACCCATTCAATGGCACATGCCAGTTTTAGGGTCCCAAATACCGTAATTTTCAGTCGTCTCCAGGGCACGAGCCTGGAAACGTTTTTTGGCTAAATTCTATTACATCCTAGTTGCAAACCACCAACTGGACCCAACTAGCTTGAATTTTCGACCCCAAGTCTTTCATGGCACCTGTGGTACACTGGTCACGGGTTCCACGGAAAGGGCTCAAAATTAGCCAAAAACATGCTTCATTGGCTTATAACTCGCGATAGAAAACTCGGATCGTCGAAAACTCACTTCCATCGTGTAGAGCGTGTCCGAATTGACCTAGAAACTTGTTCAAATTACCGAAAAGTTTTTTTAATGGAACCCATTTAATGGCACATGCACGTTTTAGGGTCCCAAATACCGTAATTTTCAGTCGTCCTCAGGGCACGAGCCTGGAAACGTTTTTTGGCTAAATTCTATTACATCCTAGTTGCAAACCACCAACTGGACCCAACTAGCTTGAATTTTCGACCCCAAGTCTTTCATGGCACCTGTGGTACACTGGTCACGGGTTCCACGGAAAGGGCTCAAAATTAGCCAAAAACATGCTTCATTGGCTTATAACTCGCGATAGAAAACTCGGATCGTCGAAAACTCACTTCCATCGTGTAGAGCGTGTCCGAATTGACCTAGAAACATGTTCAAATTACCGAAAAGTTTTTTTAATGGAACCCATTTCATGGCACATGCCAGTTTTAGGGTCCCAAATACCGTAATTTTCAGTCGTCCTCAGGGCACGAGCCTGGAAACGTTTTTTGGCTAAATTCTATTACATCCTAGTTGCAAACCACCAACTGGACCCAACTAGCTTGAATTTTCGACCCCAAGTCTTTCATGGCACCTGTGGTACACTGGTCACGGGTTCCACGGAAAGGGCTCAAAATTAGCCAAAAACATGCTTCATTGGCTTATAACTCGCGATAGAAAACTCGGATCGTCGAAAACTCACTTCCATCGTGTAGAGCGTGTCCGAATTGACCTAGAAACATGTTCAAATTACCGAAAAGTTTTTTTAATGGAACCCATTCAATAGCACATGCCAGTTTTAGGGTCCCAAATACCGTAATTTTCAGTCGTCCTCAGGGCACGAGCCTGGAAACGTTTTTTGGCTAAATTCTATTACATCCTAGTTGCAAACCACCAACTGGACCCAACTAGCTTGAATTTTCGACCCCAAGTCTTTCATGGCACCTGTGGTACACTGGTCACGGGTTCCACGGAAAGGGCTCAAAATTAGCCAAAAACATGTTTCATTGGCTTATAACTCGCGATAGAAAACTCGGATCGTCGAAAACTCACTTCCATCGTGTAGAGCGTGTCCGAATTGACCTAGAAACATGTTCAAATTACCGAAAAGTTTTTTTAATGGAACCCATTTAATGGCACATGCCAGTTTTAGGGTCCCAAATACCGTAATTTTCAGTCGTCCTCAGGGCACGAGCCTGGAAACGTTTTTTGGCTAAATTCTATTACATCCTAGTTGCAAACCACCAACTTGACCCAACTAGCTTGAATTTTCGACCCCAAGTCTTTCATGGCACCTGTGGTACACTGGTCACGGGTTCCACGGAAAGGGCTCAAAATTAGCCAAAAACATGCTTCATTGGCTTATAACTCGCGATAGAAAACTCGGATCGTCGGAAACTCACTTCCATCGTGTAGAGCGTGTCCGAATTGACCTAGAAACATGTTCAAATTACCGAAAAGTTTTTTTAATGGAACCCATTCAATGGCACATGCCAGTTTTAGGGTCCCAAATACCGTAATTTTCAGTCGTCCTCAGGGCACGAGCCTGGAAACGTTTTTTGGCTAAATTATATTACATCCTAGTTGCAAACCACCAACTGGACCCAACTAGCTTGAATTTTCGACCCCAAGTCTTTCATGGCACCTGTGGTACACTGGTCACGGGTTCCACGGAAAGGGCTCAAAATTAGCCAAAAACATGCTTCATTGGCTTATAACTCGCGATAGAAAACTCGGATCGTCGAAAACTCACTTCCATCGTGTAGAACGTGTCCGAATTGACCTAGAAACATGTTCAAATTACCGAAAAGTTTTTTTTATGGAACCCATTTAATGACACATGCCAGTTTTAGGGTCCCAAATACCGTAATTTTCAGTCGTCCTCAGGGCACGAGCCTGGAAACGTTTTTTGGCTAAATTCTATTACATCCTAGTTGCAAACCACCAACTGGACCCAACTAGCTTGAATTTTCGACCCCAAGTCTTTCATGGCACCTGTGGTACACTGGTCACGGGTTCCACGGAAAGGGCTCAAAATTAGCCAAAAACATGCTTCATTGGCTTATAACTCGCGATAGAAAACTCGGATCGTCGAAAACTCACTTCCATCGTGTAGAGCGTGTCCGAATTGACCTAGAAACATGTTCAAATTACCGAAAAGTTTTTTTAATAGAACCCATTTAATGGCACATGCCAGTTTTAGGGTCCCAAATACCGTAATTTTCAGTCGTCCTCAGGGCACGAGCCTGGAAACGTTTTTTGGCTAAATTCTATTACATCCTAGTTGCAAACCACCAACTGGACCAAACTAGCTTGAATTTTCGACCCCAAGTCTTTCATGGCACCTGTGGTACACTGGTCACGGGTTCCACGGAAAGGGTTCAAAATTAGCCAAAAACATGCTTCATTGGCTTATAACTCGCGATAGAAAACTCGGATCGTCGAAAAATCACTTCCATCGTGTAGAGCGTGTCCGATTTGACCTAGAAACATGTTCAAATTACCGAAAAGTTTTTTTAATGGAACCCATTCAATGGCACATGCCAGTTTTAGGGTCCCAAATACCGTAATTTTCAGTCGTCTCCAGGGCACGAGCCTGGAAACGTTTTTTGGCTAAATTCTATTACATCCTAGTTGCAAACCACCAACTGGACCCAACTAGCTTGAATTTTCGACCCCAAGTCTTTCATGGCACCTGTGGTACACTGGTCACGGGTTCCACGGAAAGGGCTCAAAATTAGCCAAAAACATGCTTCATTGGCTTATAACTCGCGATAGAAAACTCGGATCGTCGAAAACTCACTTCCATCGTGTAGAGCGTGTCCGAATTGACCTAGAAACTTGTTCAAATTACCGAAAAGTTTTTTTAATGGAACCCATTTAATGGCACATGCACGTTTTAGGGTCCCAAATACCGTAATTTTCAGTCGTCCTCAGGGCACGAGCCTGGAAACGTTTTTTGGCTAAATTCTATTACATCCTAGTTGCAAACCACCAACTGGACCCAACTAGCTTGAATTTTCGACCCCAAGTCTTTCATGGCACCTGTGGTACACTGGTCACGGGTTCCACGGAAAGGGCTCAAAATTAGCCAAAAACATGCTTCATTGGCTTATAACTCGCGATAGAAAACTCGGATCGTCGAAAACTCACTTCCATCGTGTAGAGCGTGTCCGAATTGACCTAGAAACATGTTCAAATTACCGAAAAGTTTTTTTAATGGAACCCATTCAATAGCACATGCCAGTTTTAGGGTCCCAAATACCGTAATTTTCAGTCGTCCTCAGGGCACGAGCCTGGAAACGTTTTTTGGCTAAATTCTATTACATCCTAGTTGCAAACCACCAACTGGACCCAACTAGCTTGAATTTTCGACCCCAAGTCTTTCATGGCACCTGTGGTACACTGGTCACGGGTTCCACGGAAAGGGCTCAAAATTAGCCAAAAACATGTTTCATTGGCTTATAACTCGCGATAGAAAACTCGGATCGTCGAAAACTCACTTCCATCGTGTAGAGCGTGTCCGAATTGACCTAGAAACATGTTCAAATTACCGAAAAGTTTTTTTAATGGAACCCATTTAATGGCACATGCCAGTTTTAGGGTCCCAAATACCGTAATTTTCAGTCGTCCTCAGGGCACGAGCCTGGAAACGTTTTTTGGCTAAATTCTATTACATCCTAGTTGCAAACCACCAACTTGACCCAACTAGCTTGAATTTTCGACCCCAAGTCTTTCATGGCACCTGTGGTACACTGGTCACGGGTTCCACGGAAAGGGCTCAAAATTAGCCAAAAACATGCTTCATTGGCTTATAACTCGCGATAGAAAACTCGGATCGTCGGAAACTCACTTCCATCGTGTAGAGCGTGTCCGAATTGACCTAGAAACATGTTCAAATTACCGAAAAGTTTTTTTAATGGAACCCATTCAATGGCACATGCCAGTTTTAGGGTCCCAAATACCGTAATTTTCAGTCGTCCTCAGGGCACGAACCTGGAAACGTTTTTTGGCTAAATTATATTACATCCTAGTTGCAAACCACCAACTGGACCCAACTAGCTTGAATTTTCGACCCCAAGTCTTTCATGGCACCTGTGGTACACTGGTCACGGGTTCCACGGAAAGGGCTCAAAATTAGCCAAAAACATGCTTCATTGGCTTATAACTCGCGATAGAAAACTCGGATCGTCGAAAACTCACTTCCATCGTGTAGAACGTGTCCGAATTGACCTAGAAACATGTTCAAATTACCGAAAAGTTTTTTTAATGGAACCCATTTAATGGCACATGCCAGTTTTAGGGTCCCAAATACCGTAATTTTCAGTCGTCCTCAGGGCACGAGCCTGGAAACGTTTTTTGGCTAAATTCTATTACATCCTAGTTGCAAACCACCAACTGGACCAAACTAGCTTGAATTTTCGACCCCAAGTCTTTCATGGCACCTGTGGTACACTGGTCACGGGTTCCACGGAAAGGGTTCAAAATTAGCCAAAAACATGCTTCATTGGCTTATAACTCGCGATAGAAAACTCGGATCGTCGAAAAATCACTTCCATCGTGTAGAGCGTGTCCGATTTGACCTAGAAACATGTTCAAATTACCGAAAAGTTTTTTTAATGGAACCCATTCAATGGCACATGCCAGTTTTAGGGTCCCAAATACCGTAATTTTCAGTCGTCTCCAGGGCACGAGCCTGGAAACGTTTTTTGGCTAAATTCTATTACATCCTAGTTGCAAACCACCAACTGGACCCAACTAGCTTGAATTTTCGACCCCAAGTCTTTCATGGCACCTGTGGTACACTGGTCACGGGTTCCACGGAAAGGGCTCAAAATTAGCCAAAAACATGCTTCATTGGCTTATAACTCGCGATAGAAAACTCGGATCGTCGAAAACTCACTTCCATCGTGTAGAGCGTGTCCGAATTGACCTAGAAACTTGTTCAAATTACCGAAAAGTTTTTTTAATGGAACCCATTTAATGGCACATGCACGTTTTAGGGTCCCAAATACCGTAATTTTCAGTCGTCCTCAGGGCACGAGCCTGGAAACGTTTTTTGGCTAAATTCTATTACATCCTAGTTGCAAACCACCAACTGGACCCAACTAGCTTGAATTTTCGACCCCAAGTCTTTCATGGCACCTGTGGTACACTGGTCACGGGTTCCACGGAAAGGGCTCAAAATTAGCCAAAAACATGCTTCATTGGCTTATAACTCGCGATAGAAAACTCGGATCGTCGAAAACTCACTTCCATCGTGTAGAGCGTGTCCGAATTGACCTAGAAACTTGTTCAAATTACCGAAAAGTTTTTTTAATGGAACCCATTTAATGGCACATGCACGTTTTAGGGTCCCAAATACCGTAATTTTCAGTCGTCCTCAGGGCACGAGCCTGGAAACGTTTTTTGGCTAAATTCTATTACATCCTAGTTGCAAACCACCAACTGGACCCAACTAGCTTGAATTTTCGACCCCAAGTCTTTCATGGCACCTGTGGTACACTGGTCACGGGTTCCACGGAAAGGGCTCAAAATTAGCCAAAAACATGCTTCATTGGCTTATAACTCGCGATAGAAAACTCGGATCGTCGAAAACTCACTTCCATCGTGTAGAGCGTGTCCGAATTGACCTAGAAACATGTTCAAATTACCGAAAAGTTTTTTTAATGGAACCCATTTCATGGCACATGCCAGTTTTAGGGTCCCAAATACCGTAATTTTCAGTCGTCCTCAGGGCACGAGCCTGGAAACGTTTTTTGGCTAAATTCTATTACATCCTAGTTGCAAACCACCAACTGGACCCAACTAGCTTGAATTTTCGACCCCAAGTCTTTCATGGCACCTGTGGTACACTGGTCACGGGTTCCACGGAAAGGGCTCAAAATTAGCCAAAAACATGCTTCATTGGCTTATAACTCGCGATAGAAAACTCGGATCGTCGAAAACTCACTTCCATCGTGTAGAGCGTGTCCGAATTGACCTAGAAACATGTTCAAATTACCGAAAAGTTTTTTTAATGGAACCCATTCAATAGCACATGCCAGTTTTAGGGTCCCAAATACCGTAATTTTCAGTCGTCCTCAGGGCACGAGCCTGGAAACGTTTTTTGGCTAAATTCTATTACATCCTAGTTGCAAACCACCAACTGGACCCAACTAGCTTGAATTTTCGACCCCAAGTCTTTCATGGCACCTGTGGTACACTGGTCACGGGTTCCACGGAAAGGGCTCAAAATTAGCCAAAAACATGTTTCATTGGCTTATAACTCGCGATAGAAAACTCGGATCGTCGAAAACTCACTTCCATCGTGTAGAGCGTGTCCGAATTGACCTAGAAACATGTTCAAATTACCGAAAAGTTTTTTTAATGGAACCCATTTAATGGCACATGCCAGTTTTAGGGTCCCAAATACCGTAATTTTCAGTCGTCCTCAGGGCACGAGCCTGGAAACTTTTTTTGGCTAAATTCTATTACATCCTAGTTGCAAACCACCAACTTGACCCAACTAGCTTGAATTTTCGACCCCAAGTCTTTCATGGCACCTGTGGTACACTGGTCACGGGTTCCACGGAAAGGGCTCAAAATTAGCCAAAAACATGCTTCATTGGCTTATAACTCGCGATAGAAAACTCGGATCGTCGGAAACTCACTTCCATCGTGTAGAGCGTGTCCGAATTGACCTAGAAACATGTTCAAATTACCGAAAAGTTTTTTTAATGGAACCCATTCAATGGCACATGCCAGTTTTAGGGTCCCAAATACCGTAATTTTCAGTCGTCCTCAGGGCACGAGCCTGGAAACGTTTTTTGGCTAAATTATATTACATCCTAGTTGCAAACCACCAACTGGACCCAACTAGCTTGAATTTTCGACCCCAAGTCTTTCATGGCACCTGTGGTACACTGGTCACGGGTTCCACGGAAAGGGCTCAAAATTTGCCAAAAACATGCTTCATTGGCTTATAACTCGCGATAGAAAACTCGGATCGTCGAAAACTCACTTCCATCGTGTAGAACGTGTCCGAATTGACCTAGAAACATGTTCAAATTACCGAAAAGTTTTTTTTATGGAACCCATTTAATGACACATGCCAGTTTTAGGGTCCCAAATACCGTAATTTTCAGTCGTCCTCAGGGCACGAGCCTGGAAACGTTTTTTGGCTAAATTCTATTACATCCTAGTTGCAAACCACCAACTGGACCCAACTAGTTTGAATTTTCGACCCCAAGTCTTTCATGGCACCTGTGGTACACTGGTCACGGGTCCCACGAAAAGGGCTCAAAATTAGCCAAAAACATGCTTCATTGGCTTATAACTCGCGATAGAAAACTCGGATCGTCGAAAACTCACTTCCATCGTGTAGAGCGTGTCCGAATTGACCTAGAAACATGTTCAAATTACCGAAAAGTTTTTTTAATGGAACCCATTTCATGGCACATGCCAGTTTTAGGGTCCCAAATACCGTAATTTTCAGTCGTCCTCAGGGCACGAGCCTGGAAACGTTTTTTGGCTAAATTCTATTACATCCTAGTTGCAAACCACCAACTGGACCCAACTAGCTTGAATTTTCGACCCCAAGTCTTTCATGGCACCTGTGGTACACTGGTCACGGGTTCCACGGAAAGGGCTCAAAATTAGCCAAAAACATGCTTCATTGGCTTATAACTCGCGATAGAAAACTCGGATCGTCGAAAACTCACTTCCATCGTGTAGAGCGTGTCCGAATTGACCTAGAAACATGCTCAAATTACTGAAAAGTTTTTTTAATGGAACCCATTCAATAGCACATGCCAGTTTTAGGGTCCCAAATACCGTAATTTTCAGTCGTCCTCAGGGCACGAGCCTGGAAACGTTTTTTGGCTAAATTCTATTACATCCTAGTTGCAAACCACCAACTGGACCCAACTAGCTTGAATTTTCGACCCCAAGTCTTTCATGGCACCTGTGGTACACTGGTCACGGGTTCCACGGAAAGGGCTCAAAATTAGCCAAAAACATGTTTCATTGGCTTATAACTCGCGATAGAAAACTCGGATCGTCGAAAACTCACTTCCATCGTGTAGAGCGTGTCCGAATTGACCTAGAAACATGTTCAAATTACCGAAAAGTTTTTTTAATGGAACCCATTTAATGGCACATGCCAGTTTTAGGGTCCCAAATACCGTAATTTTCAGTCGTCCTCAGGGCACGAGCCTGGAAACGTTTTTTGGCTAAATTCTATTACATCCTAGTTGCAAACCACCAACTTGACCCAACTAGCTTGAATTTTCGACCCCAAGTCTTTCATGGCACCTGTGGTACACTGGTCACGGGTTCCACGGAAAGGGCTCAAAATTAGCCAAAAACATGCTTCATTGGCTTATAACTCGCGATAGAAAACTCGGATCGTCGGAAACTCACTTCCATCGTGTAGAGCGTGTCCGAATTGACCTAGAAACATGTTCAAATTACCGAAAAGTTTTTTTAATGGAACCCATTCAATGGCACATGCCAGTTTTAGGGTCCCAAATACCGTAATTTTCAGTCGTCCTCAGGGCACGAGCCTGGAAACTTTTTTTGGCTAAATTCTATTACATCCTAGTTGCAAACCACCAACTTGACCCAACTAGCTTGAATTTTCGACCCCAAGTCTTTCATGGCACCTGTGGTACACTGGTCACGGGTTCCACGGAAAGGGCTCAAAATTAGCCAAAAACATGCTTCATTGGCTTATAACTCGCGATAGAAAACTCGGATCGTCGGAAACTCACTTCCATCGTGTAGAGCGTGTCCGAATTGACCTAGAAACATGTTCAAATTACCGAAAAGTTTTTTTAATGGAACCCATTCAATGGCACATGCCAGTTTTAGGGTCCCAAATACCGTAATTTTCAGTCGTCCTCAGGGCACGAGCCTGGAAACGTTTTTTGGCTAAATTATATTACATCCTAGTTGCAAACCACCAACTGGACCCAACTAGCTTGAATTTTCGACCCCAAGTCTTTCATGGCACCTGTGGTACACTGGTCACGGGTTCCACGGAAAGGGCTCAAAATTTGCCAAAAACATGCTTCATTGGCTTATAACTCGCGATAGAAAACTCGGATCGTCGAAAACTCACTTCCATCGTGTAGAACGTGTCCGAATTGACCTAGAAACATGTTCAAATTACCGAAAAGTTTTTTTTATGGAACCCATTTAATGACACATGCCAGTTTTAGGGTCCCAAATACCGTAATTTTCAGTCGTCCTCAGGGCACGAGCCTGGAAACGTTTTTTGGCTAAATTCTATTACATCCTAGTTGCAAACCACCAACTGGACCCAACTAGTTTGAATTTTCGACCCCAAGTCTTTCATGGCACCTGTGGTACACTGGTCACGGGTCCCACGAAAAGGGCTCAAAATTAGCCAAAAACATGCTTCATTGGCTTATAACTCGCGATAGAAAACTCGGATCGTCGAAAACTCACTTCCATCGTGTAGAGCGTGTCCGAATTGACCTAGAAACATGTTCAAATTACCGAAAAGTTTTTTTAATGGAACCCATTTCATGGCACATGCCAGTTTTAGGGTCCCAAATACCGTAATTTTCAGTCGTCCTCAGGGCACGAGCCTGGAAACGTTTTTTGGCTAAATTCTATTACATCCTAGTTGCAAACCACCAACTGGACCCAACTAGCTTGAATTTTCGACCCCAAGTCTTTCATGGCACCTGTGGTACACTGGTCACGGGTTCCACGGAAAGGGCTCAAAATTAGCCAAAAACATGCTTCATTGGCTTATAACTCGCGATAGAAAACTCGGATCGTCGAAAACTCACTTCCATCGTGTAGAGCGTGTCCGAATTGACCTAGAAACATGCTCAAATTACTGAAAAGTTTTTTTAATGGAACCCATTCAATAGCACATGCCAGTTTTAGGGTCCCAAATACCGTAATTTTCAGTCGTCCTCAGGGCACGAGCCTGGAAACGTTTTTTGGCTAAATTCTATTACATCCTAGTTGCAAACCACCAACTGGACCCAACTAGCTTGAATTTTCGACCCCAAGTCTTTCATGGCACCTGTGGTACACTGGTCACGGGTTCCACGGAAAGGGCTCAAAATTAGCCAAAAACATGTTTCATTGGCTTATAACTCGCGATAGAAAACTCGGATCGTCGAAAACTCACTTCCATCGTGTAGAGCGTGTCCGAATTGACCTAGAAACATGTTCAAATTACCGAAAAGTTTTTTTAATGGAACCCATTTAATGGCACATGCCAGTTTTAGGGTCCCAAATACCGTAATTTTCAGTCGTCCTCAGGGCACGAGCCTGGAAACGTTTTTTGGCTAAATTCTATTACATCCTAGTTGCAAACCACCAACTTGACCCAACTAGCTTGAATTTTCGACCCCAAGTCTTTCATGGCACCTGTGGTACACTGGTCACGGGTTCCACGGAAAGGGCTCAAAATTAGCCAAAAACATGCTTCATTGGCTTATAACTCGCGATAGAAAACTCGGATCGTCGGAAACTCACTTCCATCGTGTAGAGCGTGTCCGAATTGACCTAGAAACACGTTCAAATTACCGAAAAGTTTTTTTAATGGAACCCATTCAATGGCACATGCCAGTTTTAGGGTCCCAAATACCGTAATTTTCAGTCGTCCTCAGGGCACGAGCCTGGAAACGTTTTTTGGCTAAATTATATTACATCCTAGTTGCAAACCACCAACTGGACCCAACTAGCTTGAATTTTCGACCCCAAGTCTTTCATGGCACCTGTGGTACACTGGTCACGGGTTCCACGGAAAGGGCTCAAAATTAGCCAAAAACATGCTTCATTGGCTTATAACTCGCGATAGAAAACTCGGATCGTCGAAAACTCACTTCCATCGTGTAGAACGTGTCCGAATTGACCTAGAGACATGTTCAAATTACCGAAAAGTTTTTTTTATGGAACCCATTTAATGACACATGCCAGTTTTAGGGTCCCAAATACCGTAATTTTCAGTCGTCCTCAGGGCACGAGCCTGGAAACGTTTTTTGGCTAAATTCTATTACATCCTAGTTGCAAACCACCAACTGGACCCAACTAGCTTGAATTTTCGACCCCAAGTCTTTCATGGCACCTGTGGTACACTGGTCACGGGTTCCACGGAAAGGGCTCAAAATTAGCCAAAAACATGCTTCATTGGCTTATAACTCGTGATAGAAAACTCGGATCGTCGGAAACTCACTTCCATCGTGTAGAGCGTGTCCGAATTGACCTAGAAACATGTTCAAATTACCGAAAAGTTTTTTTAATGGAACCCATTTCATGGCACATGCCAGTTTTAGGGTCCCAAATACCGTAATTTTCAGTCGTCCTCAGGGCACGAGCCTGGAAACGTTTTTTGGCTAAATTCTATTACATCCTAGTTGCAAACCACCAACTTGACCCAACTAGCTTGAATTTTCGACCCCAAGTCTTTCATGGCACCTGTGGTACACTGGTCACGGGTTCCACGGGAAGGGCTCAAAATTAGCCAAAAACATGCTTCATTGGCTTATAACTCGCGAAAGAAAACTCGGATCGTCGGAAACTCACTTCCATCGTGTAGAGCGTGTCCGAATTGACCTAGAAACACGTTCAAATTACCGAAAAGTTTTTTTAATGGAACCCATTCAATGGCACATGCCAGTTTTAGGGTCCCAAATACCGTAATTTTCAGTCGTCCTCAGGGCACGAGCCTGGAAACGTTTTTTGGCTAAATTATATTACATCCTAGTTGCAAACCACCAACTGGACCCAACTAGCTTGAATTTTCGACCCCAAGTCTTTCATGGCACCTGTGGTACACTGGTCACGGGTTCCACGGAAAGGGCTCAAAATTAGCCAAAAACATGCTTCATTGGCTTATAACTCGCGATAGAAAACTCGGATCGTCGAAAACTCACTTCCATCGTGTAGAACGTGTCCGAATTGACCTAGAGACATGTTCAAATTACCGAAAAGTTTTTTTTATGGAACCCATTTAATGACACATGCCAGTTTTAGGGTCCCAAATACCGTAATTTTCAGTCGTCCTCAGGGCACGAGCCTGGAAACGTTTTTTGGCTAAATTCTATTACATCCTAGTTGCAAACCACCAACTGGACCCAACTAGCTTGAATTTTCGACCCCAAGTCTTTCATGGCACCTGTGGTACACTGGTCACGGGTTCCACGGAAAGGGCTCAAAATTAGCCAAAAACATGCTGCATTGGCTTATAACTCGCGATAGAAAACTCGGATCGTCGAAAACTCACTTCCATCGTGTAGAGCGTGTCCGAATTGACCTAGAAACATGTTCAAATTACCGAAAAGTTTTTTTAATGGAACCCATTTCATGGCACATGCCAGTTTTAGGGTCCCAAATACCGTAATTTTCAGTCGTCCTCAGGGCACGAGCCTGGAAACGTTTTTTGGCTAAATTCTATTACATCCTAGTTGCAAACCACCAACTTGACCCAACTAGCTTGAATTTTCGACCCCAAGTCTTTCATGGCACCTGTGGTACACTGGTCACGGGTTCCACGGAAAGGGCTCAAAATTAGCCAAAAACATGCTTCATTGGCTTATAACTCGCGATAGAAAACTCGGATCGTCGGAAACTCACTTCCATCGTGTAGAGCGTGTCCGAATTGACCTAGAAACATGTTCAAATTACCGAAAAGTTTTTTTAATGGAACCCATTCAATGGCACATGCCAGTTTTAGGGTCCCAAATACCGTAATTTTCAGTCGTCCTCAGGGCACGAGCCTGGAAACGTTTTTTGGCTAAATTATATTACATCCTAGTTGCAAACCACCAACTGGACCCAACTAGCTTGAATTTTCGACCCCAAGTCTTTCATGGCACCTGTGGTACACTGGTCACGGGTTCCACGGAAAGGGCTCAAAATTAGCCAAAAACATGCTTCATTGGCTTATAACTCGCGATAGAAAACTCGGATCGTCGAAAACTCACTTCCATCGTGTAGAGCGTGTCCGAATTGACCTAGAAACATGTTCAAATTACCGAAAAGTTTTTTTAATGGAACCCATTTAATGGCACATGCCAGTTTTAGGGTCCCAAATACCGTAATTTTCAGTCGTCATCAGGGCACGAGCCTGGAAACGTTTTTTGGCTAAATTCTATTACATCCTAGTTGCAAACCACCAACTTGACCCAACTAGCTTGAATTTTCGACCCCAAGTCTTTCATGGCACCTGTGGTACACTGGTCACGGGTTCCACGGAAAGGGCTCAAAATTAGCCAAAAACATGCTTCATTGGCTTATAACTCGCGATAGAAAACTCGGATCGTCGGAAACTCACTTCCATCGTGTAGAGCGTGTCCGAATTGACCTAGAAACATGTTCAAATTACCGAAAAGTTTTTTTAATGGAACCCATTCAATGGCACATGCCAGTTTTAGGGTCCCAAATACCGTAATTTTCAGTCGTCCTCAGGGCACGAGCCTGGAAACGTTTTTTGGCTAAATTATATTACATCCTAGTTGCAAACCACCAACTGGACCCAACTAGCTTGAATTTTCGACCCCAAGTCTTTCATGGCACCTGTGGTACACTGGTCACGGGTTCCACGGAAAGGGCTCAAAATTAGCCAAAAACATGCTTCATTGGCTTATAACTCGCGATAGAAAACTCGGATCGTCGAAAACTCACTTCCATCGTGTAGAACGTGTCCGAATTGACCTAGAAACATGTTCAAATTACCGAAAAGTTTTTTTATGGAACCCATTTAATGACACATGCCAGTTTTAGGGTCCCAAATACCGTAATTTTCAGTCGTCCTCAGGGCACGAGCCTGGAAACGTTTTTTGGCTAAATTCTATTACATCCTAGTTGCAAACCACCAACTGGACCCAACTAGCTTGAATTTTCGACCCCAAGTCTTTCATGGCACCTGTGGTACACTGGTCACGGGTTCCACGGAAAGGGCTCAAAATTAGCCAAAAACATGCTTCATTGGCTTATAACTAGCGATAGAAATCTCGGATCGTCGAAAACTCACTTCCATCGTGTAGAGCGTGTCCGAATTGACCTAGAAACATGTTCAAATTACCGAAAGTTTTTTTTAATGGAACCCATTTAATGGCACATGCCAGTTTTAGGGTCCCAAATACCGTAATTTTCAGTCGTCCTCAGGGCACGAGCCTGGAAACGTTTTTTGGCTAAATTCTATTACATCCTAGTTGCAAACCACCAACTTGACCCAACTAGCTTGAATTTTCGACCCCAAGTCTTTCATGGCACCTGTGGTACACTGGTCACGGGTTCCACGGAAAGAGCTCAAAATTAGCCAAAAACATGCTTCATTGGCTTATAACTCGCGATAGAAAACTCGGATCGTCGGAAACTCACTTCCATCGTGTAGAGCGTGTCCGAATTGACCTAGAAACATGTTCAAATTACCGAAAAGTTTTTTTAATGGAACCCATTCAATGGCACATGCCAGTTTTAGGGTCCCAAATACCGTAATTTTCAGTCGTCCTCAGGGCACGAGCCTGGAAACGTTTTTTGGCTAAATTATATTACATCCTAGTTGCAAACCACCAACTGGACCCAACTAGCTTGAATTTTCGACCCCAAGTCTTTCATGGCACCTGTGGTACACTGGTCACGGGTTCCACGGAAAGGGCTCAAAATTAGCCAAAAACATGCTTCATTGGCTTATAACTCGCGATAGAAAACTCGGATCGTCGAAAACTCACTTCCATCGTGTAGAGCGTGTCCAAATTGACCTAGAAACTTGTTCAAATTACCGAAAAGTTTTTTTAATGGAACCCATTTAATGGCACCTACACGTTTTAGGGTCCCAAATACCGTAATTTTCAGTCGTCCTCAGGGCACGAGCCTGGAAACGTTTTTTGGCTAAATTCTTTTACATCCTAGTTGCAAACCACCAACTGGACCCAACTAGCTTGAATTTTCGACCCCAAGTCTTTCATGGCACCTGTGGTACACTGGTCACGGGTTCCACGGAAAGGGCTCAAAATTAGCCAAAAACATGCTTCATTGGCTTATAACTCGCGATAGAAAACTCGGATCGTCGAAAACTCACTTCCATCGTGTAGAGCGTGTCCGAATTGACCTAGAAACATGTTCAAATTACCGAAAAGTTTTTTTAATGGAACCCATTTCATGGCACATGCCAGTTTTCGGGTCCCAAATACCGTAATTTTCAGTCGTCCTCAGGGCACGAGCCTGGAAACGTTTTTTGGCTAAATTCTATTACATCCTAGTTGCAAACCACCAACTGGACCCAACTAGCTTGAATTTTCGACCCCAAGTCTTTCATGGCACCTGTGGTACACTGGTCACGGGTTCCACGGAAAGGGCTCAAAATTAGCCAAAAACATGCTTCATTGGCTTATAACTCGCGATAGAAAACTCGGATCGTCGAAAACTCACTTCCATCGTGTAGAACGTGTCCGAATTGACCTAGAAACATGTTCAAATTACCGAAAAGTTTTTTTTATGGAACCCATTTAATGACACATGCCAGTTTTAGGGTCCCAAATACCGTAATTTTCAGTCGTCCTCAGGGCACGAGCCTGGAAACGTTTTTTGGCTAAATTCTAATACATCCTAGTTGCAAACCACCAACTGGACCCAACTAGCTTGAATTTTCGACCCCAAGTCTTTCATGGCACCTGTGGTACACTGGTCACGGGTTCCACGGAAAGGGCTCAAAATTAGCCAAAAACATGCTTCATTGGCTTATAACTCGCGATAGAAAACTCGGATCGTCGAAAACTCACTTCCATCGTGTAGAGCGTGTCCGAATTGACCTAGAAACATGTTCAAATTACCGAAAAGTTTTTTTAATGGAACCCATTTAATGGCACATGCCAGTTTTAGGGTCCCAAATACCGTAATTTTCAGTCGTCCTCAGGGCACGAGCCTGGAAACGTTTTTTGGCTAAATTCTATTACATCCTAGTTGCAAACCACCAACTTGACCCAACTAGCTTGAATTTTCGACCCCAAGTCTTTCATGGCACCTGTGGTACACTGGTCACGGGTTCCACGGAAAGGGCTCAAAATTAGCCAAAAACATGCTTCATTGGCTTATAACTCGCGATAGAAAACTCGGATCGTCGGAAACTCACTTCCATCGTGTAGAGCGTGTCCGAATTGACCTAGAAACATGTTCAAATTACCGAAACGTTTTTTTAATGGAACCCATTCAATGGCACATGCCAGTTTTAGGGTCCCAAATACCGTAATTTTCAGTCGTCCTCAGGGCACGAGCCTGGAAACGTTTTTTGGCTAAATTATATTACATCCTAGTTGCAAACCACCAACTGGACCCAACTAGCTTGAATTTTCGACCCCAAGTCTTTCATGGCACCTGTGGTACACTGGTCACGGGTTCCACGGAAAGGGCTCAAAATTAGCCAAAAACATGCTTCATTGGCTTATAACTCGCGATAGAAAACTCGGATCGTCGAAAACTCACTTCCATCGTGTAGAGCGTGTCCGAATTGACCTAGAAACATGTTCAAATTACCGAAAAGTTTTTTTAATGGAACCCATTTAATGGCACATGCCAGTTTTAGGGTCCCAAATACCGTAATTTTCATTCGTCCTCAGGGCACGAGCCTGGAAACGTTTTTTGGCTAAATTCTATTACATCCTAGTTGCAAACCACCAACTTGACCCAACTAGCTTGAATTTTCGACCCCAAGTCTTTCATGGCACCTGTGGTACACTGGTCACGGGTTCCACGGAAAGGGCTCAAAATTAGCCAAAAACATGCTTCATTGGCTTATAACTCGCGATAGAAAACTCGGATCGTCGGAAACTCACTTCCATCGTGTAGAGCGTGTCCGAATTGACCTAGAAACATGTTCAAATTACCGAAAAGTTTTTTTAATGGAACCCATTCAATGGGACATGCCAGTTTTAGGGTCCCAAACACCGTAATTTTCAGTCGTCCTCAGGGCACGAGCCTGGAAACGTTTTTTGGCTAAATTATATTACATCCTAGTTGCAAACCACCAACTGGACCCAACTAGCTTGAATTTTCGACCCCAAGTCTTTCATGGCACCTGTGGTACACTGGTCACGGGTTCCACGGAAAGGGCTCAAAATTAGCCAAAAACATGCTTCATTGGCTTATAACTCGCTATAGAAAACTCGGATCGTCGAAAACTCACTTCCATCGTGTAGAGCGTGTCCGAATTGACCTAGAAACTTGTTCAAATTACCGAAAAGTTTTTTTAATGGAACCCATTTAATGGCACATGCACGTTTTAGGGTCCATAATACCGTAATTTTCAGTCGTCCTCAGGGCACGAGCCTGGAAACGTTTTTTGGCTAAATTCTATTACATCCTAGTTGCAAACCACCAACTGGACCCAACTAGCTTGAATTTTCGACCCCAAGTCTTTCATGGCACCTGTGGTACACTGGTCACGGGTTCCACGGAAAGGGCTCAAAATTAGCCAAAAACATGCTTCATTGGCTTATAACTCGCGATAGAAAACTCGGATCGTCAAAAACTCACTTCCATCGTGTAAAGCGTGTCCGAATTGACCTAGAAACATGTTCAAATTACCGAAAAGTTTTTTTAATGGAACCCATTTAATGGCACATGCCAGTTTTAGGGTCCCAAATACCGTAATTTTCAGTCGTCCTCAGGGCACGAGCCTGGAAACGTTTTTTGGCTAAATTCTATTACATCCTAGTTGCAAACCACCAACTGGACCCAACTAGCTTGAATTTTCGACCCCAAGTCTTTCATGGCACCTGTGGTACACTGGTCACGGGTTCCACGGAAAGGGCTCAAAATTAGCCAAAAACATGCTTCATTGGCTTATAACTCGCGATAGAAAACTCGGATCGTCGAAAACTCACTTCCATCGTGTAGAGCGTGTCCGAATTGACCTAGAAACATGTTCAAATTACCGAAAAGTTTTTTTAATGGAACCCATTTAATGGCACATGCCAGTTTTAGGGTCCCAAATACCGTAATTTTCAGTCGTCCTCAGGGCACGAGCCTGGAAACGTTTTTTGGCTAAATTCTATTACATCCTAGTTGCAAACCACCAACTGGACCCAACTAGCTTGAATTTTCGACCCCAAGTCTTTCATGGCACCTGTGGTACACTGGTCACGGGTTCCACGGAAAGGGCTCAAAATTAGCCAAAAACATGCTTCATTGGCTTATAACTCGCGATAGAAAACTCGGATCGTCGAAAACTCACTTCCATCGTGTAGAACGTGTCCGAATTAACCTAGAAACTGGTTCAAATTACCGAAAAGTTTTTTTATGGAACCCATTTAATGACACATGCCAGTTTTAGGGTCCCAAATACCGTACTTTTCAGTCGTCCTCAGGGCACGAGCCTGGAAACGTTTTTTGGCTAAATTCTATTACATCCTAGTTGCAAACCACCAACTGGACCCAACTAGCTTGAATTTTCGACCCCAAGTCTTTCATGGCACCTGTGGTACACTGGTCACGGGTTCCACGGAAAGGGCTCAAAATTAGCCAAAAACATGCTTCATTGGCTTATAACTCGCGATAGAAAACTCGGATCGTCGAAAACTCACTTCCATCGTGTAGAGCGTGTCCGAATTGACCTAGAAACATGTTCAAATTACCGAAAAGTTTTTTTAATGGAACCCATTTAATGGCACATGCCAGTTTTAGGGTCCCAAATACCGTAATTTTCAGTCGTCCTCAGGGCACGAGCCTGGAAACGTTTTTTGGCTAAATTCTATTACATCCTAGTTGCAAACCACCAACTTGACCCAACTAGCTTGAATTTTCGACCCCAAGTCTTTCATGGCACCTGTGGTACACTGGTCACGGGTTCCACGGAAAGGGCTCAAAATTAGCCAAAAACATGCTTCATTGGCTTATAACTCGTGATAGAAAACTCGGATCGTCGGAAACTCACTTCCATCGTGTAGAGCGTGTCCGAATTGACCTAGAAACATGTTCAAATTACCGAAAAGTTTTTTTAATGGAACCCATTCAATGGCACATGCCAGTTTTAGGGTCCCAAATACCGTAATTTTCAGTCGTCCTCAGGGCACGAGCCTGGAAACGTTTTTTGGCTAAATTATATTACATCCTAGTTGCAAACCACCAACTGGACCCAACTAGCTTGAATTTTCGACCCCAAGTCTTTCATGCCACCTGTGGTACACTGGTCACGGGTTCCACGGAAAGGGCTCAAAATTAGTCAAAAACATGCTTCATTGGCTTATAACTCGCTATAGAAAACTCGGATCGTCGAAAACTCACTTCCATCGTGTAGAGCGTGTCCGAATTGACCTAGAAACTTGTTCAAATTACCGAAAAGTTTTTTTAATGGAACCCATTTAATGGCACATGCACGTTTTAGGGTCCATAATACCGTAATTTTCAGTCGTCCTCAGGGCACGAGCCTGGAAACGTTTTTTGGCTAAATTCTATTACATCCTAGTTGCAAACCACCAACTGGACCCAACTAGCTTGAATTTTCGACCCCAAGTCTTTCATGGCACCTGTGGTACACTGGTCACGGGTTCCACGGAAAGGGCTCAAAATTAGCCAAAAACATGCTTCATTGGCTTATAACTCGCGATAGAAAACTCGGATCGTCAAAAACTCACTTCCATCGTGTAGAGCGTGTCCGAATTGACCTAGAAACATGTTCAAATTACCGAAAAGTTTTTTTAATGGAACCCATTTAATGGCACATGCCAGTTTTAGGGTCCCAAATACCGTAATTTTCAGTCGTCCTCAGGGCACGAGCCTGGAAACGTTTTTTGGCTAAATTCTATTACATCCTAGTTGCAAACCACCAACTGGACCCAACTAGCTTGAATTTTCGACCCCAAGTCTTTCATGGCACCTGTGGTACACTGGTCACGGGTTCCACGGAAAGGGTTCAAAATTAGCCAAAAACATGCTTCATTGGCTCATAACTCGCGATAGAAAACTCGGATCGTCGAAAACTCACTTCCATCGTATAGAGCGTGTCCGAATTGACCTAGAAACATGTTCAAACTACCGAAAAATTTTTTTAATGGAACCCATTTAATGGCACATGCCAGTTTTAGGGTCCTAAATACCGTAATTTTCAGTCGTCCTCAGGGCACGAGCCTGGAAACGTTTTTTGGCTAAATTCTATTACATCCTAGTTGCAAACCACCAACTGGACCCAACTAGCTTGAATTTTCGACCCCAAGTCTTTCATGGCACCTGTGGTACACTGGTCACGGGTTCCACGGAAAGGGCTCAAAATTAGCCAAAAACATGCTTCATTGGCTTATAACTCGCGATAGAAAACTCGGATCGTCGAAAACTCACTTCCATCGTGTAGAGCGTGTCCGAATTGACCTAGAAACATGTTCGAATTACCGAAAAGTTTTTTTAATGGAACCCATTTAATGGCACATGCCAGTTTTAGGGTCCCAAATACCGTAATTTTCAGTCGTCCTCAGGGCACGAGCCTGGAAACGTTTTTTGGCTAAATTCTATTACATCCTAGTTGCAAACCACCAACTGGACCCAACTAGCTTGAATTTTCGACCCCAAGTCTTTCATGGCACCTGTGGTACACTGGTCACGGGTTCCACGGAAAGGGCTCAAAATTAGCCAAAAACATGCTTCATTGGCTTATAAATCGTGATAGAAAACTCGGATCGTCGAAAACTCACTTCCATCGTGTAGAGCGTGTCCGAGTTGACCTAGAAACATGTTCAAATTACCGAAAAGTTTTTTTAATGGAACCCATTTAATGGCACATGCCAGTTTTAGGGTCCCAAATACCGTAATTTTCAGTCGTCCTCAGGGCACGAGCCTGGAAACGTTTTTTGGCTAAATTCTATTACATCCTAGTTGCAAACCACCAACTGGACCCAACTAGCTTGAATTTTCGACCCCAAGTCTTTCATGGCACCTGTGGTACACTGGTCACGGGTTCCACGGAAAGGGCTCAAAATTAGCCAAAAGCATGCTTCATTGGCTTATAACTCGCGATAGAAAACTCGGATCGTCGAAAACTCACTTACATCGTGTAGAGCGTGTCCGACTTGACCTAGAAACATAATCAAATTACCGAAAAGTTTTTTTAATGGAACCCATTTAATGGCACATGCCAGTTTTAGGGTCCCAAATACCGTAATTTTCAGTCGTCCTCAGGGCACGAGCCTGGAAACGTTTTTTGGCTAAATTCTATTACATCCTAGTTGCAAACCACCAACTGGACCCAACTAGCTTGAATTTTCGACCCCAAGTCTTTCATGGCACCTGTGGTACACTGGTCACGGGTTCCACGGAAAGGGCTCAAAATTAGCCAAAAACATGCTTCATTGGCTTATAACTCGCGATAGAAAACTCGGATCGTCGAAAACTCACTTCCATCGTGTAGAGCGTGTCCGAATTGACCTAGAAACATGTTCAAATTACCGAAAAGTTTTTTTAATGGAACCCATTTAATGGCACATGCCAGTTTTAGGGTTCCAAATACCGTAATTTTCAGTCGTCCTCAGGGCACGAGCCTGGAAACGTTTTTTGGCTAAATTCTATTACATCCTAGTTGCAAACCACCAACTGGACCCAACTAGCTTGAATTTTCGACCCCAAGTCTTTCATGGCACCTGTGGTACACTGGTCACGGGTTCCACGGAAAGGGCTCAAAATTAGCCAAAAACATGCTTCATTGGCTTATAACTCGCGATAGAAAACTCGGATCGTCGAAAACTCACTTCCATCGTGTAGAGCGTGTCCGAATTGACCTAGAAACATGTTCAAATTACCGAAAAGTTTTTTTAATGGAACCCATTTAATGGCACATGCCAGTTTTAGGGTCCCAAATACCGTAATTTTCAGTCGTCCTCAGGGCACGAGCCTGGAAACGTTTTTTGGCTAAATTCTATTACATCCTAGTTGCAAACCACCAACTGGACCCAACTAGCTTGAATTTTCGACCCCAAGTCTTTCATGGCACCTGTGGTACACTGGTCACGGGTTCCACGGAAAGGGCTCAAAATTAGCCAAAAACATGCTTCATTGGCTTATAACTCGCGATAGAAAACTCGGATCGTCGAAAACTCACTTCCATCGTGTAGAGCGTGTCCGAATTGACCTAGAAACATGTTCAAATTACCGAAAAGTTTTTTTAATGGAACCCATTTAATGGCACATGCCAGTTTTAGGGTCCCAAACACCGTAATTTTCAGTCGTCCTCAGGGCACGAGCCTGGAAACGTTTTTTGGCTAAATTCTATTACATCCTAGTTGCAAACCACCAACTGGACCCAACTAGCTTGAATTTTCGACCCCAAGTCTTTCATGGCACCTGTGGTACACTGGTCACGGGTTCCACGGAAAGGGCTCAAAATTAGCCAAAAACATGCTTCATTGGCTTATAACTCGCGATAGAAAACTCGGATCGTCGAAAACTCACTTCCATCGTGTAGAGCGTGTCCGAATTTACCTAGAAACATAATCAAATTACCGAAAAGTTTTTTTAATGGAACCCATTTAATGGCACATGCCAGTTTTAGGGTCCCAAATACCGTAATTTTCAGTCGTCCTCAGGGCACGAGCCTGGAAACGTTTTTTTGGCTAAATTCTATTACATCCTAGTTGCAAACCACCAACTGGACCCAACTAGCTTGAATTTTCGACTTCAAGTCTTTCATGGCACCTGTGGTACACTGGTCACGGGTTCCACGGAAAGGGCTCAAAATTAGCCAAAAACATGCTTCATTGGCTTATAACTCGCGATAGAAAACTCGGATCGTCGAAAACTCACTTCCATCGTGTAGAGCGTGTCCGAATTGACCTAGAAACATGCTCAAATTACCGAAAAGTTTTTTTAATGGGACCCATTCAATGGCACATGCCAGTTTTAGGGTCCCAAATACCGTAATTTTCAGTCGTCCTCAGGGCACGAGCCTGGAAACGTTTTTTGGCTATATTCTATTACATCCTAGTTGCAAACCACCAACTGGACCCAACTAGCTTGAATTTTCGACCCCAAGTCTTTCATGGCACCTGTGGTACACTGGTCACGGGTTCCACGGAAAGGGCTCAAAATTAGCCAAAAACATGCTTCATTGGCTTATAACTCGCGATAGAAAACTCGGATCGTCGAAAACTCACTTCAATCGTGTAGAGCGTGTCCGAATTGACCTAGAAACATGTTCAAATTACCGAAAGTTTTTTTTAATGGAACCCATTCAATGGCACATGCCAGTTTTAGGGTCCCAAATACCGTAATTTTCAGTCGTCCTCAGGGCACGAGCCTGGAAACGTTTTTTGGCTAAATTCTATTACATCCTAGTTGCAAACCACCAACTGGACCCAACTAGCTTGCATTTTCGACCCCAAGTCTTTCATGGCACCTGTGGTACACTGGTCACGGGTTCCACGGAAAGGGCTCAAAATTAGCCAAAAACATGCTTCATTGGCTTATAACTCGCGATAGAAAACTCGGATCGTCGAAAACTCACTTCCATCGTGTAGAGCGTGTCTGAATTGACCTAGAAACATGTTCAAATTACCGAAAAGTTTTTTAATGGAACCCATTTAATGGCACATGCCAGTTTTAGGGTCCCAAATACCGTAATTTTCAGTCGTCCTCAGGGCACGAGCCTGGAAACGTTTTTTGGCTAAATTCTATTACATCCTAGTTGCAAACCACCAACTGGACCCAACTAGCTTGAATTTTCGACCCCAAGTCTTTCATGGCACCTGTGGTACACTGGTCACGGGTTCCACGGAAAGGGCTCAAAATTAGCCAAAAACATGCTTCATTGGCTTATAACTCGCGATAGAAAACTCGGATCGTCGAAAACTCACTTCCATCGTGTAGAGCGTGTCCGAATTGACCTAGAAACATGTTCAAATTACCGAAAAGTTTTTTTAATGGAACCCATTTAATGGCACATGCCAGTTTTAGGGTCCCAAACACCGTAATTTTCAGTCGTCCTCAGGGCACGAGCCTGGAAACGTTTTTTGGCTAAATTCTATTACATCCTAGTTGCAAACCACCAACTGGACCCAACTAGCTTGAATTTTCGACCCCAAGTCTTTCATGGCACCTGTGGTACACTGGTCACGGGTTCCACGGAAAGGGCTCAAAATTAGCCAAAAACATGCTTCATTGGCTTATAACTCGCGATAGAAAACTCGGATCGTCGAAAACTCACTTCCATCGTGTAGAGCGTGTCCGAATTTACCTAGAAACATAATCAAATTACCGAAAAGTTTTTTTAATGGAACCCATTTAATGGCACATGCCAGTTTTAGGGTCCCAAATACCGTAATTTTCAGTCGTCCTCAGGGCACGAGCCTGGAAACGTTTTTTTGGCTAAATTCTATTACATCCTAGTTGCAAACCACCAACTGGACCCAACTAGCTTGAATTTTCGACTTCAAGTCTTTCATGGCACCTGTGGTACACTGGTCACGGGTTCCACGGAAAGGGCTCAAAATTAGCCAAAAACATGCTTCATTGGCTTATAACTCGCGATAGAAAACTCGGATCGTCGAAAACTCACTTCCATCGTGTAGAGCGTGTCTGAATTTACCTAGAAACATAATCAAATTACCGAAAAGTTTTTTTAATGGAACCCATTTAATGGCACATGCCAGTTTTAGGGTCCCAAATACCGTAATTTTCAGTCGTCCTCAGGGCACGAGCCTGGAAACGTTTTTTTGGCTAAATTCTATTACATCCTAGTTGCAAACCACCAACTGGACCCAACTAGCTTGAATTTTCGACTTCAAGTCTTTCATGGCACCTGTGGTACACTGGTCACGGGTTCCACGGAAAGGGCTCAAAATTAGCCAAAAACATGCTTCATTGGCTTATAACTCGCGATAGAAAACTCGGATCGTCGAAAACTCACTTCCATCGTGTAGAGCGTGTCCGAATTGACCTAGAAACATGCTCAAATTACCGAAAAGTTTTTTTAATGGGACCCATTCAATGGCACATGCCAGTTTTAGGGTCCCAAATACCGTAATTTTCAGTCGTCCTCAGGGCACGAGCCTGGAAACGTTTTTTGGCTATATTCTATTACATCCTAGTTGCAAACCACCAACTGGACCCAACTAGCTTGAATTTTCGACCCCAAGTCTTTCATGGCACCTGTGGTACACTGGTCACGGGTTCCACGGAAAGGGCTCAAAATTAGCCAAAAACATGCTTCATTGGCTTATAACTCGCGATAGAAAACTCGGATCGTCGAAAACTCACTTCAATCGTGTAGAGCGTGTCCGAATTGACCTAGAAACATGTTCAAATTACCGAAAGTTTTTTTTAATGGAACCCATTCAATGGCACATGCCAGTTTTAGGGTCCCAAATACCGTAATTTTCAGTCGTCCTCAGGGCACGAGCCTGGAAACGTTTTTTGGCTAAATTCTATTACATCCTAGTTGCAAACCACCAACTGGACCCAACTAGCTTGCATTTTCGACCCCAAGTCTTTCATGGCACCTGTGGTACACTGGTCACGGGTTCCACGGAAAGGGCTCAAAATTAGCCAAAAACATGCTTCATTGGCTTATAACTCGCGATAGAAAACTCGGATCGTCGAAAACTCACTTCCATCGTGTAGAGCGTGTCTGAATTGACCTAGAAACATGTTCAAATTACCGAAAAGTTTTTTAATGGAACCCATTTAATGGCACATGCCAGTTTTAGGGTCCCAAATACCGTAATTTTCAGTCGTCCTCAGGGCACGAGCCTGGAAACGTTTTTTGGCTAAATTCTATTACATCCTAGTTGCAAACCACCAACTGGACCCAACTAGCTTGAATTTTCGACCCCAAGTCTTTCATGGCACCTGTGGTACACTGGTCACGGGTTCCACGGAAAGGGCTCAAAATTAGCCAAAAACATGCTTCATTGGCTTATAACTCGCGATAGAAAACTCGGATCGTCGAAAACTCACTTCCATCGTGTAGAGCGTGTCCGAATTGACCTAGAAACATGTTCAAATTACCGAAAAGTTTTTTTAATGGAACCCATTTAATGGCACATGCCAGTTTTAGGGTCCCAAACACCGTAATTTTCAGTCGTCCTCAGGGCACGAGCCTGGAAACGTTTTTTGGCTAAATTCTATTACATCCTAGTTGCAAACCACCAACTGGACCCAACTAGCTTGAATTTTCGACCCCAAGTCTTTCATGGCACCTGTGGTACACTGGTCACGGGTTCCACGGAAAGGGCTCAAAATTAGCCAAAAACATGCTTCATTGGCTTATAACTCGCGATAGAAAACTCGGATCGTCGAAAACTCACTTCCATCGTGTAGAGCGTGTCCGAATTTACCTAGAAACATAATCAAATTACCGAAAAGTTTTTTTAATGGAACCCATTTAATGGCACATGCCAGTTTTAGGGTCCCAAATACCGTAATTTTCAGTCGTCCTCAGGGCACGAGCCTGGAAACGTTTTTTTGGCTAAATTCTATTACATCCTAGTTGCAAACCACCAACTGGACCCAACTAGCTTGAATTTTCGACTTCAAGTCTTTCATGGCACCTGTGGTACACTGGTCACGGGTTCCACGGAAAGGGCTCAAAATTAGCCAAAAACATGCTTCATTGGCTTATAACTCGCGATAGAAAACTCGGATCGTCGAAAACTCACTTCCATCGTGTAGAGCGTGTCCGAATTGACCTAGAAACATGCTCAAATTACCGAAAAGTTTTTTTAATGGGACCCATTCAATGGCACATGCCAGTTTTAGGGTCCCAAATACCGTAATTTTCAGTCGTCCTCAGGGCACGAGCCTGGAAACGTTTTTTGGCTATATTCTATTACATCCTAGTTGCAAACCACCAACTGGACCCAACTAGCTTGAATTTTCGACCCCAAGTCTTTCATGGCACCTGTGGTACACTGGTCACGGGTTCCACGGAAAGGGCTCAAAATTAGCCAAAAACATGCTTCATTGGCTTATAACTCGCGATAGAAAACTCGGATCGTCGAAAACTCACTTCAATCGTGTAGAGCGTGTCCGAATTGACCTAGAAACATGTTCAAATTACCGAAAGTTTTTTTTAATGGAACCCATTCAATGGCACATGCCAGTTTTAGGGTCCCAAATACCGTAATTTTCAGTCGTCCTCAGGGCACGAGCCTGGAAACGTTTTTTGGCTAAATTCTATTACATCCTAGTTGCAAACCACCAACTGGACCCAACTAGCTTGCATTTTCGACCCCAAGTCTTTCATGGCACCTGTGGTACACTGGTCACGGGTTCCACGGAAAGGGCTCAAAATTAGCCAAAAACATGCTTCATTGGCTTATAACTCGCGATAGAAAACTCGGATCGTCGAAAACTCACTTCCATCGTGTAGAGCGTGTCTGAATTGACCTAGAAACATGTTCAAATTACCGAAAAGTTTTTTAATGGAACCCATTTAATGGCACATGCCAGTTTTAGGGTCCCAAATACCGTAATTTTCAGTCGTCCTCAGGGCACGAGCCTGGAAACGTTTTTTGGCTAAATTCTATTACATCCTAGTTGCAAACCACCAACTGGACCCAACTAGCTTGAATTTTCGACCCCAAGTCTTTCATGGCACCTGTGGTACACTGGTCACGGGTTCCACGGAAAGGGCTCAAAATTAGCCAAAAACATGCTTCATTGGCTTATAACTCGCGATAGAAAACTCGGATCGTCGAAAACTCACTTCCATCGTGTAGAGCGTGTCCGAATTGACCTAGAAACATGTTCAAATTGCCGAAAAGTTTTTTTAATGGAACCCATTTAATGGCACATGCCAGTTTTAGGGTCCCAAATACCGTAATTTTCAGTCGTCCTCAGGGCACGAGCCTGGAAACGTTTTTTGGCTAAATTCTATTACATCCTAGTTGCAAACCACCAACTGGACCCAACTAGCTTGAATTTTCGACCCCAAGTCTTTCATGGCACCTGTGGTACACTGGTCACGGGTTCCACGGAAAGGGCTCAAAATTAGCCAAAAACATGCTTCATTGGCTTATAACTCGCGATAGAAAACTCGGATCGTCGAAAACTCACTTCCATCGTGTAGAGCGTGTCCGAATTGACCTAGAAACATGTTCAAATTACCGAAAAGTTTTTTTAATGGAACCCATTTAATGGCACATGCCAGTTTTAGGGTCCCAAATACCGTAATTTTCAGTCGTCCTCAGGGCACGAGCCTGGAAACGTTTTTTGGCTAAATTCTATTACATCCTAGTTGCAAACCACCAACTGGACCCAACTAGCTTGAATTTTCGACCCCAAGTCTTTCATGGCACCTGTGGTACACTGGTCACGGGTTCCACGGAAAGGGCTCAAAATTAGCCAAAAACATGCTTCATTGGCTTATAACTCGCGATAGAAAACTCGGATCGTCGAAAACTCACTTCCATCGTGTAGAGCGTGTCCGAATTTACCTAGAAACATAATCAAATTACCGAAAAGTTTTTTTAATGGAACCCATTTAATGGCACATGCCAGTTTTAGGGTCCCAAATACCGTAATTTTCAGTCGTCCTCAGGGCACGAGCCTGGAAACGTTTTTTGGCTAAATTCTATTACATCCTAGTTGCAAACCACCAACTGGACCCAACTAGCTTGAATTTTCGACTTCAAGTCTTTCATGGCACCTGTGGTACACTGGTCACGGGTTCCACGGAAAGGGCTCAAAATTAGCCAAAAACATGCTTCATTGGCTTATAACTCGCGATAGAAAACTCGGATCGTCGAAAACTCACTTCCATCGTGTAGAGCGTGTCCGAATTGACCTAGAAACATGCTCAAATTACCGAAAAGTTTTTTTAATGGAACCCATTCAATGGCACATGCCAGTTTTAGGGTCCCAAATACCGTAATTTTCAGTCGTCCTCAGGGCACGAGCCTGGAAACGTTTTTTGGCTATATTCTATTACATCCTAGTTGCAAACCACCAACTGGACCCAACTAGCTTGAATTTTCGACCCCAAGTCTTTCATGGCACCTGTGGTACACTGGTCACGGGTTCCACGGAAAGGGCTCAAAATTAGCCAAAAACATGCTTCATTGGCTTATAACTCGCGATAGAAAACTCGGATCGTCGAAAACTCACTTCAATCGTGTAGAGCGTGTCCGAATTGACCTAGAAACATGTTCAAATTACCGAAAGTTTTTTTTAATGGAACCCATTCAATGGCACATGCCAGTTTTAGGGTCCCAAATACCGTAATTTTCAGTCGTCCTCAGGGCACGAGCCTGGAAACGTTTTTTGGCTAAATTCTATTACATCCTAGTTGCAAACCACCAACTGGACCCAACTAGCTTGCATTTTCGACCCCAAGTCTTTCATGGCACCTGTGGTACACTGGTCACGGGTTCCACGGAAAGGGCTCAAAATTAGCCAAAAACATGCTTCATTGGCTTATAACTCGCGATAGAAAACTCGGATCGTCGAAAACTCACTTCCATCGTGTAGAGCGTGTCTGAATTGACCTAGAAACATGTTCAAATTACCGAAAAGTTTTTTAATGGAACCCATTTAATGGCACATGCCAGTTTTAGGGTCCCAAATACCGTAATTTTCAGTCGTCCTCAGGGCACGAGCCTGGAAACGTTTTTTGGCTAAATTCTATTACATCCTAGTTGCAAACCACCAACTGGACCCAACTAGCTTGAATTTTCGACCCCAAGTCTTTCATGGCACCTGTGGTACACTGGTCACGGGTTCCACGGAAAGGGCTCAAAATTAGCCAAAAACATGCTTCATTGGCTTATAACTCGCGATAGAAAACTCGGATCGTCGAAAACTCACTTCCATCGTGTAGAGCGTGTCCGAATTGACCTAGAAACATGCTCAAATTACCGAAAAGTTTTTTTAATGGAACCCATTCAATGGCACATGCCAGTTTTAGGGTCCCAAATACCGTAATTTTCAGTCGTCCTCAGGGCACGAGCCTGGAAACGTTTTTTGGCTATATTCTATTACATCCTAGTTGCAAACCACCAACTGGACCCAACTAGCTTGAATTTTCGACCCCAAGTCTTTCATGGCACCTGTGGTACACTGGTCACGGGTTCCACGGAAAGGGCTCAAAATTAGCCAAAAACATGCTTCATTGGCTTATAACTCGCGATAGAAAACTCGGATCGTCGAAAACTCACTTCAATCGTGTAGAGCGTGTCCGAATTGACCTAGAAACATGTTCAAATTACCGAAAGTTTTTTTTAATGGAACCCATTCAATGGCACATGCCAGTTTTAGGGTCCCAAATACCGTAATTTTCAGTCGTCCTCAGGGCACGAGCCTGGAAACGTTTTTTGGCTAAATTCTATTACATCCTAGTTGCAAACCACCAACTGGACCCAACTAGCTTGCATTTTCGACCCCAAGTCTTTCATGGCACCTGTGGTACACTGGTCACGGGTTCCACGGAAAGGGCTCAAAATTAGCCAAAAACATGCTTCATTGGCTTATAACTCGCGATAGAAAACTCGGATCGTCGAAAACTCACTTCCATCGTGTAGAGCGTGTCTGAATTGACCTAGAAACATGTTCAAATTACCGAAAAGTTTTTTAATGGAACCCATTTAATGGCACATGCCAGTTTTAGGGTCCCAAATACCGTAATTTTCAGTCGTCCTCAGGGCACGAGCCTGGAAACGTTTTTTGGCTAAATTCTATTACATCCTAGTTGCAAACCACCAACTGGACCCAACTAGCTTGAATTTTCGACCCCAAGTCTTTCATGGCACCTGTGGTACACTGGTCACGGGTTCCACGGAAAGGGCTCAAAATTAGCCAAAAACATGCTTCATTGGCTTATAACTCGCGATAGAAAACTCGGATCGTCGAAAACTCACTTCCATCGTGTAGAGCGTGTCCGAATTGACCTAGAAACATGCTCAAATTACCGAAAAGTTTTTTTAATGGAACCCATTCAATGGCACATGCCAGTTTTAGGGTCCCAAATACCGTAATTTTCAGTCGTCCTCAGGGCACGAGCCTGGAAACGTTTTTTGGCTAAATTCTATTACATCCTAGTTGCGAACCACCAACTGGACCCAACTAGCTTGAATTTTCGACCCCAAGTCTTTCATGGCACCTGTGGTACACTGGTCACGGGTTCCACGGAAAGGGCTCAAAATTAGCCAAAAACATGCTTCATTGGCTTATAACTCGCGATAGAAAACTCGGATCGTCGAAAACTCACTTCCATCGTGTAGAGCGTGTCCGATTTGACCTAGAAACATGTTCAAATTACCGAAAAGTTTTTTTAATGGAACCCATTCAATGGCACATGCCAGTTTTAGGGTCCCAAATACCGTAATTTTCAGTCGTCCTCAGGGCACGAGCCTGGAAACGTTTTTTGGCTAAATTCTATTACATCCTAGTTGCAAACCACCAACTGGACCCAACTAGCTTGAATTTTCGACCCCAAGTCTTTCATGGCACCTGTGGTACACTGGTCACGGGTTCCACGGAAAGGGCTCAAAATTAGCCAAAAACATGTTTCATTGGCTTATAACTCGCGATAGAAAACTCGGATCGTCGAAAACTCACTTCCATCGTGTAGAGCGTGTCCGAATTGACCTAGAAACATGTTCAAATTACCGAAAAGTTTTTTTAATGGAACCCATTTAATGGCACAAGCCAGTTTTAGGGTCCCAAATACCGTAATTTTCAGTCGTCCTCAGGGCACGAGCCTGGAAACGTTTTTTGGCTAAATTCTATTACATCCTAGTTGCAAACCACCAACTGGACCCAATTAGCTTGAATTTTCGACCCCAAGTCTTTCATGGCACCTGTGGTACAGTGGTCACGGGTTCCACGGAAAGGGCTCAAAATTAGCCAAAAACATTCTTCATTGGCTTATAACTCGCGATAGAAAACTCGGATCGTCGAAAACTCACTTCCATCGTGTAGAGCGTGTCCGAATTGACTTAGAAACATGTTCAAATTACCGAAAAGTTTTTTTAATGGAACCCATTTAATGGCACATGCCAGTTTTAGGGTCCCAAATACCGTAATTTTCAGTCGTCCTCAGGGCACGAGCCTGGAAACGTTTTTTGGCTAAATTCTATTACATCCTAGTTGCAAACCACCAACTGGACCCAACTAGCTTGAATTTTCGACCCCAAGTCTTTCATGGCACCTGTGGTACACTGGTCACGGGTTCCACGGAAAGGGCTCAAAATTAGCCAAAAACATGCTTCATTGGCTTATAACTCGCGATAGAAAACTCGGATCGTCGAAAACTCACTTCCATCGTGTAGAGCGTGTCCGAATTGACCTAGAAAATGCTCAAATTACCGAAAAGTTTTTTTAATGGAACCCATTCAATGGCACATGCCAGTTTTAGGGTCCCAAATACCGTAATTTTCAGTCGTCCTCAGGGCACGAGCCTGGAAACGTTTTTTGGCTAAATTCTATTACATCCTAGTTGCGAACCACCAACTGGACCCAACTAGCTTGAATTTTCGACCCCAAGTCTTTCATGGCACCTGTGGTACACTGGTCACGGGTTCCACGGAAAGGGCTCAAAATTAGCCAAAAACATGCTTCATTGGCTTATAACTCGCGATAGAAAACTCGGATCGTCGAAAACTCACTTCCATCGTGTAGAGCGTGTCCGATTTGACCTAGAAACATGTTCAAATTACCGAAAAGTTTTTTTAATGGAACCCATTCAATGGCACATGCCAGTTTTAGGGTCCCAAATACCGTAATTTTCAGTCGTCCTCAGGGCACGAGCCTGGAAACGTTTTTTGGCTAAATTCTATTACATCCTAGTTGCAAACCACCAACTGGACCCAACTAGCTTGAATTTTTGACCCCAAGTCTTTCATGGCACCTGTGGTACACTGGTCACGGGTTCCACGGAAAGGGCTCAAAATTAGCCAAAAACATGTTTCATTGGCTTATAACTCGCGATAGAAAACTCGGATCGTCGAAAACTCACTTCCATCGTGTAGAGCGTGTCCGAATTGACCTAGAAACATGTTCAAATTACCGAAAAGTTTTTTTAATGGAACCCATTTAATGGCACAAGCCAGTTTTAGGGTCCCAAATACCGTAATTTTCAGTCGTCCTCAGGGCACGAGCCTGGAAACGTTTTTTGGCTAAATTCTATTACATCCTAGTTGCAAACCACCAACTGGACCCAATTAGCTTGAATTTTCGACCCCAAGTCTTTCATGGCACCTGTGGTACAGTGGTCACGGGTTCCACGGAAAGGGCTCAAAATTAGCCAAAAACATTCTTCATTGGCTTATAACTCGCGATAGAAAACTCGGATCGTCGAAAACTCACTTCCATCGTGTAGAGCGTGTCCGAATTGACTTAGAAACATGTTCAAATTACCGAAAAGTTTTTTTAATGGAACCCATTTAATGGCACATGCCAGTTTTAGGGTCCCAAATACCGTAATTTTCAGTCGTCCTCAGGGCACGAGCCTGGAAACGTTTTTTGGCTAAATTCTATTACATCCTAGTTGCAAACCACCAACTGGACCCAACTAGCTTGAATTTTCGACCCCAAGTCTTTCATGGCACCTGTGGTACACTGGTCACGGGTTCCACGGAAAGGGCTCAAAATTAGCCAAAAACATGCTTCATTGGCTTATAACTCGCGATAGAAAACTCGGATCGTCGAAAACTCACTTCCATCGTGTAGAGCGTGTCCGAATTGACCTAGAAACATGCTCAAATTACCGAAAAGTTTTTTTAATGGAACCCATTAAATGGCACATGCCAGTTTTAGGGTCCCAAATACCGTAATTTTCAGTCGTCCTCAGGGCACGAGCCTGGAAACGTTTTTTGGCTAAATTCTAATACATCCTAGTTGCGAACCACCAACTGGACCCAACTAGCTTGAATTTTCGACCCCAAGTCTTACATGGCACCTGTGGTACACTGGTCACGGGTTCCACGGAAAGGGCTCAAAATTAGCCAAAAACATGCTTCATTGGCTTATAACTCGCGATAGAAAACTCGGATCGTCGAAAACTCACTTCCATCGTGTAGAGCGTATCCGAATTGACCTAGAAACATGTTCAAATTACCGAAAAGTTTTTTTAATTGAACCCATTCAATGGCACATGCCAGTTTTAGGGTCCCAAATACCGTAATTTTCAGTCGTCCTCAGGGCACGAGCCTGGAAACGTTTTTTGGCTAAATTCTATTACATCCTAGTTGCAAACCACCAACTGGACCCAACTAGCTTGAATTTTCGACCCCAAGTCTTTCATGGCACCTGTGGTACACTGGTCACGGGTTCCACGGAAAGGGCTCAAAATTAGCCAAAAACATGTTTCATTGGCTTATAACTCGCGATAGAAAACTCGGATCGTCGAAAACTCACTTCCATCGTGTAGAGCGTGTCCGAATTGACCTAGAAACATGTTCAAATTACCGAAAAGTTTTTTTAATGGAACCCATTTAATGGCACAAGCCAGTTTTAGGGTCCCAAATACCGTAATTTTCAGTCGTCCTCAGGGCACGAGCCTGGAAACGTTTTTTGGCTAAATTCTATTACATCCTAGTTGCAAACCACCAACTGGACCCAACTAGCTTGAATTTTCGACCCCAAGTCTTTCATGGCACCTGTGGTACAGTGGTCACGGGTTCCACGGAAAGGGCTCAAAATTAGCCAAAAACATTCTTCATTGGCTTATAACTCGCGATAGAAAACTCGGATCGTCGAAAACTCACTTCCATCGTGTAGAGCGTGTCCGAATTGACTTAGAAACATGTTCAAATTACCGAAAAGTTTTTTTAATGGAACCCATTTAATGGCACATGCCAGTTTTAGGGTCCCAAATACCGTAATTTTCAGTCGTCCTCAGGGCACGAGCCTGGAAACGTTTTTTGGCTAAATTCTATTACATCCTAGTTGCAAACCACCAACTGGACCCAACTAGCTTGAATTTTCGACCCCAAGTCTTTCATGGCACCTGTGGTACACTGGTCACGGGTTCCACGGAAAGGGCTCAAAATTAGCCAAAAACATGCTTCATTGGCTTATAACTCGCGATAGAAAACTCGGATCGTCGAAAACTCACTTCCATCGTATAGAGCGTGTCCGAATTGACCTAGAAACATGTTCAAATTACCGAAAATTTTTTTCAATGGAACCCATTTAATGGCACATGCCAGTTTTAGGGTCCTAAATACCGTAATTTTCAGTCGTCCTCAGGGCACGAGCCTGGAAACGTTTTTTGGCTAAATTCTATTACATCCTAGTTGCAAACCACCAACTGGACCCAACTAGCTTGAATTTTCGACCCCAAGTCTTTCATGGCACCTGTGGTACACTGGTCACGGGTTCCACGGAAAGGGCTCAAAATTAGCCAAAAACATGCTTCATTGGCTTATAACTCGCGATAGAAAACTCGGATCGTCGAAAACTCACTTCCATCGTGTAGAGCGTGTCCGAATTGACCTAGAAACATGTTCGAATTACCGAAAAGTTTTTTTAATGGAACCCATTCAATGGCACATGCCAGTTTTAGGGTCCCAAATACCGTAATTTTCAGTCGTCCTCAGGGCACGAGCCTGGAAACGTTTTTTGGCTAAATTCTATTACATCCTAGTTGCAAACCACCAACTGGACCCAACTAGCTTGAATTTTCGACCCCAAGTCTTTCATGGCACCTGTGGTACACTGGTCACGGGTTCCACGGAAAGGGCTCAAAATTAGCCAAAAACATGCTTCATTGGCTTATAACTCGTGATAGAAAACTCGGATCGTCGAAAACTCACTTCCATCGTGTAGAGCGTGTCCGAGTTGACCTAGAAACATGTTCAAATTACCGAAAAGTTTTTTTAATGGAACCCATTTAATGGCACATGCCAGTTTTAGGGTCCCAAATACCGTAATTTTCAGTCGTCCTCAGGGCACGAGCCTGGAAACGTTTTTTGGCTAAATTCTATTACATCCTAGTTGCAAACCATCAACTGGACCCAACTAGCTTGAATTTTCGGCCCCAAGTCTTTCATGGCACCTGTGGTACACTGGTCACGGGTTCCACGGAAAGGGCTCAAAATTAGCCAAAAACATGCTTCATTGGCTTATAACTCGCGATAGAAAACTCGGATCGTCGAAAACTCACTTACATCGTGTAGAGCGTGTCCGACTTGACCTAGAAACATAATCAAATTACCGAAAAGTTTTTTTAATGGAACCCATTTAATGGCACATGCCAGTTTTAGGGTCCCAAATACCGTAATTTTCAGTCGTCCTCAGGGCACGAGCCTGGAAACGTTTTTTGGCTAAATTCTATTACATCCTAGTTGCAAACCACCAACTGGACCCAACTAGCTTGAATTTTCGACCCCAAGTCTTTCATGGCACCTGTGGTACACTGGTCACGGGTTCCACGGAAAGGGCTCAAGATTAGCCAAAAACATGCTTCATTGGCTTATAACTCGCGATAGAAAACTCGGATCGTCGAAAACTCACTTCCATCGTGTAGAGCGTGTCCGAGTTGACCTAGAAACATGTTCAAATTACCGAAAAGTTTTTTTAATGGAACCCATTTAATGGCACATGCCAGTTTTAGGGTCCCAAATACCGTAATTTTCAGTCGTCCTCAGGGCACGAGCCTGGAAACGTTTTTTGGCTAAATTCTATTACATCCTAGTTGCAAACCATCAACTGGACCCAACTAGCTTGAATTTTCGGCCCCAAGTCTTTCATGGCACCTGTGGTACACTGGTCACGGGTTCCACGGAAAGGGCTCAAAATTAGCCAAAAACATGCTTCATTGGCTTATAACTCGCGATAGAAAACTCGGATCGTCGAAAACTCACTTACATCGTGTAGAGCGTGTCCGACTTGACCTAGAAACATAATCAAATTACCGAAAAGTTTTTTTAATGGAACCCATTTAATGGCACATGCCAGTTTTAGGGTCCCAAATACCGTAATTTTCAGTCGTCCTCAGGGCACGAGCCTGGAAACGTTTTTTGGCTAAATTCTATTACATCCTAGTTGCAAACCACCAACTGGACCCAACTAGCTTGAATTTTCGACCCCAAGTCTTTCATGGCACCTGTGGTACACTGGTCACGGGTTCCACGGAAAGGGCTCAAGATTAGCCAAAAACATGCTTCATTGGCTTATAACTCGCGATAGAAAACTCGGATCGTCGAAAACTCACTTCCATCGTGTAGAGCGTGTCCGAATTGACCTAGAAACATGTTCAAATTACCGAAAAGTTTTTTTAATGGAACCCATTTAATGGCACATGCCAGTTTTAGGGTCCCAAATACCGTAAGTTTCAGTCGTCCTCAGGGCACGAGCCTGGAAACGTTTTTTGGCTAAATTCTATTACATCCTAGTTGCAAACCACCAACTGGACCCAACTAGCTTGCATTTTCGACCCCAAGTCTTTCATGGCACCTGTGGTACACTGGTCACGGGTTCCACGGAAAGGGCTCAAAATTAGCCAACAACATGCTTCATTGGCTTATAACTCGCGATAGAAAACTCGGATCGTCGAAAACTCACTTCCATCGTGTAGAGCGTGTCCGAATTGACCTAGAAACATGTTCAAATTACCGAAAAGTTTTTTAATGGAACCCATTTAATGGCACATGCCAGTTTTAGGGTCCCAAATACCGTAATTTTCAGTCGTCCTCAGGGCACGAGCCTGGAAACGTTTTTTGGCTAAATTCTATTACATCCTAGTTGCAAACCACCAACTGGACCCAACTAGCTTGAATTTTCGACCCCAAGTCTTTCATGGCACCTGTGGTACACTGGTCACGGGTTCCACGGAAAGGGCTCAAAATTAGCCAAAAACATGCTTCATTGGCTTATAACTCGCGATAGAAAACTCGGATCGTCGAAAACTCACTTCCATCGTGTAGAGCGTGTCCGAATTGACCTAGAAACATGCTCAAATTACCGAAAAGTTTTTTTAATGGAACCCATTCAATGGCACATGCCAGTTTTAGGGTCCCAAATACCGTAATTTTCAGTCGTCCTCAGGGCACGAGCCTGGAAACGTTTTTTGGCTAAATTCTATTACATCCTAGTTGCAAACCACCAACTGGACCCAACTAGCTTGAATTTTCGACCCCAAGTCTTTCATAGCACCTGTGGTACACTGGTCACGGGTTCCACGGAAAGGGCTCAAAATTAGCCAAAAACATGCTTCATTGGCTTATAACTCGCGATAGAAAACTCGGATCGTCGAAAACTCACTTCCATCGTGTAGAGCGTGTCCGAATTGACCTAGAAACATGTTCAAATTACCGAAAAGTTTTTTTAATGGAACCCATTCAATGGCACATGCCAGTTTTAGGGTCCCAAATACCGTAATTTTCAGTCGTCCTCAGGGCACGAGCCTGGAAACGTTTTTTGGCTAAATTCTATTACATCCTAGTTGCAAACCACCAACTGGACCCAACTAGCTTGAATTTTCGACCCCAAGTCTTTCATGGCACCTGTGGTACACTGGTCACGGGTTCCACGGAAAGGGCTCAAAATTAGCCAAAAACATGTTTTATTGGCTTATAACTCGCGATAGAAAACTCGGATCGTCGAAAACTCACTTCCATCGTGTAGAGCGTGTCCGAACTGACCTAGAAACATGTTCAAATTACCGAACAGTTTTTTTAATGGAACCCATTTAATGGCACATGCCAGTTTTAGGGTCCCAAATACCGTAATTTTCAGTCGTCCTCAGGGCACGAGCCTGGAAACGTTTTTTTGGCTAAATTCTATTACATCCTAGTTGCAAACCACCAACTGGACCCAACTAGCTTGAATTTTCGACCCCAAGTCTTTCATGGCACCTGTGGTACACTGGTCTACGGTTCCACGGAAAGGGCTCAAAATTAGCCAAAAACATGCTTCATTGGCTTATAACTCGTGATAGAAAACTCGGATCGTCGAAAACTCACTTCCATCGTGTAGAGCGTGTCCGAATTGACCTAGAAACATGTTCAAATTACCGAAAAGTTTTTTTAATGGAACCCATTCAATGGCACATGCCAGTTTTAGGGTCCCAAATACCGTAATTTTCAGTCGTCCTCAGGGCACGAGCCTGGAAACGTTTTTTGGCTAAATTCTATTACATCCTAGTTGCAAACCACCAACTGGACCCAACTAGCTTGAATTTTCGACCCCAAGTCTTTCATGGCACCTGTGGTACACTGGTCACGGGTTCCACGGAAAGGGCTCAAAATTAGCCAAAAACATGCTTCATTGGCTTATAACTCGCGATAGAAAACTCGGATCGTCGAAAACTCACTTACATCATGTAGAGCGTGTCCGACTTGACCTAGAAACATAATCAAATTACCGAAAAGTTTTTTTAATGGAACCCATTTAATGGCACATGCCAGTTTTAGGGTCCCAAATACCGTAATTTTCAGTCGTCCTCAGGGCACGAGCCTGGAAACGTTTTTTGGCTAAATTCTATTACATCATAGTTGCAAACCACCAACTGGACCCAACTAGCTTGAATTTTCGACCCCAAGTCTTTCATGGCACCTGTGGTACACTGGTCACGGGTTCCACGGAAAGGGCTCAAGATTAGCCAAAAACATGCTTCATTGGCTTATAACTCGCGATAGAAAACTCGGATCGTCGAAAACTCACTTCCATCGTGTAGAGCGTGTCCGAATTGACCTAGAAACATGTTCAAATTACCGAAAAGTTTTTTAATGGAACCCATTTAATGGCACATGCCAGTTTTAGGGTCCCAAATACCGTAATTTTCAGTCGTCCTCAGGGCACGAGCCTGGAAACGTTTTTTGGCTAAATTCTATTACATCCTAGTTGCAAACCACCAACTGGACCCAACTAGCTTGAATTTTCGACCCCAAGTCTTTCATGGCACCTGTGGTACACTGGTCACGGGTTCCACGGAAAGGGCTCAAAATTAGCCAAAAACATGCTTCATTGGCTTATAACTCGTGATAGAAAACTCGGATCGTCGAAAACTCACTTCCATCGTGTAGAGCGTGTCCGAATTGACCTAGAAACATGTTCAAATTACCGAAAAGTTTTTTTAATGGAACCCATTCAATGGCACATGCCAGTTTTAGGGTCCCAAATACCGTAATTTTCAGTCGTCCTCAGGGCACGAGCCTGGAAACGTTTTTTGGCTAAATTCTATTACATCCTAGTTGCAAACCACCAACTGGACCCAACTAGCTTGAATTTTCGACCCCAAGTCTTTCATGGCACCTGTGGTACACTGGTCACGGGTTCCACGGAAAGGGCTCAAAATTAGCCAAAAACATGCTTCATTGGCTTATAACTCGCGATAGAAAACTCGGATCGTCGAAAACTCACTTACATCATGTAGAGCGTGTCCGACTTGACCTAGAAACATAATCAAATTACCGAAAAGTTTTTTTAATGGAACCCATTTAATGGCACATGCCAGTTTTAGGGTCCCAAATACCGTAATTTTCAGTCGTCCTCAGGGCACGAGCCTGGAAACGTTTTTTGGCTAAATTCTATTACATCCTAGTTGCAAACCACCAACTGGACCCAACTAGCTTGCATTTTCGACCCCAAGTCTTTCATGGCACCTGTGGTACACTGGTCACGGGTTCCACGGAAAGGGCTCAAGATTAGCCAAAAACATGCTTCATTGGCTTATAACTCGCGATAGAAAACTCGGATCGTCGAAAACTCACTTCCATCGTGTAGAGCGTGTCCGAATTGACCTAGAAACATGTTCAACTTACCGAAAAGTTTTTTAATGGAACCCATTTAATGGCACATGCCAGTTTTAGGGTCCCAAATACCGTAATTTTCAGTCGTCCTCAGGGCACGAGCCTGGAAACGTTTTTTGGCTAAATTCTATTACATCCTAGTTGCAAACCACCAACTGGACCCAACTAGCTTGAATTTTCGACCCCAAGTCTTTCATGGCACCTGTGGTACACTGGTCACGGGTTCCACGGAAAGGGCTCAAAATTAGCCAAAAACATGCTTCAATGGCTTATAACTCGCGATAGAAAACTCGGATCGTCGAAAACTCACTTCCATCGTGTAGAGCGTGTCCGAATTGACCTAGAAACATGCTCAAATTACCGAAAAGTTTTTTTAATGGAACCCATTCAATGGCACATGCCAGTTTTAGGGTCCCAAATACCGTAATTTTCAGTCGTCCTCAGGGCACGAGCCTGGAAACGTTTTTCGGCTAAATTCTATTACATCCTAGTTGCAAACCACCAACTGGACCCAACTAGCTTGAATTTTCGACCCCAAGTCTTTCATGGCACCTGTGGTACACTGGTCACGGGTTCCACGGAAAGGGCTCAAAATTAGCCAAAAACATGCTTCATTGGCTTATAACTCGCGATAGAAAACTCGGATCGTCGAAAACTCACTTCCATCGTGTAGAGCGTGTCCGAATTGACCTAGAAACATGCTCAAATTACCGAAACGTTTTTTTAATGGAACCCATTCAATGGCACATGCCAGTTTTAGGGTCCCAAATACCGTAATTTTCAGTCGTCCTCAGGGCACGAGCCTGGAAACGTTTTTTGGCTAAATTCTATTACATCCTAGTTGCAAACCACCAACTGGACCCAACTAGCTTGAATTTTCGACCCCAAGTCTTTCATGGCACCTGTGGTACACTGGTCACGGGTTCCACGGAAAGGGCTCAAAAGTAGCCAAAAACATGCTTCATTGGCTTATAACTCGCGATAGAAAACTCGGATCGTCGAAAACTCACTTCCATCGTGTAGAGCGTGTCCGAATTGACCTAGAAACATGTTCAAATTACCGAAATTTTTTTTAATGGAACCCATTTAATGGCACATGCCAGTTTTAGGGTCCTAAATACCGTAATTTTCAGTCGTCCTCAGGGCACGAGCCTGGAAACGTTTTTTGGCTAAATTCTATTACATCCTAGTTGCAAACCACCAACTGGACCCAACTAGCTTGAATTTTCGACCCCAAGTCTCTCATGGCACCTGTGGTACACTGGTCACGGGTTCCACGGAAAGGGCTCAAAATTAGCCAAAAACATGCTTTATTGGCTTATAACTCGCGATAGAAAACTCGGATCGTCGAAAACTCACTTCCATCGTGTAGAGCGTGTCCGAATTGACCTAGAAACATGTTCGAATTACCGAAAAGTTTTTTTAATGGAACCCATTCAATGGCACATGCCAGTTTTAGGGTCCCAAATACCGTAATTTTCAGTCGTCCTCAGGGCACGAGCCTGGAAACGTTTTTTGGCTAAATTCTATTACATCCTAGTTGCAAACCACCAACTGGACCCAACTAGCTTGAATTTTCGACCCCAAGTCTTTCATGGCACCTGTGGTACACTGTTCACGGGTTCCACGGAAAGGGCTCAAAATTAGCCAAAAACATGCTTCATTGGCTTATAACTCGTGATAGAAAACTCGGATCGTCGAAAACTCACTTCCATCGTGTAGAGCGTGTCCGAGTTGACCTAGAAACATGTTCAAATTACCGAAAAGTTTTTTTAATGGAACCCATTTAATGGCACATGCCAGTTTTAGGGTCCCAAATACCGTAATTTTCAGTCGTCCTCAGGGCACGAGCCTGGAAACGTTTTTTGGCTAAATTCTATTACATCCTAGTTGCAAACCACCAACTGGACCCAACTAGCTTGAATTTTCGACCCCAAGTCTTTCATGGCACCTGTGGTACACTGGTCACGGGTTCCACGGAAAGGGCTCAAAATTAGCCAAAAACATGCTTCATTGGCTTATAACTCGCGATAGAAAACTCGGATCGTCGAAAACTCACTTACATCGTGTAGAGCGTGTCCGACTTGACCTAGAAACATAATCAAATTACCGAAAAGTTTTTTTAATGGAACCCATTTAATGGCACATGCCAGTTTTAGGGTCCCAAATACCGTAATTTTCAGTCGTCCTCAGGGCACGAGCCTGGAAACGTTTTTTGGCTAAATTCTATTACATCCTAGTTGCAAACCACCAACTGGACCCAACTAGCTTGAATTTTCGACCCCAAGTCTTTCATGGCACCTGTGGTACACTGGTCACGGGTTCCACGGAAAGGGCTCAAAATTAGCCAAAAACATGCTTCATTGGCTTATAACTCGCGATAGAAAACTCGGATCGTCGAAAACTCACTTCCATCGTGTAGAGCGTGTCCGAATTGACCTAGAAACATGTTCAAATTACCGAATTTTTTTTTAATGGAACCCATTTAATGGCACATGCCAGTTTTAGGGTCCTAAATACCGTAATTTTCAGTCGTCCTCAGGGCACGAGCCTGGAAACGTTTTTTGGCTAAATTCTATTACATCCTAGTTGCAAACCACCAACTGGACCCAACTAGCTTGAATTTTCGACCCCAAGTCTTTCATGGCACCTGTGGTACACTGGTCACGGGTTCCACGGAAAGGGCTCAAAATTAGCCAAAAACATGCTTCATTGGCTTATAACTCGCGATAGAAAACTCGGATCGTCGAAAACTCACTTCCATCGTGTAGAGCGTGTCCGAATTGACCTAGAAACATGTTCGAATTACCGAAAAGTTTTTTTAATGGAACCCATTCAATGGCACATGCCAGTTTTAGGGTCCCAAATACCGTAATTTTCAGTCGTCCTCAGGGCACGAGCCTGGAAACGTTTTTTGGCTAAATTCTATTACATCCTAGTTGCAAACCACCAACTGGACCCAACTAGCTTGAATTTTCGACCCCAAGTCTTTCATGGCACCTGTGGTACACTGGTCACGGGTTCCACGGAAAGGGCTCAAAATTAGCCAAAAACATGCTTCATTGGCTTATAACTCGTGATAGAAAACTCGGATCGTCGAAAACTCACTTCCATCGTGTAGAGCGTGTCCGAGTTGACCTAGAAACATGTTCAAATTACCGAAAAGTTTTTTTAATGGAACCCATTTAATGGCACATGCCAGTTTTAGGGTCCCAAATACCGTAATTTTCAGTCGTCCTCAGGGCACGAGCCTGGAAACGTTTTTTGGCTAAATTCTGTTACATCCTAGTTGCAAACCACCAACTGGACCCAACTAGCTTGAATTTTCGACCCCAAGTCTTTCATGGCACCTGTGGTACACTGGTCACGGGTTCCACGGAAAGGGCTCAAAATTAGCCAAAAACATGCTTCATTGGCTTATAACTCGCGATAGAAAACTCGGATCGTCGAAAACTCACTTCCATCGTGTAGAGCGTGTCCGAATTGACCTAGAAACATGTTCAAATTACCGAATTTTTTTTTTAATGGAACCCATTTAATGGCACATGCCAGTTTTAGGGTCCTAAATACCGTAATTTTCAGTCGTCCTCAGGGCACGAGCCTGGAAACGTTTTTTGGCTAAATTCTATTACATCCTAGTTGCAAACCACCAACTGGACCCAACTAGCTTGAATTTTCGACCCCAAGTCTTTCATGGCACCTGTGGTACACTGGTCACGGGTTCCACGGAAAGGGCTCAAAATTAGCCAAAAACATGCTTCATTGGCTTATAACTCGCGATAGAAAACTCGGATCGTCGAAAACTCACTTCCATCGTGTAGAGCGTGTCCGAATTGACCTAGAAACATGTTCGAATTACCGAAAAGTTTTTTTAATGGAACCCATTCAATGGCACATGCCAGTTTTAGGGTCCCAAATACCGTAATTTTCAGTCGTCCTCAGGGCACGAGCCTGGAAACGTTTTTTGGCTAAATTCTATTACATCCTAGTTGCAAACCACCAACTGGACCCAACTAGCTTGAATTTTCGACCCCAAGTCTTTCATGGCACCTGTGGTACACTGGTCACGGGTTCCACGGAAAGGGCTCAAAATTAGCCAAAAACATGCTTCATTGGCTTATAACTCGTGATAGAAAACTCGGATCGTCGAAAACTCACTTCCATCGTGTAGAGCGTGTCCGAGTTGACCTAGAAACATGTTCAAATTACCGAAAAGTTTTTTTAATGGAACCCATTTAATGGCACATGCCAGTTTTAGGGTCCCAAATACCGTAATTTTCAGTCGTCCTCAGGGCACGAGCCTGGAAACGTTTTTTGGCTAAATTCTATTACATCCTAGTTGCAAACCACCAACTGGACCCAACTAGCTTGAATTTTCGACCCCAAGTCTTTCATGGCACCTGTGGTACACTGGTCACGGGTTCCACGGAAAGGGCTCAAAATTAGCCAAAAACATGCTTCATTGGCTTATAACTCGCGATAGAAAACTCGGATCGTCGAAAACTCACTTACATCGTGTAGAGCGTGTCCGACTTGACCTAGAAACATAATCAAATTACCGAAAAGTTTTTTTAATGGAACCCATTTAATGGCACATGCCAGTTTTAGGGTCCCAAATACCGTAATTTTCAGTCGTCCTCAGGGCACGAGCCTGGAAACGTTTTTTGGCTAAATTCTATTACATCCTAGTTGCAAACCACCAACTGGACCCAACTAGCTTGAATTTTCGACCCCAAGTCTTTCATGGCACCTGTGGTACACTGGTCACGGGTTCCACGGAAAGGGCTCAAGATTAGCCAAAAACATGCTTCATTGGCTTATAACTCGCGATAGAAAACTCGGATCGTCGAAAACTCACTTCCATCGTGTAGAGCGTGTCCGAATTGACCTAGAAACATGTTCAAATTACCGAAAAGTTTTTTTAATGGAACCCATTTAATGGCACATGCCAGTTTTAGGGTCCCAAATACCGTAATTTTCAGTCGTCCTCAGGGCACGAGCCTGGAAACGTTTTTTGGCTAAATTCTATTACATCCTAGTTGCAAACCACCAACTGGACCCAACTAGCTTGCATTTTCGACCCCAAGTCTTTCATGGCACCTGTGGTACACTGGTCACGGGTTCCACGGAAAGGGCTCAAAATTAGCCAAAAACATGCTTCATTGGCTTATAACTCGCGATAGAAAACTCGGATCGTCGAAAACTCACTTCCATCGTGTAGAGCGTGTCCGAATTGACCTAGAAACATGCTCAAATTACCGAAAAGTTTTTTTAATGGAACCCATTCAATGGCACATGCCAGTTTTAGGGTCCCAAATACCGTAATTTTCAGTCGTCCTCAGGGCACGAGCCTGGAAACGTTTTTTGGCTAAATTCTATTACATCCTAGTTGCAAAACACCAACTGGACCCAACTAGCTTGAATTTTCGACCCCAAGTCTTCCATGGCACCTGTGGTACACTGGTCACGGGTTCCACGGAAAGGGCTCAAAATTAGCCAAAAACATGCTTCATTGGCTTATAACTCGCGATAGAAAACTCGGATCGTCGAAAACTCACTTCCATCGTGTAGAGCGTGTCCGAATTGACCTAGAAACATGCTCAAATTACCGAAAAGTTTTTTTAATGGAACCCATTCAATGGCACATGCCAGTTTTAGGGTCCCAAATACCGTAATTTTCAGTCGTCCTCAGGGCACGAGCCTGGAAACGTTTTTTGGCTAAATTCTAATACATCCTAGTTGCAAACCACCAACTTGACCCAACTAGCTTGAATTTTCGACCCCAAGTCTTTCATGGCACCTGTGGTACACTGGTCACGGGTTCCACGGAAAGGGCTCAAAATTAGCCAAAAACATGTTTCATTGGCTTATAACTCGCGATAGAAAACTCGGATCGTCGAAAACTCACTTCCATCGTGTAGAGCGTGTCCGAACTGACCTAGAAACATGTTCAAATTACCGAAAAGTTTTTTTAATGGAACCCATTCAATGGCACATGCCAGTTTTAGGGTCCCAAATACCGTAATTTTCAGTCGTCCTCAGGGCACGAGCCTGGAAACGTTTTTTGGCTAAGTTCTATTACATCCTAGTTGCAAACCACCAACTGGACCCAACTAGCTTGAATTTTCGACCCCAAGTCTTTCATGGCACCTGTGGTACACTGGTCACGGGTTCCACGGAAAGGGCTCAAAATTAGCCAAAAACATGTTTCATTGGCTTATAACTCGCGATAGAAAACTCGGATCGTCGAAAACTCACTTCCATCGTGTAGAGCGTGTCCGAATTGACCTAGAAACATGTTCAAATTACCGAAAAGTTTTTTTAATGGAACCCATTTAATGGCACATGCCAGTTTTAGGGTCCCAAATACCGTAATTTTCAGTCGTCCTCAGGGCACGAACCTGGAAACGTTTTTTTGGCTAAATTCTATTACATCCTAGTTGCAAACCACCAACTGGACCCAACTAGCTTGAATTTTCGACCCCAAGTCTTTCATGGCACCTGTGGTACACTGGTCACGGGTTCCACGGAAAGAGCTCAAAATTAGCCAAAAACATGCTTCATTGGCTTATAACTCGTGATAGAAAACTCGGTTCGTCGAAAACTCACTTCCATCGTGTAGAGCGTGTCCGAATTGACCTAGAAACATGTTCAAATTACCGAAAAGTTTTTTTTAATGGAACCCATTTAATGGCACATGCCAGTTTTAGGGTCCCAAATACCGTAATTTTCAGTCGTCCTCAGGGCACGAGCCTGGAAACGTTTTTTGGCTAAATTCTATTACATCCTAGTTGCAAACCACCAACTGGACCCAACTAGCTTGAATTTTCGACCCCAAGTCTTTCATGGCACCTGTGGTACACTGGTCACGGGTTCCACGGAAAGGGCTCAAAATTAGCCAAAAACATGCTTCATTGGCTTATAACTCGCGATAGAAAACTCGGATCGTCGAAAACTCACTTCCATCGTGTAGAGCGTGTCCGAATTGACCTAGAAACATGCTCAAATTACCGAAAAGTTTTTTTAATGGAACCCATTCAATGGCACATGCCAGTTTTAGGGTCCCAAATACCGTAATTTTCAGTCGTCCTCAGGGCACGAGCCTGGAAACGTTTTTTGGCTAAATTCTATTACATCCTAGTTGCAAACCACCAACTGGACCCAACTAGCTTGAATTTTCGACCCCAAGTCTTTCATGGCACCTGTGGTACACTGGTCACGGGTTCCACGGAAAGGGCTCAAGATTAGCCAAAAACATGCTTCATTGGCTTATAACTCGCGATAGAAAACTCGGATCGTCGAAAACTCACTTCCATCGTGTAGAGCGTGTCCGAATTGACCTAGAAACATGTTCAAATTACCGAAAAGTTTTTTTAATGGAACCCATTTAATGGCACATGCCAGTTTTAGGGTCCCAAATACCGTAATTTTCAGTCGTCCTCAGGGCACGAGCCTGGAAACGTTTTTTGGCTAAATTCTATTACATCCTAGTTGCAAACCACCAACTGGACCCAACTAGCTTGCATTTTCGACCCCAAGTCTTTCATGGCACCTGTGGTACACTGGTCACGGGTTCCACGGAAAGGGCTCAAAATTAGCCAAAAACATGCTTCATTGGCTTATAACTCGCGATAGAAAACTCGGATCGTCGAAAACTCACTTCCATCGTGTAGAGCGTGTCCGAATTGACCTAGAAACATGTTCAAATTACCGAAAAGTTTTTTAATGGAACCCATTTAATGGCACATGCCAGTTTTAGGGTCCCAAATACCGTAATTTTCAGTCGTCCTCAGGGCACGAGCCTGGAAACGTTTTTTGGCTAAATTCTATTACATCCTAGTTGCAAACCACCAACTGGACCCAACTAGCTTGAATTTTCGACCCCAAGTCTTTCATGGCACCTGTGGTACACTGGTCACGGGTTCCACGGAAAGGGCTCAAAATTAGCCAAAAACATGCTTCATTGGCTTATAACTCGCGATAGAAAACTCGGATCGTCGAAAACTCACTTCCATCGTGTAGAGCGTGTCCGAATTGACCTAGAAACATGCTCAAATTACCGAAAAGTTTTTTTAATGGAACCCATTCAATGGCACATGCCAGTTTTAGGGTCCCAAATACCGTAATTTTCAGTCGTCCTCAGGGCACGAGCCTGGAAACGTTTTTTGGCTAAATTCTATTACATCCTAGTTGCAAACCACCAACTGGACCCAACTAGCTTGAATTTTCGACCCCAAGTCTTTCATGGCACCTGTGGTACACTGGTCACGGGTTCCACGGAAAGGGCTCAAAATTAGCCAAAAACATGCTTCATTGGCTTATAACTCGCGATAGAAAACTCGGATCGTCGAAAACTCACTTCCATCGTGTAGAGCGTGTCCGAATTGACCTAGAAACATGTTCAAATTACCGAAAAGTTTTTTTAATGGAACCCATTCAATGGCACATGCCAGTTTTAGGGTCCCAAATACCGTAATTTTCAGTCGTCCTCAGGGCACGAGCCTGGAAACGTTTTTTGGCTAAATTCTAATACATCCTAGTTGCAAACCACCAACTGGACCCAACTAGCTTGAATTTTCGACCCCAAGTCTTTCATGGCACCTGTGGTACACTGGTCACGGGTTCCACGGAAAGGGCTCAAAATTAGCCAAAAACATGTTTCATTGGCTTATAACTCGCGATAGAAAACTCGGATCGTCGAAAACTCACTTCCATCGTGTAGAGCGTGTCCGAACTGACCTAGAAACATGTTCAAATTACCGAAAAGTTTTTTTAATGGAACCCATTCAATGGCACATGCCAGTTTTAGGGTCCCAAATACCGTAATTTTCAGTCGTCCTCAGGGCACGAGCCTGGAAACGTTTTTTGGCTAAATTCTATTACATCCTAGTTGCAAACCACCAACTGGACCCAACTAGCTTGCATTTTCGACCCCAAGTCTTTCATGGCACCTGTGGTACACTGGTCACGGGTTCCACGGAAAGGGCTCAAAATTAGCCAAAAACATGCTTCATTGGCTTATAACTCGCGATAGAAAACTCGGATCGTCGAAAACTCACTTCCATCGTGTAGAGCGTGTCCGAATTGACCTAGAAACATGTTCAAATTACCGAAAAGTTTTTTAATGGAACCCATTTAATGGCACATGCCAGTTTTAGGGTCCCAAATACCGTAATTTTCAGTCGTCCTCAGGGCACGAGCCTGGAAACGTTTTTTGGCTAAATTCTATTACATCCTAGTTGCAAACCACCAACTGGACCCAACTAGCTTGAATTTTCGACCCCAAGTCTTTCATGGCACCTGTGGTACACTGGTCACGGGTTCCACGGAAAGGGCTCAAAATTAGCCAAAAACATGCTTCATTGGCTTATAACTCGCGATAGAAAACTCGGATCGTCGAAAACTCACTTCCATCGTGTAGAGCGTGTCCGAATTGACCTAGAAACATGCTCAAATTACCGAAAAGTTTTTTTAATGGAACCCATTCAATGGCACATGCCAGTTTTAGGGTCCCAAATACCGTAATTTTCAGTCGTCCTCAGGGCACGAGCCTGGAAACGTTTTTTGGCTAAATTCTATTACATCCTAGTTGCAAACCACCAACTGGACCCAACTAGCTTGAATTTTCGACCCCAAGTCTTTCATGGCACCTGTGGTACACTGGTCACGGGTTCCACGGAAAGGGCTCAAAATTAGCCAAAAACATGCTTCATTGGCTTATAACTCGCGATAGAAAACTCGGATCGTCGAAAACTCACTTCCATCGTGTAGAGCGTGTCCGAATTGACCTAGAAACATGTTCAAATTACCGAAAAGTTTTTTTAATGGAACCCATTCAATGGCACATGCCAGTTTTAGGGTCCCAAATACCGTAATTTTCAGTCGTCCTCAGGGCACGAGCCTGGAAACGTTTTTTGGCTAAATTCTAATACATCCTAGTTGCAAACCACCAACTGGACCCAACTAGCTTGAATTTTCGACCCCAAGTCTTTCATGGCACCTGTGGTACACTGGTCACGGGTTCCACGGAAAGGGCTCAAAATTAGCCAAAAACATGTTTCATTGGCTTATAACTCGCGATAGAAAACTCGGATCGTCGAAAACTCACTTCCATCGTGTAGAGCGTGTCCGAACTGACCTAGAAACATGTTCAAATTACCGAAAAGTTTTTTTAATGGAACCCATTCAATGGCACATGCCAGTTTTAGGGTCCCAAATACCGTAATTTTCAGTCGTCCTCAGGGCACGAGCCTGGAAACGTTTTTTGGCTAAATTCTAATACATCCTAGTTGCAAACCACCAACTGGACCCAACTAGCTTGAATTTTCGACCCCAAGTCTTTCATGGCACCTGTGGTACACTGGTCACGGGTTCCACGGAAAGGGCTCAAAATTAGCCAAAAACATGTTTCATTGGCTTATAACTCGCGATAGAAAACTCGGATCGTCGAAAACTCACTTCCATCGTGTAGAGCGTGTCCGAACTGACCTAGAAACATGTTCAAATTACCGAAAAGTTTTTTTAATGGAACCCATTCAATGGCACATGCCAGTTTTAGGGTCCCAAATACCGTAATTTTCAGTCGTCCTCAGGGCACGAGCCTGGAAACGTTTTTTGGCTAAGTTCTATTACATCCTAGTTGCAAACCACCAACTGGACCCAACTAGCTTGAATTTTCGACCCCAAGTCTTTCATGGCACCTGTGGTACACTGGTCACGGGTTCCACGGAAAGGGCTCAAAATTAGCCAAAAACATGTTTCATTGGCTTATAACTCGCGATAGAAAACTCGGATCGTCGAAAACTCACTTCCATCGTGTAGAGCGTGTCCGAATTGACCTAGAAACATGTTCAAATTACCGAAAAGTTTTTTTAATGGAACCCATTTAATGGCACATGCCAGTTTTAGGGTCCCAAATACCGTAATTTTCAGTCGTCCTCAGGGCACGAGCCTGGAAACGTTTTTTGGCTAAATTCTATTACATCCTAGTTGCAAACCACCAACTGGACCCAAGTAGCTTGAATTTTCGACCCCAAGTCTTTCATGGCACCTGTGGTACACTGGTCACGGGTTCCACGGAAAGGGCTCAAAATTAGCCAAAAACATGTTTCATTGGCTTATAACTCGCGATAGAAAACTCGGATCGTCGAAAACTCACTTCCATCGTGTAGAGCGTGTCCGAATTGACCTAGAAACATGTTCAAATTACCGAAAAGTTTTTTTAATGGAACCCATTTAATGGCACATGCCAGTTTTAGGGTCCCAAATACCGTAATTTTCAGTCGTCCTCAGGGCACGAGCCTGGAAACGTTTTTTGGCTAAATTCTATTACATCCTAGTTGCAAACCACCAACTGGACCCAACTAGCTTGAATTTCGACCCCAAGTCTTTCATGGCACCTGTGGTACACTGGTCACGGGTTCCACGGAAAGGGCTCAAAATTAGCCAAAAACATGCTTCATTGGCTTATAACTCGCGATAGAAAACTCGGATCGTCGAAAACTCACTTCCATCGTGTAGAGCGTGTCCGAATTGACCTAGAAACATGTTCAAATTACCGAAATTTTTTTTAATGGAACCCATTTAATGGCACATGCCAGTTTTAGGGTCCCAAATACCGTAATTTTCAGTCGTCCTCAGGGCACGAACCTGGAAACGTTTTTTTGGCTAAATTCTATTACATCCTAGTTGCAAACCACCAACTGGACCCAACTAGCTTGAATTTTCGAGCCCAAGTCTTTCATGGCACCTGTGGTACACTGGTCACGGGTTCCACGGAAAGGGCTCAAAATTAGCCAAAAACATGCTTCATTGGCTTATAACTCGCGATAGAAAACTCGGATCGTCGAAAACTCACTTCCATCGTGTAGAGCGTGTCCGAATTGACCTAGAAACATGCTCAAATTACCGAAAAGTTTTTTTAATGGAACCCATTCAATGGCACATGCCAGTTTTAGGGTCCCAAATACCGTAATTTTCAGTCGTCCTCAGGGCACGAGCCTGGAAACGTTTTTTGGCTAAATTCTATTACATCCTAGTTGCAAACCACCAACTGGACCCAACTAGCTTGAATTTTCGACCCCAAGTCTTTCATGGCACCTGTGGTACACTGGTCACGGGTTCCACGGAAAGGGCTCAAAATTAGCCAAAAACATGCTTCATTGGCTTATAACTCGCGATAGAAAACTCGGATCGTCGAAAACTCACTTCCATCGTGTAGAGCGTGTCCGAATTGACCTAGAAACATGTTCGAATTACCGAAAAGTTTTTTTAATGGAACCCATTCAATGGCACATGCCAGTTTTAGGGTCCCAAATACCGTAATTTTCAGTCGTCCTCAGGGCACGAGCCTGGAAACGTTTTTTCGCTAAATTCTAATACATCCTAGTTGCAAACCACCAACTGGACCCAACTAGCTTGAATTTTCGACCCCAAGTCTTTCATGGCACCTGTGGTACACTGGTCACGGGTTCCACGGAAAGAGCTCAAAATTAGCCAAAAACATGCTTCATTGGCTTATAACTCGTGATAGAAAACTCGGATCGTCGAAAACTCACTTCCATCGTGTAGAGCGTGTCCGAATTGACCTAGAAACATGTTCAAATTACCGAAAAGTTTTTTTAATGGAACCCATTTAATGGCACATGCCAGTTTTAGGGTCCCAAATACCGTAATTTTCAGTCGTCCTCAGGGCACGAGCCTGGAAACGTTTTTTTGGCTAAATTCTATTACATCCTAGTTGCAAACCACCAACTGGACCCAACTAGCTTGAATTTTCGACCCAAAGTCTTTCATGGCACCTGTGGTACACTGGTCACGGGTTCCACGGAAAGGGCTCAAAATTAGCCAAAAACATGCTTCATTGGCTTATAACTCGCGATAGAAAACTCGGATCGTCGAAAACTCACTTACATCGTGTAGAGCGTGTCCGACTTGACCTAGAAACATAATCAAATTACCGAAAAGTTTTTTTAATGGAACCCATTTAATGGCACATGCCAGTTTTAGGGTCCCAAATACCGTAATTTTCAGTCGTCCTCAGGGCACGAGCCTGGAAACGTTTTTTGGCTAAATTCTATTACATCCTAGTTGCAAACCACCAACTGGACCCAACTAGCTTGAATTTTCGACCCCAAGTCTTTCATGGCACCTGTGGTACACTGGTCACGGGTTCCACGGAAAGGGCTCAAGATTAGCCAAAAACATGCTTCATTGGCTTATAACTCGCGATAGAAAACTCGGATCGTCGAAAACTCACTTCCATCGTGTAGAGCGTGTCCGAATTGACCTAGAAACATGTTCAAATTACCGAAAAGTTTTTTAATGGAACCCATTTAATGGCACATGCCAGTTTTAGGGTCCCAAATACCGTAATTTTCAGTCGTCCTCAGGGCACGAGCCTGGAAACGTTTTTTGGCTAAATTCTATTACATCCTAGTTGCAAACCACCAACTGGACCCAACTAGCTTGAATTTTCGACCCCAAGTCTTTCATGGCACCTGTGGTACACTGGTCACGGGTTCCACGGAAAGGGCTCAAAATTAGCCAAAAACATGCTTCATTGGCTTATAACTCGCGATAGAAAACTCGAATCGTCGAAAACTCACTTCCATCGTGTAGAGCGTGTCCGAATTGACCTAGAAACATGCTCAAATTACCGAAAAGTTTTTTTAATGGAACCCATTCAATGGCACATGCCAGTTTTAGGGTCCCAAATACCGTAATTTTCAGTCGTCCTCAGGGCACGAGCCTGGAAACGTTTTTCGGCTAAATTCTATTACATCCTAGTTGCAAACCACCAACTGTACCCAACTAGCTTGAATTTTCGACCCCAAGTCTTTCATGGCACCTGTGGTACACTGGTCACGGGTTCCACGGAAAGGGCTCAAAATTAGCCAAAAACATGCTTCATTGGCTTATAACTCGCGATAGAAAACTCGGATCGTCGAAAACTCACTTCCATCGTGTAGAGCGTGTCCGAATTGACCTAGAAACATGCTCAAATTACCGAAAAGTTTTTTTAATGGAACCCATTCAATGGCACATGCCAGTTTTAGGGTCCCAAATACCGTAATTTTCAGTCGTCCTCAGGGCACGAGCCTGGAAACGTTTTTTGGCTAAATTCTAATACATCCTAGTTGCAAACCACCAACTGGACCCAACTAGCTTGAATTTTCGACCCCAAGTCTTTCATGGCACCTGTGGTACACTGGTCACGGGTTCCACGGAAAGGGCTCAAAATTAGCCAAAAACATGTTTCATTGGCTTATAATAACTCGCGATAGAAAACTCGGATCGTCGAAAACTCACTTCCATCGTGTAGAGCGTGTCCGAATTGACCTGACCTAGAAACATGTTCAAATTACCGAAAAGTTTTTTTAATGGAACCCATTCAATGGCACATGCCAGTTTTAGGGTCCCAAATACCGTAATTTTCAGTCGTCCTCAGGGCACGAGCCTGGAAACGTTTTTTGGCTAAATTCTATTACATCCTAGTTGCAAACCACCAACTGGACCCAACTAGCTTGAATTTTCGACCCCAAGTCTTTCATGGCACCTGTGGTACACTGGTCACGGGTTCCACGGAAAGGGCTCAAAATTAGCCAAAAACATGTTTCATTGGCTTATAACTCGCGATAGAAATTTCGGATCGTCGAAAACTCACTTCCATCGTGTAGAGCGTGTCCGAATTGACCTAGAAACATGTTCAAATTACCGAAAAGTTTTTTTAATGGAACCCATTTAATGGCACATGCCAGTTTTAGGGTCCCAAATACCGTAATTTTCAGTCGTCCTCAGGGCACGAGCCTGGAAACGTTTTTTTGGCTAAATTCTATTACATCCTAGTTGCAAACCACCAACTGGACCCAACTAGCTTGAATTTTCGACCCCAAGTCTTTCATGGCACCTGTGGTACACTGGTCACGGGTTCCACGGAAAGGGCTCAAAATTAGCCAAAAACATGCTTCATTGGCTTATAACTCGCGATAGAAAACTCGGATCGTCGAAAAATCACTTCCATCGTGTAGAGCGTGTCCGAATTGACCTAGAAACATGTTCAAATTACCTAAAAGTTTTTTAATGGGACCCATTCAATGGCACATGCCAGTTTTAGGGTCCCAAATACCGTAATTTTCAGTCGTCCTCAGGGCACGAGCCTGGAAACGTTTTTTGGCTAAATTCTATTACATCCTAGTTGCAAACCACCAACTGGACCCAACTAGCTTGAATTTTCGACCCCAAGTCTTTCATGGCACCTGTGGTACACTGGTCACGGGTTCCACGGAAAGGGCTCAAAATTAGCCAAAAACATGCTTCATTGGCTTATAACTCGCGATAGAAAACTCGGATTGTCGAAAACTCACTTCCATCGTGTAGAGCGTGTCCGAATTGACCTAGAAACATAATCAAATTACCGAAAAGTTTTTTTCATGGAACCCATTTAATGGCACATGCCAGTTTTAGGGTCCCAAATACCGTAATTTTCAGTCGTCCTCAGGGCACGAGCCTGGAAACGTTTTTTGGCTAAATTCTATTACATCCTAGTTGCAAACCACCAACTGGACCCAACTAGCTTGAATTTTCGACCCCAAGTCTTTCATGGCACCTGTGGTACACTGGTCACGGGTTCCACGGAAAGGGCTCAAAATTAGCCAAAAACATGCTTCATTGGCTTATAACTCGCGATAGAAAACTCGGATCGTCGAAAACTCACTTCCATCGTGTAGAGCGTGTCCGAATTGACCTAGAAACATGTTCAAATTACCGAAAGTTTTTTTAATGGAACCCATTTAATGGCACATGCCAGTTTTAGGGTCCCAAATACCGTAATTTTCAGTCGTCCTCAAGGCACGAGCATGGAAACGTTTTTTGGCTAAATTCTATTACATCCTAGTTGCAAACCACCAACTGGACCCAACTAGCTTGAATTTTCGACCCCAAGTCTTTCATGGCACCTGTGGTACACTGGTCACGGGTTCCACGGAAAGGGCTCAAAATTAGCCAAAAACATGCTTCATTGGCTTATAACTCGCGATAGAAAACTCGGATCGTCGAAAACTCACTTCCATCGTGCGTGTAGAGCGTGTCCGAATTGACCTAGAAACATGTTCAAATTAACGAAAAGTTTTTTTAATGGAACCCATTTAATGGCACATGCCAGTTTTAGGGTCCCAAATACCGTAATTTTCAGTCGTCCTCAGGGCACGAGCCTTGAAACGTTTTTTGGCTAAATTCTATTACATCCTAGTTGCAAACCACCAACTGGACCCAACTAGCTTGAATTTTCGACCCCAAGTCTTTCATGGCACCTGTGGTACACTGGTCACGGGTTCCACGGAAAGGGCTCAAAATTAGCCAAAAACATGCTTCATTGGCTTATAACTCGCGATAGAAAACTCGGATCGTCGAAAACTCACTTCCATCGTGTAGAGCGTGTCCGAATTGATCTAGAAACATGTTCAAATTACCGAAAAAATTTTTTAATGGAACCCATTTAATGGCACATGCCAGTTTTAGGGTCCTAAATACCGTAATTTTCAGTCGTCCTCAGGGCACGAGCCTGGAAACGTTTTTTGGCTAAATTCTATTACATCCTAGTTGCAAACCACCAACTGGACCCAACTAGCTTGAATTTTCGACCCCAAGTCTTTCATGGCACCTGTGGTACACTGGTCACGGGTTCCACGGAAAGGGCTCAAAATTAGCCAAAAACATGCTTCATTGGCTTATAACTCGCGATAGAAAACTCGGATCGTCGAAAACTCACTTCCATCGTGTAGAGCGTGTCCGAATTGACCTAGAAACATGTTCGAATTACCGAAAAGTTTTTTTAATGGAACCCATTCAATGGCACATGCCAGTTTTAGGGTCCCAAATACCGTAATTTTCAGTCGTCCTCAGGGCACGAGCCTGGAAACGTTTTTTGGCTAAATTATATTACATCCTAGTTGCAAACCACCAACTGGACCCAACTAGCTTGAATTTTCGACCCCAAGTCTTTCATGGCACCTGTGGTACACTGGTCACGGGTTCCACGGAAAGGGCTCAAAATTAGCCAAAAACATGCTTCATTGGCTTATAACTCGTGATAGAAAACTCGGATCGTCGAAAACTCACTTCCATCGTGTAGAGCGTGTCCGAATTGACCTAGAAACATGTTCAAATTACCGAAAAGTTTTTTTAATGGAACCCATTTAATGGCACATGCCAGTTTTAGGGTCCCAAATACCGTAATTTTCAGTCGTCCTCAGGGCACGAGCCTGGAAACGTTTTTTGGCTAAATTCTATTACATCCTAGTTGCAAACCACCAACTGGACCCAACTAGCTTGATTTTTCGACCCCAAGTCTTTCATGGCACCTGTGGTACACTGGTCACGGGTTCCACGGAAAGGGCTCAAAATTAGCCAAAAACATGCTTCATTGGCTTATAACTCGCGATAGAAAACTCGGATCGTCGAAAACTCACTTACATCGTGTAGAGCGTGTCCGACTCGACCTAGAAACATAATCAAATTACCGAAAAGTTTTTTTAATGGAACCCATTTAATGGCACATGCCAGTTTTAGGGTCCCAAATACCGTAATTTTCAGTCGTCCTCAGGGCACGAGCCTGGAAACGTTTTTTGGCTAAATTCTATTACATCCTAGTTGCAAACCACCAACTGGACCCAACTAGCTTGAATTTTCGACCCCAAGTCTTTCATGGCACCTGTGGTACACTGGTCACGGGTTCCACGGAAAGGGCTCAAGATTAGCCAAAAACATGCTTCATTGGCTTATAACTCGCGATAGAAAACTCGGATCGTCGAAAACTCACTTCCATCGTGTAGAGCGTGTCCGAATTGACCTAGAAACATGTTCAAATTACCGAAAAGTTTTTTTAATGGAACCCATTTAATGGCACATGCCAGTTTTAGGGTCCCAAATACCGTAATTTTCAGTCGTCCTCAGGGCACGAGCCTGGAAACGTTTTTTGGCTAAATTCTATTACATCCTAGTTGCAAACCACCAACTGGACCCAACTAGCTTGCATTTTCGACCCCAAGTCTTTCATGGCACCTGTGGTACACTGGTCACGGGTTCCACGGAAAGGGCTCAAAATTAGCCAAAAACATGCTTCATTGGCTTATAACTCGCGATAGAAAACTCGGATCGTCGAAAACTCACTTCCATCGTGTAGAGCGTGTCCGAATTGACCTAGAAACATGTTCAAATTACCGAAAAGTTTTTTAATGGAACCCATTTAATGGCACATGCCAGTTTTAGGGTCCCAAATACCGTAATTTTCAGTCGTCCTCAGAGCACAAGCCTGGAAACGTTTTTTGGCTAAATTCTATTACATCCTAGTTGCAAACCACCAACTGGACCCAACTAGCTTGAATTTTCGACCCCAAGTCTTTCATGGCACCTGTGGTACACTGGTCACGGGTTCCACGGAAAGGGCTCAAAATTAGCCAAAAACATGCTTCATTGGCTTATAACTCGCGATAGAAAACTCGGATCGTCGAAAACTCACTTCCATCGTGTAGAGCGTGTCCGAATTGACCTAGAAACAAGCTCAAATTACCGAAAAGTTTTTTTAATGGAACCCATTCAATGGCACATGCCAGTTTTAGGGTCCCAAATACCGTAATTTTCAGTCGTCCTCAGGGCACGAGCCTGGAAACGTTTTTTGGCTAAATTCTATTACATCCTGGTTGCAAACCACCAACTGGACCCAACTAGCTTGAATTTTCGACCCCAAGTCTTTCATGGCACCTGTGGTACACTGGTCACGGGTTCCACGGAAAGGGCTCAAAATTAGCCAAAAACATGCTTCATTGGCTTATAACTCGCGATAGAAAACTCGGATCGTCGAAAACTCACTTCCATCGTGTAGAGCGTGTCCGAATTGACCTAGAAACATGTTCAAATTACCGAAAAGTTTTTTTAATGGAACCCATTCAATGGCACATGCCAGTTTTAGGGTCCCAAATACCGTAATTTTCAGTCGTCCTCAGGGCACGAGCCTGGAAACGTTTTTTGGCTAAATTCTATTACATCCTAGTTGCAAACCACCAACTGGACCCAACTAGCTTGAATTTTCGACCCCAAGTCTTTCATGGCACCTGTGGTACACTGGTCACGGGTTCCACGGAAAGGGCTCAAAATTAGCCAAAAACATGTTTCATTGGCTTATAACTCGCGATAGAAAACTCGGATCGTCGAAAACTCACTTCCATCGTGTAGAGCGTGTCCGAATTGACCTAGAAACATGTTCAAATTACCGAAAAGTTTTTTTAATGGAACCCATTCAATGGCACATGCCAGTTTTAGGGTCCCAAATACCGTAATTTTCAGTCGTCCTCAGGGCACGAGCCTGGAAACGTTTTTTGGCTAAATTCTATTACATCCTAGTTGCAAACCACCAACTGGACCCAACTAGCTTGAATTTTCGACCCCAAGTCTTTCATGGCACCTGTGGTACACTGGTCACGGGTTCCACGGAAAGGGCTCAAAATTAGCCAAAAACATGTTTCATTGGCTTATAACTCGCGATAGAAAACTCGGATCGTCGAAAACTCACTTCCATCGTGTAGAGCGTGTCCGAATTGACCTAGAAACATGTTCAAATTACCAAAAAGTTTTTTTAATGGAACCCATTTAATGGCACATGCCAGTTTTAGGGTCCCAAATACCGTAATTTTCAGTCGTCCTCAGGGCACGAGCCTGGAAACGTTTTTTGGCTAAATTCTATTACATCCTAGTTGCAAACCACCAACTGGACCCAACTAGCTTGAATTTTCGACCCCAAGTCTTTCATGGCACCTGTGGTACACTGGTCACGGGTTCCACGGAAAGGGCTCAAAATTAGCCAAAAACATGCTTCATTGGCTTATAACTCGCGATAGAAAACTCGGATCGTCGAAAACTCACTTCCATCGTGTAGAGCGTGTCCGAATTGACTTAGAAACATGTTCAAATTACCGAAAAGTTTTTTTAATGGAACCCATTTAATGGCACATGCCAGTTTTAGGGTCCCAAATACCGTAATTTTTAGTCGTCCTCAGGGCACGAGCCTGGAAACGTTTTTTGGCTAAATTCTATTACATCCTAGTTGCAAACCACCAACTGGACCCAACTAGCTTGAATTTTCGACCCCAAGTCTTTCATGGCACCTGTGGTACACTGGTCACGGGTTCCACGGAAAGGGCTCAAAATTAGCCAAAAACATGCTTCATTGGCTTATAACTCGCGATAGAAAACTCGGATCGTCGGAAACTCACTTCCATCGTGTAGAGCGTGTCCGAATTGACCTAGAAACATGTTCAAATTACCGAAATTTTTTTTTAATGGAACCCATTTAATGGCACATGCCAGTTTTAGGGTCCCAAATACCGTAATTTTCAGTCGTCCTCAGGGCACGAGCCTGGAAACGTTTTTTGGCTAAATTCTATTACATCCTAGTTGCAAACCACCAACTGGACCCAACTAGCTTGAATTTTCGACCCAAGTCTTTCATGGCACCTGTGGTACACTGGTCACGGGTTCCACGGAAAGGGCTCAAAATTAGCCAAAAACATGCTTCATTGGCTTATAACTCGCGATAGAAAACTCGGATCATCGAAAACTCACTTCCATCGTGTAGAGCGTGTCCGAATTGACCTAGAAACATGTTCTAATTACCGAAAAGTTTTTTTAATGGAACCCATTCAATGGCACATGCCAGTTTTAGGGTCCCAAATACCGTAATTTTCAGTCGTCCTCAGGGCACGAGCCTGCAGTACTGCAAACCCCAGACGATTTCCACATGCGTTAAACACCTATCCTGAAACCCTAGCTTGAAACGAAAACTCTGTCGACCGAGATTTTTAAATTTTTTGAAGAACGAAATTTAAATTAAATAAAAAAAATGTTGATGAATTAAAAATAAATTGAAATAAATGTCGGCAATAATCTACTGCAAATATTTACGTAATTGAAAGACGAATATTAGTACCTACACGGACTAAGGCGTTGATCACCGGCTTGTTGTGGTGATGCGTGTCCTCCCCGAAAATGGCGGAGATGTTGAATCACTCATCCCACAATCAAGTTGTTTGATTGATGGACCATAGTATAGTCATTTAAAAGCAACAAAGATGATTCAAGAGAGAGAAACCAAGTTTTCGAGGTCAGTTTAATATGTACTTTTTCCTTCCTTGTCAAGCATGTGATTGAATTTAGGTTTAATAATTGCGTTTTTGTATTTTTATATTACTGCCCTGAATGTTCTTCATTGTTAGTTATCTTTAGTTCATCGGTTTTTTTTATCCAAGCCGAAATTCCTTCCGGCGCCCGTCGAAAAATCGCCGGGTCAGTGTAAAACGTGTCGTTGAATAGGCTCCGTAGAAACCCTCCCCTAACTAAAGTTGCCGTGATTTCAATTCAGAAAATCGACCGAATCAAGGTTCTCACACTTACTCCTAATCGTTTTCAAACGTATATATGTAGGTTATAGACCATTTTTATATCTATTCAGAAAAACAACGTCTCGAAACATGTGTTGGCTGCTTTTTCGTCCATGAAGAGATTTCTGACTAACCTGAGCCCGGACTTAGAACCAATTTGATGGCGTCTCTATATGGTTCTTGCTCTTGGTACAGCTCGAGGGGACAAGTTTTTAAATGTTCATGCAAAGCTTCACTGTTCGTTAACCCCCGATAACCTAATGTTAGGCTTCGGCCGTAGGCCGAATTTCCGAGCACCGCGAAGCGGCGGTGTTCAGCGTGGTAAATAATGTCACCACGAGCTGTACCATGAACAACCTAAGAAAAACGGAAAAACACACGATTGATCATTGAGATTGAGATTGATTGAAAAAAACGTTGATGATACTGATAATTTCGAAATTCACTTCGAGTGTTTTATTTATTTATTTCGTTATTTTATTTTAAAATTCACATTCCATTTACACTGCAATATTTTCGAAAATATCGGTCGACAGAGTTTTCGTCAACTTTTTTTCGCACTATTTTTGGGTCTCAGGAAAGGTGTTTAACGGAGATGTGGAAATGTGGAAATCGTCTGGGGTTTGGAGGACTGCCACGAGCCTGGAAACGTTTTTTGGCTAAATTCTATTACATCCTAGTTGCAAACCACCAACTGGACCCAACTAGCTTGATTTTTCGACCCCAAGTCTTTCATGGCACCTGTGGTACACTGGTCACGGGTTCCACGGAAAGGGCTCAAAATTAGCCAAAAACATGTTTCATTGGCTTATAACTCGCGATAGAAAACTCGGATCGTCAAAAACTCACTTCCATCGTGTAGAGCGTGTCCGAATTGACCTAGAAACATGTTCAAATTACCGAAAAGTTTTTTTAATGGAACCCATTCAATGGCACATGCCAGTTTTAGGGTCCCAAATACCGTAATTTTCACACGGGTTCCACGGAAAGGGCTCAAAATTAGCCAAAAACATGCTTCATTGGCTTATAACTCGCGATAGAAAACTCGGATCGTCGAAAACTCACTTCCATCGTGTAGAGCGTTTCCGAATTGACCTAGAAATATGTTCAAATTACCGAAAAGTTTTTTTAATGGAACCCATTTAATGGCACATGCCAGTTTTAGGGTCCCAAATACCGTAATTTTCAGTCGTCCTCAGGGCACGAGCCTGGAAACGTTTTTTGGCTAAATTCTATTACATCCTAGTTGCAAACCACCAACTGGACCCAACTAGCTTGAATTTTCGACCCCAAGTCTTTCATGGCACCTGTGGTACACTTGTCACGGGTTCCACGGAAAGGGCTCAAAATTAGCCAAAAACATGCTTCATTGGCTTATAACTCGCGATAGAAAACTCGGATCGTCGAAAACTCACTTCCATCGTGTAGAACGTGTCCGAATTGACCTAGAAACATGTTCAAATTAGCGAAAAGTTTTTTTAATGGAACCCATTTAATGGCACATGCCAGTTTTAGGGTCCCAAATACCGTAATTTTCAGTCGTCCTCAGGGCACGAGCCTGGAAACGTTTTTTTGGCTAAATTCTATTACATCCTAGTTGCAAACCACCAACTGGACCCAACTAGCTTGAATTTTCGACCCCAAGTCTTTCATGGCACCTGTGGTACACTGGTCACGGGTTCCACGGAAAGGGCTCAAAATTAGCCAAAAACATGCTTCATTGGCTTATAACTCGCGATAGAAAACTCGGATCATCGAAAACTAACTTCCATCGTGTAGAGCGTGTCCGAATTGACCTAGACACATGTTCAAATTACCGAAAAGTTTCTTTAATGGAACCCATTTAATGGCACATGCCAGTTTTAGGGTCCCAAATACCGTAATTTTCAGTCGTCTTCAGGGCACGAGCCTGGAAACGTTTTTTGGCTAAATTCTATTACATCCTAGTTGCAAACCACCAACTGGACCCAACTAGCTTGAATTTTCGACCCAAAGTCTTTCATGGCACCTGTGGTACACTGGTCACGGGTTCCACGGAAAGGGCTCAAAATTAGCCAAAAACATGCTTCATTGGCTTATAACTCGCGATAGAAAACTCGGATCGTCGAAAACTCACTTCCATCGTGTAGAACGTGTCCGAATTGACCTAGAAACATGTTCAAATTAGCGAAAAGTTTTTTTAATGGAACCCATTTAATGACACATGCCAGTTTTAGGGTCCCAAATACCGTAATTTTCAGTCGTCCTCAGGGCACGAGCCTGGAAACGTTTTTTGGCTAAATTCTATTACATCCTAGTTGCAAACCACCAACTGGACCCAACTAGCTTGAATTTTCGACCCCAAGTCTTTCATGGCACCTGTGGTACACTGGTCACGGGTTCCACGGAAAGGGCTCAAAATTAGCCAAAAACATGTTTCATTGGCTTATAACTCGCGATAGAAAACTCGGATCGTCAAAAACTCACTTCCATCGTGTAGAGCGTGTCCGAATTGACCTAGAAACATGTTCAAATTACCGAAAAGTTTTTTTAATGGAACCCATTCAATGGCACATGCCAGTTTTAGGGTCCCAAATACCGTAATTTTCACACGGGTTCCACGGAAAGGGCTCAAAATTAGCCAAAAACATGCTTCATTGGCTTATAACTCGCGATAGAAAACTCGGATCGTCGAAAACTCACTTCCATCGTGTAGAGCGTTTCCGAATTGACCTAGAAATATGTTCAAATTACCGAAAAGTTTTTTTAATGGAACCCATTTAATGGCACATGCCAGTTTTAGGGTCCCAAATACCGTAATTTTCAGTCGTCCTCAGGGCACGAGCCTGGAAACGTTTTTTGGCTAAATTCTATTACATCCTAGTTGCAAACCACCAACTGGACCCAACTAGCTTGAATTTTCGACCCCAAGTCTTTCATGGCACCTGTGGTACACTTGTCACGGGTTCCACGGAAAGGGCTCAAAATTAGCCAAAAACATGCTTCATTGGCTTATAACTCGCGATAGAAAACTCGGATCGTCGAAAACTCACTTCCATCGTGTAGAACGTGTCCGAATTGACCTAGAAACATGTTCAAATTAGCGAAAAGTTTTTTTAATGGAACCCATTTAATGGCACATGCCAGTTTTAGGGTCCCAAATACCGTAATTTTCAGTCGTCCTCAGGGCACGAGCCTGGAAACGTTTTTTGGCTAAATTCTATTACATCCTAGTTGCAAACCACCAACTGGACCCAACTAGCTTGAATTTTCGACCCCAAGTCTTTCATGGCACCTGTGGTACACTGGTCACGGGTTCCACGGAAAGGGCTCAAAATTAGCCAAAAACATGCTTCATTGGCTTATAACTCGCGATAGAAAACTCGGATCGTCGAAAACTCACTTCCATTGTGTAGAGCGTGTCCGAATTGACCTAGAAACATGTTCAAATTACCGAAAAGTTTTTTTAATGGAACCCATTTAATGGCACATGCCAGTTTTAGGGTCCCAAATACCGTAATTTTCAGTCGTCCTCAGGGCACGAGCCTGGAAACGTTTTTTGGCTAAATTCTATTACATCCTAGTTGCAAACCACCAACTGGACCCAACTAGCTTGAGATTTCGACCCCAAGTCTTTCATGGCACCTGTGGTACACTGGTCACGGGTTCCACGGAAAGGGCTCAAAATTAGCCAAAAACATGCTTCATTGGCTTATAACTCGCGATAGAAAATTCGGATCGTCGAAAACTCACTTCCATCGTGTAGAGCGTGTCCGAATTGACCTAGAAACATGTTCAAATTACCGAAAAGTTTTTTTAATGGAACCCATTTAATGGCACATGCCAGTTTTAGGGTCCCAAATACCGTAATTTTCAGTCGTCCTCAGGGCACGAGCCTGGAAACGTTTTTTGGCTAAATTTTATTACATCCTAGTTGCAAACCACCAACTGGACCCAACTAGCTTGAATTTTCGACCCCAAGTCTTTCATGGCACCTGTGGTACACTGGTCACGGGTTCCACGGAAAGGGCTCAAAATTAGCCAAAAACATGCTTCATTGGCTTATAACTCGCGATAGAAAACTCGGATCGTCGAAAACTCACTTCCATCGTGTAGAGCGTGTCCGAATTGACCTAGAAACATGTTCAAATTACCGAAAAGTTTCTTTAATGGAACCCATTTAATGGCACATGCCAGTTTTAGGGTCCCAAATACCGTAATTTTCAGTCGTCCTCAGGGCACGAGCCTGGAAACGTTTTTTGGCTAAATTCTATTACATCCTAGTTGCAAACCACCAACTGGACCCAACTAGCTTGAATTTTCGACCCCAAGCCTTTCATGGCACCTGTGGTACACTGGTCACGGGTTCCACGGAAAGGGCTCAAAATTAGCCGAAAACATGCTTCATTGGCTTATAATTCGCGATAGAAAACTCGGATCGTCGAAAACTCACTTCCATCGTGTAGAGCGTGTCCGATTTGACCTAGAAACATGTTCAAATTACCGAAAAGTTTCTTTAATGGAACCCATTTAATGGCACATGCCAGTTTTAGGGTCCCAAATACCGTAATTTTCAGTCGTCCTCAGGGCACGAGCCTGAAAACGTTTTTTGGCTAAATTCTATTACATCCTAGTTGCAAACCACCAACTGGACCCAACTAGCTTGAATTTTCGACCCCAAGTCTTTCACCGCACCTGTGGTACACTGGTCACGGGTTCCACGGAAAGGGCTCAAAATTATCCAAAAACATGCTTCATTGGCTTATAACTCGCGATAGAAAACTCGGATCGTCGAAAACTTACTTCCATCGTGTAGAGCGTGTCCGAATTGACCTAGAAACATGTTCAAATTAACGAAAAGTTTTTTAATGGAACCCATTTAATGGCACATGCCAGTTTTAGGGTCCCAAATACCGTAATTTTCAGTCGTCCTCAGGGCACGAGCCTAAAAACGTTTTTTGGCTAAATTCTATTACATCCTAGTTGCAAACCACCAACTGGACCCAACTAGCTTGAATTTTCGACCCCAAGTCTTTCATGGCACCTGTGGTACACTGGTCACGGGTTCCACGGAAAGGGCTCAAAATTAGCCAAAAACATGCTTCATTGGCTTATAACTCGCGATAGAAAACTCGGATCGTCGAAAACTCACTTCCATCGTGTAGAGCGTGTCCGAATTGAGCTAGAAACATGCTCAAATTACCGAAAAGTTTTTTTAATGGAACCCATTCAATGGCACATGCCAGTTTTAGGGTCCCAAATACCGTAATTTTCAGTCGTCCTCAGGGCACGAGCCTGGAAACGTTTTTTGGCTAAATTCTATTACATCCTAGTTGCAAACCACCAACTGGACCCAACTAGCTTGAATTTTCGACCCCAAGTCTTTCATGGCACCTGTGGTACACTGGTCACGGGTTCCACGGAAAGGGCTCAAAATTAGCCAAAAACATGCTTCATTGGCTTATAACTCGCGATAGAAAACTCGGATCGTCGAAAACTAACTTCCATCGTGTAGAGCGTGTCCGAATTGACCTAGACACATGTTCAAATTACCGAAAAGTTTCTTTAATGGAACCCATTTAATGGCACATGCCAGTTTTAGGGTCCCAAATACCGTAATTTTCAGTCGTCCTCAGGGCACGAGCCTGGGAACGTTTTTTGGCTAAATTCTATTACATCCTAGTTGCAAACCACCAACTGGACCCAACTAGCTTTAATTTTCGACCCCAAGTCTTTCATGGCACCTGTGGTACACTGGTCACGGGTTCCACGGAAAGGGCTCAAAATTAGCCAAAAACATGCTTCATTGGCTTATAACTCGCGATAGAAAACTCGGATCGTCGAAAACTCACTCCCATCGTGTAGAGCGTGTCCGAATTGACCTAGAAAAATGTTCAAATTACCGAAAAGTATGTTTTATGGAACCCATTTAATGGCACATGCCAGTTTTAGGGTCCCAAATACCGTAATTTTCAGTCGTCCTCAGGGCACGAGCCTGGAAACGTTTTTTGGCTAAATTCTATTACATCCTAGTTGCAAACCACCAACTGGACCCAACTAGCTTGAATTTTCGACCCCAAGTCTTTCATGGCACCTGTGGTGCACTGGTCACGGGTTCCACGGAAAGGGCTCAAAATTAGCCAAAAACATGCTTCATTGGCTTATAACTCGCGATAGAAAACTCGGATCGTCGAAAACTCACTTCCATCGTGTAGAGCGTGTCCGAATTGACCTAGAAACATGTTCAAATTACCGAAAAGTTTCTTTAATGGAACCCATTTAATGGCACATGCCAGTTTTAGGGTCCCAAATACCGTAATTTTCAGTCGTCCTCAGGGCACGAGCCTGGAAACGTTTTTTGGCTAAATTCTATTACATCCTAGTTGCAAACCACCAACTGGACCCAACTAGCTTGAATTTTCGACCCCAAGTCTTTCATGGCACCTGTGGTACACTGGTCACGGGTTCCACGGAAAGGGCTCAAAATTAGCCAAAAACATGCTTCATTGGCTTATAACTCGCGATAGAAAACTCGGATCGTCGAAAACTCACTTCCATCGTGTAGAGCGTGTCCGAATTGACCTAGAAACATGCTCAAATTACCGAAAAGTTTTTTTAATGGAACCCATTCAATGGCACATGCCAGTTTTAGGGTCCCAAATACCGTAATTTTCAGTCGTCCTCAGGGCACGAGCCTGGAACCGTTTTTTGGCTAAATTCTATTACATCCTAGTTGCAAACCACCAACTGGACCCAACTAGCTTGAATTTTCGACCCCAAGTCTTTCATGGCACCTGTGGTACACTGGTCACGGGTTCCACGGAAAGGGCTCAAAATTAGCCAAAAACATGCTTCATTGGCTTATAACTCGCGATAGAAAACTCGGATCGTCGAAAACTAACTTCCATCGTGTAGAGCGTGTCCGAATTGACCTAGACACATGTTCAAATTACCGAAAAGTTTCTTTAATGGAACCCATTTAATGGCACATGCCAGTTTTAGGGTCCCAAATACCGTAATTTTCAGTCGTCCTCAGGGCACGAGCCTGGAAACGTTTTTTGGCTAAATTCTATTACATCCTAGTTGCAAACCACCAACTGGACCCAACTAGCTTGAATTTTCGACCCCAAGCCTTTCATGGCACCTGTGGTACACTGGTCACGGGTTCCACGGAAAGGGCTCAAAATTAGCCAAAAACATGCTTCATTGGCTTATAATTCGCGATAGAAAACTCGGATCGTCGAAAACTCACTTCCATCGTGTAGAGCGTGTCCGAATTGACCTAGAAACATGTTCAAATTACCGAAAAGTTTCTTTAATGGAACCCATTTAATGGCACATGCCAGTTTTAGGGTCCCAAATACCGTAATTTTCAGTCGTCCTCAGGGCACGAGCCTGAAAACGTTTTTTGGCTAAATTCTATTACATCCTAGTTGCAAACCACCAACTGGACCCAACTAGCTTGAATTTTCGACCCCAAGTCTTTCATCGCACCTGTGGTACACTGGTCACGGGTTCCACGGAAAGGGCTCAAAATTATCCAAAAACATGCTTCATTGGCTTATAACTCGCGATAGAAAACTCGGATCGTCGAAAACTTACTTCCATCGTGTAGAGCGTGTCCGAATTGACCTAGAAACATGTTCAAATTAACGAAAAGTTTTTTAATGGAACCCATTTAATGGCACATGCCAGTTTTAGGGTCCCAAATACCGCAATTTTCAGTCGTCCTCAGGGCACGAGCCTAAAAACGTTTTTTGGCTAAATTCTATTACATCCTAGTTGCAAACCACCAACTGGACCCAACTAGCTTGAATTTTCGACCCCAAGTCTTTCATGGCACCTGTGGTACACTGGTCACGGGTTCCACGGAAAGGGCTCAAAATTAGCCAAAAACATGCTTCATTGGCTTATAACTCGCGATAGAAAACTCGGATCGTCGAAAACTCACTTCCATCGTGTAGAGCGTGTCCGAATTGACCTAGAAACATGCTCAAATTACCGAAAAGTTTTTTTAATGGAACCCATTCAATGGCACATGCCAGTTTTAGGGTCCCAAATACCGTAATTTTCAGTCGTCCTCAGGGCACGAGCCTGGAAACGTTTTTTGGCTAAATTCTATTACATCCTAGTTGCAAACCACCAACTGGACCCAACTAGCTTGAATTTTCGACCCCAAGTCTTTCATGGCACCTGTGGTACACTGGTCACGGGTTCCACGGAAAGGGCTCAAAATTAGCCAAAAACATGCTTCATTGGCTTATAACTCGCGATAGAAAACTCGGATCGTCGAAAACTAACTTCCATCGTGTAGAGCGTGTCCGAATTGACCTAGACACATGTTCAAAGTTCCGAAAAGTTTCTTTAATGGAACCCATTTAATGGCACATGCCAGTTTTAGGGTCCCAAATACCGTAATTTTCAGTCGTCCTCAGGGCACGAGCCTGGGAACGTTTTTTGGCTAAATTCTATTACATCCTAGTTGCAAACCACCAACTGGACCCAACTAGCTTTAATTTTCGACCCCAAGTCTTTCATGGCACCTGTGGTACACTGGTCACGGGTTCCACGGAAAGGGCTCAAAATTAGCCAAAAACATGCTTCATTGGCTTATAACTCGCGATAGAAAACTCGGATCATCGAAAACTCACTCCCATCGTGTAGAGCGTGTCCGAATTGACCTAGAAAAATGTTCAAATTACCGAAAAGTATGTTTTATGGAACCCATTTAATGGCACATGCCAGTTTTAGGGTCCCAAATACCGTAATTTTCAGTCGTCCTCAGGGCACGAGCCTGGAAACGTTTTTTGGCTAAATTCTATTACATCCTAGTTGCAAACCACCAACTGGACCCAACTAGCTTGAATTTTCGACCCCAAGTCTTTCATGGCACCTGTGGTGCACTGGTCACGGGTTCCACGGAAAGGGCTCAAAATTAGCCAAAAACATGCTTCATTGGCTTATAACTCGCGATAGAAAACTCGGATCGTCGAAAACTCACTTCCATCGTGTAGAGCGTGTCCGAATTGACCTAGAAACATGTTCAAATTACCGAAAAGTTTCTTTAATGGAACCCATTTAATGGCACATGCCAGTTTTAGGGTCCCAAATACCGTAATTTTCAGTCGTCCTCAGGGCACGAGCCTGGAAACGTTTTTTGGCTAAATTCTATTACATCCTAGTTGCAAACCACCAACTGGACCCAACTAGCTTGAATTTTCGACCCCAAGTCTTTCATGGCACCTGTGGTACACTGGTCACGGGTTCCACGGAAAGGGCTCAAAATTAGCCAAAAACATGCTTCATTGGCTTATAACTCGCGATAGAAAACTCGGATCGTCGAAAACTCACTTCCATCGTGTAGATCGTGTCCGAATTGACCTAGAAACATGTTCAAATTACCGAAAAGTTTTTTTTATGGAACCCATTTAACGGCACATGCCAGTTTTAGGGTCCCAAATACCGTAATTTTCAGTCGTCCTCAGGGCACGAGCCTGGAAACGTTTTTTGGCTAAATTCTATTACATCCTAGTTGCAAACCACCAACTGGACCCAACTAGCTTGAATTTTCGACCCCAAGTCTTTCATGGCACCTGTGGTACACTGGTCACGGGTTCCACGGAAAGGGCTCAAAATTAGCCAAAAACATGCTTCATTGGCTTATAACTCGCGATAGAAAACTCGGATCGTCGAAAACTCACTTCCATCGTGTAGAGCGTGTCCGAATTGACCTAGAAACATGTTCCAATTACCGAAAAGTTTTTTAATGGAACCCATTTAATGGCACATGCCAGTTTTAGGGTCCCAAATACCGTAATTTTCAGTCGTCCTCAGGGCACGAGCCTGGAAACGTTTTTTGGCTAAATTCTATTACATCCTAGTTGCAAACCACCAACTGGACCCAACTAGCTTGAATTTTCGACCCCAAGCCTTTCATGGCACCTGTGGTACACTGGTCACGGGTTCCACGGAAAGGGCTCAAAATTAGCCAAAAACATGCTTCATTGGCTTATAATTCGCGATATAAAACTCGGATCGTCGAAAACTCACTTCCATCGTGTAGAGCGTGTCCGAATTGACCTAGAAACATGTTCAAATTACCGAAAAGTTTTTTTAATGGAACCCATTTAATGGCACATGCCAGTTCTAGGGTCCCAAATACCGTAGTTTTCAGTCGTCCTCAGGGCACGAGCCTGGAAACGTTTTTTGGCTAAATTCTATTACATCCTAGTTGCAAACCACCAACTGGACCCAACTAGCTTGAATTTTCGACCCCAAGTCTTTCATGGCACCTGTGGTACACTGGTCACGGGTTCCACGGAAAGGGCTCAAAATTAGCCAAAAACATGCTTCATTGGCTTATAACTCGCGATAGAAAACTCGGATCGTCGAAAACTCACTTCCATCGTGTAGAGCGTGTCCGAATTGACCTAGAAACATGTTCCAATTACCGAAAAGTTTTTTAATGGAACCCATTTAATGGCACATGCCAGTTTTAGGGTCCCAAATACCGTAATTTTCAGTCGTCCTCAGGGCACGAGCCTGGAAACGTTTTTTGGCTAAATTCTATTACATCCTAGTTGCAAACCACCAACTGGACCCAACTAGCTTGAATTTTCGACCCCAAGCCTTTCATGGCACCTGTGGTACACTGGTCACGGGTTCCACGGAAAGGGCTCAAAATTAGCTAAAAACATGCTTCATTGGCTTATAATTCGCGATAGAAAACTCGGATCGTCGAAAACTCACTTCCATCGTGTAGAGCGTGTCCGAATTGACCTAGAAACATGTTCAAATTACCGAAAAGTTTCTTTAATGGAACCCATTTAATGGCACATGCCAGTTTTAGGGTCCCAAATACCGTAATTTTCAGTCGTCCTCAGGGCACGAGCCTGGAAACGTTTTTTGGCTAAATTCTATTACATCCTAGTTGCAAACCACCAACTGGACCCAACTAGCTTGAATTTTCGACCCCAAGTCTTTCATCGCACCTGTGGTACACTGGTCACGGGTTCCACGGAAAGGGCTCAAAATTATCCAAAAACATGCTTCATTGGCTTATAACTCGCGATAGAAAACTCGGATCGTCGAAAACTTACTTCCATCGTGTAGAGCGTGTCCGAATTGACCTAGAAACATGTTCAAATTAACGAAAAGTTTTTTAATGGAACCCATTTAATGGCACATGCCAGTTTTAGGGTCCCAAATACCGTAATTTTCAGTCGTCCTCAGGGCACGAGCCTGGAAACGTTTTTTTGGCTAAATTCTATTACATCCTAGTTGCAAACCACCAACTGGGCCCAACTAGCTTGCATTTTCGACCCCAAGTCTTTCATGGCACCTGTGGTACACTGGTCACGGGTTACTCGGAAAGGGCTCAAAATTAGCCAAAAACATGCTTCATTGGCTTATAACTCGCGATAGAAAACTCGGATCGTCGAAAACTCACTTCCATCGTGTAGAGCGTGTCCGAATTGACCTAGAAACATGTTCAAATTACCGAAAAGTTTTTTTATGGAACCCATTTAATGGCACATGCCAGTTTTAGGGTCCCAAATACCGTAATTTTCAGCCGTCCTCAGGGCACGAGCCTGGAAACGTTTTTTGGCTAAATTCTATTACATCCTAGTTGCAAACCACCAACTGGACCCAACTAGCTTGAATTTTCGACCCCAAGTCTTTCATGGCACCTGTGGTACACTGGTCACGGGTTCCACGGAAAGGGCTAAAAATTAGCCAAAAACATGCTTCATTGGCTTATAACTCGCGATAGAAAACTCGGATCGTCGAAAACTCACTTCCATCGTGTAGAGCGTTTCCGAATTGACCTAGAAATATGTTCAAATTACCGAAAAGTTTTTTTAATGGAACCCATTTAATGGCACATGCCAGTTTTAGGGTCCCAAATACCGTAATTTCCAGTCGTCCTCAGGGCACGAGCCTGGAAACGTTTTTTGGCTAAATTCTATTACATCCTAGTTGCAAACCACCAACTGGACCCAACTAGCTTGAATTTTCGACCCCAAGTCTTTCATGGCACCTGTGGTACACTTGTCACGGGTTCCACGGAAAGGTCTCAAAATTAGCCAAAAACATGCTTCATTGGCTTATAACTCGCGATAGAAAACTCGGATCGTCGAAAACTCCTTTCCATCGTGTAGAGCGTGTCCGAATTGACCTAGAAATATGTTCAAATTATCGAAAAGTTTTTTAATGGAACCCATTTAATGGCACATGCCAGTTTTAGGTTCCCAAATACCGTAATTTTCAGTCGTCCTCAGGGCACGAGCCTGGAAACGTTTTTTGGCTAAATTCTATTACATCCTAGTTGCAAACCACCAACTGGACCCAACTAGCTTGAATTTTCGACCCCAAGTCTTTCATGGCACCTGTGGTACACTGGTCACGGGTTCCACGGAAAGGGCTCAAAATTAGCCAAAAACATGCTTCATTGGCTTATAACTCGCGATAGAAAACTCGGATCGTCGAAAACTCACTTCCATCGTGTAGAGCGTGTCCGATTTGACCTAGAAACATGTTCAAATTACCGAAAAGTTTTTTTAATGGAACCCATTTAATGGCACATGCCAGTTTTAGGGTCCCAAATACCGTAATTTTCAGTCGTCCTCAGGGCACGAGCCTGGAAACGTTTTTTGGCTAAATTCTATTACATCCTAGTTGCAAACCACCAACTGGACCCAACTAGCTTGAATTTTCGACCCCAAGTCTTTCATGGCACCTGTGGTACACTGGTCACGGGTTCCACTGAAAGGGCTCAAAATTAGCCAAAAACATGCTTCATTGGCTTATAACTCGCGATAGAAAACTCGGATCGTCGAAAACTCCTTTCCATCGTGTAGAGCGTGTCCGAATTGACCTAGAAATATGTTCAAATTATCGAAAAGTTTTTTAATGGAACCCATTTAATGGCACATGCCAGTTTTAGGTTCCCAAATACCGTAATTTTCAGTCGTCCTCAGGGCACGAGCCTGGAAACGTTTTTTGGCTAAATTCTATTACATCCTAGTTGCAAACCACCAACTGGACCCAACTAGCTTGAATTTTCGACCCCAAGTCTTTCATGGCACCTGTGGTACACTGGTCACGGGTTCCACGGAAAGGGCTCAAAATTAGCCAAAAACATGCTTCATTGGCTTATAACTCGCGATAGAAAACTCGGATCGTCGAAAACTCACTTCCATCGTGTAGAGCGTGTCCGATTTGACCTAGAAACATGTTCAAATTACCGAAAAGTTTTTTTAATGGAACCCATTTAATGGCACATGCCAGTTTTAGGGTCCCAAATACCGTAATTTTCAGTCGTCCTCAGGGCACGAGCCTGGAAACGTTTTTTGGCTAAATTCTATTACATCCTAGTTGCAAACCACCAACTGGACCCAACTAGCTTGAATTTTCGACCCCAAGTCTTTCATGGCACCTGTGGTACACTGGTCACGGGTTCCACTGAAAGGGCTCAAAATTAGCCAAAAACATGCTTCATTGGCTTATAACTCGCGATAGAAAACTCGGATCGTCGAAAACTCACTTCCATCGTGTAGAGCGTGTCCGATTTGACCTAGAAACATGTTCAAATTACCGAAAAGTTTTTTTAATGGAACCCATTTAATGGCACATGCCAGTTTTAGGGTCCCAAATACCGTAATTTTCAGTCGTCCTCAGGGCACGAGCCTGGAAACGTTTTTTGGCTAAATTCTATTACAACCTAGTTGCAAACCACCAACTGGACCCAACTAGCTTGAATTTTCGACCCCAAGTCTTTCATGGCACCTGTGGTACACTGGTCACGGGTTCCACGGAAAGGGCTCAAAATTAGTCAAAAACATGCTTCATTGGCTTATAACTCGCGATAGAAAACTCGGATCGTCGAAAACTCACTTCCATCGTGTAGAGCGTGTCCGAATTGACCTAGAAACATGTTCAAAGTACCGAAAAGTTTTTTAATGGAACCCATTTAATGGCACATGCCAGTTTTAGGGTCCCAAATACCGTAATTTTCAGTCGTCCTCAGGGCACGAGCCTGGAAACGTTTTTTGGCTAAATTCTATTACATCCTAGTTGCAAACCACCAACTGGACCCAACTAGCTTGAATTTTCGACCCCAAGTCTTTCATGGCACCTGCGGTACACTGGTCACGGGTTCCACGGAAAGGGCTCAAAATTAGCCAAAAACATGCTTCATTGGCTTATAACTCGCGATATAAAACTCGGATCGTCGAAAACTTACTTCCATCGTGTAGAGCGTGTCCGAATTGACCTAGAAACATGTGCAAATTACCGAAAAGTTGTTTTAATGGAACCCATTTAATGGCACATGCCAGTTTTAGGGTCCCAAATACCGTAATTTTCAGTCGTCCTCAGGGCACGAGCCTGGAAACGTTTTTTGGCTAAATTCTATTACCTCCTAGTTGCAAACCACCAACTGGACCCAACTAACTTGAATTTTCGACCCCAAGTCTTTCATGGCACCTGTGGTACACTGGTCACGGGTTCCACGGAAAGGGCTCAAAATTAGCCAAAAACATGCTTCATTGGCTTATAACTCGCGATAGAAAACTCGGATCGTCGAAAACTCACTTCCATCGTGTAGAGCGTGTCCGAATTGACCTAGAAACATGTTCAAATTACCGAAAAGTTTTTTTAATGGAACCCATTTAATGGCACATGTCAGTTTTAGGATCCCAAATACCGTAATTTTCAGTCGTCCTCAGGGCACGAGCCTGGAAACGTTTTTTGGCTAAATTCTATTACATCCTAGTTGCAAACCACCAACTGGACCCAACTAGCTTGAATTTTCGACCCCAAGTCTTTCATGGCACCTGTGGTACACTGGTCACGGGTTCCACGGAAAGGGCTCAAAATTAGCCAAAAACATGCTTCCTTGGCTTATAACTCGCGATAGAAAACTCGGATCGTCGAAAACTCACTTCCATCGTGTAGAGCGTGTCCGAATTGACCTAGAAACATGTTCAAATTACCGAAAAGTTTTTTAATGGAACCCATTTAATGGCACATGCCAGTTTTAGGGTCCAAAATACCGTAATTTTCAGTCGTCCTCAGGGCACGAGCCTGGAAACGTTTTTTGGCTAAATTCTATTACATCCCAGTTGCAAACCACCAACTGGACCCAACTAGCTTGAATTTTCGACCCCAAGTATTTCATGGCACCTGTGGTACACTGGTCACGGGTTCCACGGAAAGGGCTCAAAATTAGCCAAAAACATGCTTCATTGGCTTATAACTCGCGATAGAAAACTCGGATCGTCGAAAACTCACTTCCATCGTGTAGAGCGTGTCTGAATTGACCTAGAAACATGTTCAAATTACCGAAAAGTTTTTTTAATGGAACCCATTTAATGGCACATGCCAGTTTTAGGGTCCCAAATACCGTAATTTTCAGTCGTCCTCAGGGCACGAGCCTGGAAACGTTTTTTGGCTAAATTCTATTACATCCTAGTTGAAAACCACCAACTGGACCCAACTAGCTTGAATTTTCGACCCCAAGTCTTTCATGGCACCTGTGGTACACTGGTCACGGGTTCCACGGAAAGGGCTCAAAATTAGCCAAAAACATGCTTCATTGGCTTATAACTCGCGATAGAAAACTCGGGTCGTCGAAAACTCACTTCCATCGTGTAGAGCGTGTCCGAATTGACCTAGAAACATGTTCAAATTACCGAAAAGTTTTTTTAATGGAACCCATTTAATGGCACATGCCAGTTTTAGGGTCCCAAATACCGTAATTTTCAGTCGTCCTCAGGGCACGAGCCTGGAAACGTTTTTTGGCTAAATTCTATTACATCCTAGTTGCAAACCACCAACTGGACCCAACTAGCTTGAATTTTCGACCCCAAGTCTTTCATGGCACCTGTGGTACACTGGTCACGGGTTCCACGGAAAGGGCTCAAAACTAGCCAAAAACATGCTTCATTTGCTTATAACTCGCGATATAAAACTCGGATCGTCGAAAACTCACTTCCATCGTGTAGAGCGTGTCCGAATTGACCTAGAAACATGTTCAAATTACCGAAAAGTTTTTTTAATGGAACCCATTTAATGCCACATGCCAGTTTTAGGGTCCCAAATACCGTAATTTTCAGTCGTCCTCAGGGCACGAGCCTGGAAACGTTTTTTGGCTAAATTCTATTACATTCTAGTTGCAAACCACCAACTGGACCCAACTAGCTTGAATTTTCGACCCCAAGTCTTTCATGGCACCTGTGGTACACTGGTCACGGGTTCCACGGAAAGGGCTCAAAATTAGCCAAAAACATGCTTCATTGGCTTATAACTCGCGATAGAAAACTCGGATCGTCGAAAACTCACTTCCATCGTGTAGAGCGTGTCCGAATTGACCTAGAAACATGTTCAAATTACCGAAAAGTTTTTTTAATGGAACCCATTTAATGGCACATGCCAGTTTTAGGGTCCCAAATACCGTAATTTTCAGTCGTCCTCAGGGCACGAGCCTGGAAACGTTTTTTGGCTAAATTCTATTACATCCTAGTTGCAAACCACCAACTGGACCCAACTAGCTTGAATTTTCGACCCCAAGTCTTTCATGGCACCTGTGGTACACTGGTCACGGAATCCACGGAAAGGGCTCAAAATTAGCCAAAAACATGCTTCATTGGCTTATAACTCGCGATAGAAAATTCGGATCGTCGAAAACTCACTTCCATCGTGTAGAGCGTGTCCGAATTGACCTAGAAACATGTTCAAATTACCGAAATTTTTTTTTTGGAACCCATTTAATGGCACATGTCAGTTTTAGGGTCCCAAATACCGTAATTTTCAGTCGTCCTCAGGGCACGAGCCTGGAAACGTTTTTTTGGCTAAATTCTATTACATCCTAGTTGCAAACCACCAACTGGACCCAACTAGCTTGAATTTTCGACCCCAAGTCTTTCATGGCACCTGTGGTACACTGGTCACGGGTTCCACGGAAAGGGCTCAAAATTAGCCAAAAACATGCTTCATTGGCTTATAACTCGCGATAGAAAACTCGGATCATCGAAAACTCACTTCCATCGTGTAGAGCGTGTCCGAATTGACCTAGAAACGTGTTCAAATTACCGAAAAGTTTTTTTAATGGAACCCATTTAATGGCACATGCCAGTTTTAGGGTCCCAAATACCGTAATTTTCAGTCGTCCTCAGGGCACGAGCCTGGAAACGTTTTTTGGCTAAATTATATTACATCCTAGTTGCAAACCACCAACTGGACCCAACTAGCTTGAATTTTCGACCCCAAGTCTTTCATGGCACCTGTGGTACACTGGTCACGGGTTCCACGGAAAGGGCTCAAAATTAGCCAAAAACATGCTTCATTGGCTTATAACTCGCGATAGAAAACTCGGATCGTCGAAAACTCACTTCCATCGTGTAGAGCGTGTCCGAATTGACCTAGAAACATGTTCAAATTACCGAAAAGTTTTTTTAATGGAACCCATTTAATGGCACATGCCAGTTTTAGGGTCCCAAATACCGTAATTTTCAGTCGTCCTCAGGGCACGAGCCTGGAAACTTTTTTTGGCTAAATTCTATTACATCCTAGTTGCAAACCACCAACTGGACCCAACTAGCTTGAATTTTCGACCCCAATTCTTTCATGGCACCTGTGGTACACTGGTCACGGGTTCCACGGAAAGGGCTCAAAATTAGCCAAAAACATGCTTCATTGGCTTATAACTTGCGATAGAAAATTCGGATCGTCGAAAACTCACTTTCATCGTGTAGAGCGTGTCCGAATTGACCTAGACACATGTTCAAATTACCGAAAAGTTTTTTATGGAACCCATTTAATGGCACATGCCAGTTTTAGGGTCCCAAATACCGTAATTTTCAGTCGTCCTCAGGGCACGAGCCTGGAAACGTTTTTTGGCTAAATTCTATTACATCCTAGTTGCAAACCACCAACTGGACCCAACTAGCTTGAATTTTCGACCCCAAGTCTTTCATGGCACCTGTGGTACACTGGTCACGGGTTCCACGGAAAGGGCTCAAAATTAGTCAAAAACATGCTCCATTGGCTTATAACTCGCGATAGAAAACTCGGATCGTCGAAAACTCACTTCCATCGTGTAGAGCGTGTCCGATTTGACCTAGAAACATGTTCAAATTACCGAAAAGTTTTTTTAATGGAACCCATTTAATGGCACATGCCAGTTTTAGGGTCCCAAATACCGTAATTTTCAGTCGTCCTCAGGGCACGAGCCTGGAAACGTTTTTTGGCTAAATTCTATTACATCCTAGTTGCAAACCACCAACTGGACCCAACTAGCTTGAATTTTCGACCCCAAGTCTTTCATGGCACCTGTGGTACACTGGTCACGGGTTCCACGGAAAGGGCTCAAAATTAGCCAAAAACATGCTTCATTGGCTTATAACTCGCGATAGAAAACTCGGATCGTCGAAAACTCACTTCCATCGTGTAGAGCGTGTCCGAATTGACCTAGAAACATGTTCAAATTACCGAAAAGTTTTTTTTTATGGAACCCATTTAATGGCACATGCCAGTTTTAGGGTCCCAAATACCGTAATTTTCAGTCGTCCTCAGGGCACGAGCCTGGAAACGTTTTTTGGCTAAATTCTATTACATCCTAGTTGCAAACCACCAACTGGACCCAACTAGCTTGAATTTTCGACCCCAAGTCTTTCATGGCACCTGTGGTACACTGGTCACGGGTTCCACGGAAAGGGCTCAAAATTAGTCAAAAACATGCTCCATTGGCTTATAACTCGCGATAGAAAACTCGGATCGTCGAAAACTCACTTCCATCGTGTAGAGCGTGTCCGATTTGACCTAGAAACATGTTCAAATTACCGAAAAGTTTTTTTAATGGAACCCATTTAATGGCACATGCCAGTTTTAGGGTCCCAAATACCGTAATTTTCAGTCGTCCTCAGGGCACGAGCCTGGAAACGTTTTTTGGCTAAATTCTATTACATCCTAGTTGCAAACCACCAACTGGACCCAACTAGCTTGAATTTTCGACCCCAAGTCTTTCATGGCACCTGTGGTACACTGGTCACGGGTTCCACGGAAAGGGCTCAAAATTAGCCAAAAACATGCTTCATTGGCTTATAACTCGCGATAGAAAACTCGGATCGTCGAAAACTCACTTCCATCGTGTAGAGCGTGTCCGAATTGACCTAGAAACATGTTCAAATTACCGAAAAGTTTTTTTTATGGAACCCATTTAATGGCACATGCCAGTTTTAGGGTCCCAAATACCGTAATTTTCAGTCGTCCTCAGGGCACGAGCCTGGAAACGTTTTTTGGCTAAATTCTATTACATCCTAGTTGCAAACCACCAACTGGACCCAACTAGCTTGAATTTTCGACCCCAAGTCTTTCATGGCACCTGTGGTACACTGGTCACGGGTTCCACGGAAAGGGCTCAAAATTAGCCAAAAACATGCTTCATTGGCTTATAACTCGCGATAGAAAACTCGGATCGTCGAAAACTCACTTCCATCGTGTAGAGCGTGTCCGAATTGACCTAGAAACATGTTCAAATTACCGAAAAGTTTTTTTAATGGAACCCATTTAATGGCACATGCCAGTTTTAGGGTCCCAAATACCGTAATTTTCAGTCGTCCTCAGGGCACGAGCCTGGAAACGTTTTTTGGCTAAATTCTATTACATCCTAGTTGCAAACCACCAACTGGACCCAACTAGCTTGAATTTTCGACCCCAAGTCTTTCATGGCACCTGTGGTACACTGGTCACGGGTTCCACGGAAAGGGCTCAAAATTAGCCAAAAACATGCTTCATTGGCTTATAACTCGCGATAGAAAACTCGGATCGTCGAAAACTCACTTCCATCGTGTAGAGCGTGTCCGAATTGACCTAGAAACATGTTCAAATTGCCGAAAAGTTTTTTTAATGGAACCCATTTAATGGCACATGCCAGTTTTAGGGTCCCAAATACCGTAATTTTCAGTCGTCCTCAGGGCACGAGCCTGGAAACGTTTTTTGGCTAAATTCTATTACATCCTAGTTGCAAACCACCAACTGGACCCAACTAGCTTGAATTTTCGACCCCAATTCTTTCATGGCACCTGTGGTACACTGGTCACGGGTTCCACGGAAAGGGCTCAAAATTAGCCAAAAACATGCTTCATTGGCTTATAACTTGCGATAGAAAATTCGGATCGTCGAAAACTCACTTTCATCGTGTAGAGCGTGTCCGAATTGACCTAGACACATGTTCAAATTACCGAAAAGTTTTTTATGGAACCCATTTAATGGCACATGCCAGTTTTAGGGTCCCAAATACCGTAATTTTCAGTCGTCCTCAGGGCACGAGCCTGGAAACGTTTTTTGGCTAAATTCTATTACATCCTAGTTGCAAACCACCAACTGGACCCAACTAGCTTGAATTTTCGACCCCAAGTCTTTCATGGCACCTGTGGTACACTGGTCACGGGTTCCACGGAAAGGGCTCAAAATTAGCCAAAAACATGCTTCATTGGCTTATAACTCGCGATAGAAAACTCGGATCGTCGAAAACTCACTTCCATCGTGTAGAGCGTGTCCGAATTGACCTAGAAACATGTTCAAATTACCGAAAAGTTTTTTTTATGGAACCCATTTAATGGCACATGCCAGTTTTAGGGTCCCAAATACCGTAATTTTCAGTCGTCCTCAGGGCACGAGCCTGGAAACGTTTTTTGGCTAAATTCTATTACATCCTAGTTGCAAACCACCAACTGGACCCAACTAGCTTGAATTTTCGACCCCAAGTCTTTCATGGCACCTGTGGTACACTGGTCACGGGTTCCACGGAAAGGGCTCAAAATTAGTCAAAAACATGCTCCATTGGCTTATAACTCGCGATAGAAAACTCGGATCGTCGAAAACTCACTTCCATCGTGTAGAGCGTGTCCGATTTGACCTAGAAACATGTTCAAATTACCGAAAAGTTTTTTTAATGGAACCCATTTAATGGCACATGCCAGTTTTAGGGTCCCAAATACCGTAATTTTCAGTCGTCCTCAGGGCACGAGCCTGGAAACGTTTTTTGGCTAAATTCTATTACATCCTAGTTGCAAACCACCAACTGGACCCAACTAGCTTGAATTTTCGACCCCAAGTCTTTCATGGCACCTGTGGTACACTGGTCACGGGTTCCACGGAAAGGGCTCAAAATTAGCCAAAAACATGCTTCATTGGCTTATAACTCGCGATAGAAAACTCGGATCGTCGAAAACTCACTTCCATCGTGTAGAGCGTGTCCGAATTGACCTAGAAACATGTTCAAATTACCGAAAAGTTTTTTTTATGGAACCCATTTAATGGCACATGCCAGTTTTAGGGTCCCAAATACCGTAATTTTCAGTCGTCCTCAGGGCACGAGCCTGGAAACGTTTTTTGGCTAAATTCTATTACATCCTAGTTGCAAACCACCAACTGGACCCAACTAGCTTGAATTTTCGACCCCAAGTCTTTCATGGCACCTGTGGTACACTGGTCACGGGTTCCACGGAAAGGGCTCAAAATTAGCCAAAAACATGCTTCATTGGCTTATAACTCGCGATAGAAAACTCGGATCGTCGAAAACTCACTTCCATCGTGTAGAGCGTGTCCGAATTGACCTAGAAACATGTTCAAATTACCGAAAAGTTTTTTTAATGGAACCCATTTAATGGCACATGCCAGTTTTAGGGTCCCAAATACCGTAATTTTCAGTCGTCCTCAGGGCACGAGCCTGGAAACGTTTTTTGGCTAAATTCTATTACATCCTAGTTGCAAACCACCAACTGGACCCAACTAGCTTGAATTTTCGACCCCAAGTAATTCATGGCACCTGTGGTACACTGGTCACGGGTTCCACAGAAAGGGCCCAAAATTAGCCAAAAACATGCTTCATTGGCTTATAACTCGCGATAGAAAACTCGGATCGTCGAAAACTCACTTCCATCGTGTAGAGCGTGTCCGAATTGACCTTCAAACATGTTCAAATTAACGAAAAGTTTTTTTTATGGAACCCATTTAATGGCACATGCCAGTTTTAGGGTCCCAAATACCGTAATTTTCAGTCGTCCTCAGGGCACGAGCCTGGAAACGTTTTTTGGCTAAATTCTATTACATCCTAGTTGCAAACCACCAACTGGACCCAACTAGCTTGAATTTTCGACCCCAAGTCTTTCATGGCACCTGTGGTACACTGGTCACGGGTTCCACGGAAAGGGCTCAAAATTAGCCAAAAACATGCTTCATTGGCTTATAACTCGCGATAGAAAACTCGGATCGTCGAAAACTCACTTCCATCGTGTAGAGCGTGTCCGAATTGACCAAGAAACATGTTCATATTACCGAAAAGTTTTTTTAATGGAACCCATTTAATGGCACATGCCAGTTTTAGGGTCCCAAATACCGTAATTTTCAGTCGTCCTCAGGGCCCGAGCCTGGAAACGTTTTTTGGCTAAATTATATTACATCCTAGTTGCAAACCACCAACTGGACCCAACTAGCTTGAATTTTCGACCCCAAGTCTTTCATGGCACCTGTGGTACACTGGTCACGGGTTCCACGGAAAGGGCTCAAAATTAGCCAAAAACATGCTTCATTGGCTTATAACTCGCGATAGAAAACTCGGATCGTCGAAAACTCACTTCCATCGTGTAGAGCGTGTCCGAATTGACCTAGAAACATGTTCAAATTACCGAAAAGTTTTTCTAATGGAACCCATTTAATGGCACATGCCAGTTTTAGGGTCCCAAATACCGTAATTTTCAGTCGTCCTCAGGGCACGAGCCTGGAAACGTTTTTTGGCTAAATTATATTACATCCTAGTTGCAAACCACCAACTGGACCCAACTAGCTTGAATTTTCGACCCCAAGTCTTTCATGGCACCTGTGGTACACTGGTCACGGGTTCCACGGAAAGGGCTCAAAATTAGCCAAAAACATGCTTCATTGGCTTATAACTCGCGATAGAAAACTCGGATCGTCGAAAACTCACTTCCATCGTGTAGAGCGTGTCCGAATTGACCTAGAAACATGTTCAAATTACCGAAAAGTTTTTCTAATGGAACCCATTTAATGGCACATGCCAGTTTTAGGGTCCCAAATACCGTAATTTTCAGTCGTCCTCAGGGCACGAGCCTGGAAACGTTTTTTGGCTAAATTCTATTACATCCTAGTTGCAAACCACCAACTGGACCCAACTAGCTTGAATTTTCGACCCCAAGTCTTTCATGGCACCTGTGGTACACTGGTCACGGGTTCCACGGAAAGGGCTCAAAATTAGCCAAAAACATGCTTCATTGGCTTATAACTCGCGATAGAAAACTCGGATCGTCGAAAACTCACTTCCATCGTGTAGAGCGTGTCCGAATTGACCTAGAAACATGTTCAAATTACCGAAAAGTTTTTTTTATGGAACCCATTTAATGGCACATGCCAGTTTTAGGGTCCCAAATACCGTAATTTTCAGTCGTCCTCAGGGCACGAGCCTGGAAACGTTTTTTGGCTAAATTCTATTACATCCTAGTTGCAAACCACCAACTGGACCCAACTAGCTTGAATTTTCGACCCCAAGTCTTTCATGGCACCTGTGGTACACTGGTCACGGGTTCCACGGAAAGGGCTCAAAATTAGTCAAAAACATGCTCCATTGGCTTATAACTCGCGATAGAAAACTCGGATCGTCGAAAACTCACTTCCATCGTGTAGAGCGTGTCCGATTTGACCTAGAAACATGTTCAAATTACCGAAAAGTTTTTTTAATGGAACCCATTTAATGGCACATGCCAGTTTTAGGGTCCCAAATACCGTAATTTTCAGTCGTCCTCAGGGCACGAGCCTGGAAACGTTTTTTGGCTAAATTCTATTACATCCTAGTTGCAAACCACCAACTGGACCCAACTAGCTTGAATTTTCGACCCCAAGTCTTTCATGGCACCTGTGGTACACTGGTCACGGGTTCCACGGAAAGGGCTCAAAATTAGCCAAAAACATGCTTCATTGGCTTATAACTCGCGATAGAAAACTCGGATCGTCGAAAACTCACTTCCATCGTGTAGAGCGTGTCCGAATTGACCTAGAAACATGTTCAAATTACCGAAAAGTTTTTTTTATGGAACCCATTTAATGGCACATGCCAGTTTTAGGGTCCCAAATACCGTAATTTTCAGTCGTCCTCAGGGCACGAGCCTGGAAACGTTTTTTGGCTAAATTCTATTACATCCTAGTTGCAAACCACCAACTGGACCCAACTAGCTTGAATTTTCGACCCCAAGTCTTTCATGGCACCTGTGGTACACTGGTCACGGGTTCCACGGAAAGGGCTCAAAATTAGCCAAAAACATGCTTCATTGGCTTATAACTCGCGATAGAAAACTCGGATCGTCGAAAACTCACTTCCATCGTGTAGAGCGTGTCCGAATTGACCTAGAAACATGTTCAAATTACCGAAAAGTTTTTTTAATGGAACCCATTTAATGGCACATGCCAGTTTTAGGGTCCCAAATACCGTAATTTTCAGTCGTCCTCAGGGCACGAGCCTGGAAACGTTTTTTGGCTAAATTCTATTACATCCTAGTTGCAAACCACCAACTGGACCCAACTAGCTTGAATTTTCGACCCCAAGTAATTCATGGCACCTGTGGTACACTGGTCACGGGTTCCACAGAAAGGGCCCAAAATTAGCCAAAAACATGCTTCATTGGCTTATAACTCGCGATAGAAAACTCGGATCGTCGAAAACTCACTTCCATCGTGTAGAGCGTGTCCGAATTGACCTTCAAACATGTTCAAATTAACGAAAAGTTTTTTTTATGGAACCCATTTAATGGCACATGCCAGTTTTAGGGTCCCAAATACCGTAATTTTCAGTCGTCCTCAGGGCACGAGCCTGGAAACGTTTTTTGGCTAAATTCTATTACATCCTAGTTGCAAACCACCAACTGGACCCAACTAGCTTGAATTTTCGACCCCAAGTCTTTCATGGCACCTGTGGTACACTGGTCACGGGTTCCACGGAAAGGGCTCAAAATTAGCCAAAAACATGCTTCATTGGCTTATAACTCGCGATAGAAAACTCGGATCGTCGAAAACTCACTTCCATCGTGTAGAGCGTGTCCGAATTGACCAAGAAACATGTTCATATTACCGAAAAGTTTTTTTAATGGAACCCATTTAATGGCACATGCCAGTTTTAGGGTCCCAAATACCGTAATTTTCAGTCGTCCTCAGGGCCCGAGCCTGGAAACGTTTTTTGGCTAAATTCTATTACATCCTAGTTGCAAACCACCAACTGGACCCAACTAGCTTGAATTTTCGACCCCAAGTCTTTCATGGCACCTGTGGTACACTGGTCACGGGTTCCACGGAAAGGGCTCAAAATTAGCCAAAAACATGCTTCATTGGCTTATAACTCGCGATAGAAAACTCGGATCGTCGAAAACTCACTTCCATCGTGTAGAGCGTGTCCGAATTGACCTAGAAACATGTTCAAATTACCGAAAAGTTTTTCTAATGGAACCCATTTAATGGCACATGCCAGTTTTAGGGTCCCAAATACCGTAATTTTCAGTCGTCCTCAGGGCACGAGCCTGGAAACGTTTTTTGGCTAAATTCTATTACATCCTAGTTGCAAACCACCAACTGGACCCAACTAGCTTGAATTTTCGACCCCAAGTCTTTCATGGCACCTGTGGTACACTGGTCACGGGTTCCACGGAAAGGGCTCAAAATTAGCCAAAAACATGCTTCATTGGCTTATAACTCGCGATAGAAAACTCGGATCGTCGAAAACTCACTTCCATCGTGTAGAGCGTGTCCGAATTGACCTAGAAACATGTTCAAATTACCGAAAAGTTTTTTTAATGGAACCCATTTAATGGCACATGCCAGTTTTAGGGTCCCAAATACCGTAATTTTCAGTCGTCTTCAGGGCATGAGCCTGGAAACGTTTTTTGGCTAAATTCTATTACATCCTAGTTGCAAACCACCAACTGGACCCAACTAGCTTGAATTTTCGACCCCAAGTCTTTCATGGCACCTGTGGTACACTGGTCACGGGTTCCACGGAAAGGGCTCAAAATTAGCCAAAAACATGCTTCATTGGCTTATAACTCGCGATAGAAAACTCGGATCGTTGAAAACTCACTTCCATCGTGTAGAGCGTGTCCGAATTGACCTAAAAACATGTTCAAATTACCGAACAGTTTTTTTAAATGGAACCCATTTAATGGCACATGCCAGTTTTAGGGTCCCAAATACCGTAATTTTCAGTCGTCCTCAGGGCACGAGCCTGGAAACGTTTTTTGGCTAAATTCTATTACATCCTAGTTGCAAACCACCAACTGGACCCAACTAGCTTGAATTTTCGACCCCAAGTCTTTCATGGCACCTGTGGTACACTGGTCACGGGTTCCACGGAAAGGGCTCAAAATTAGCCAAAAACATGCTTCATTGGCTTATAACTTGCGATAGAAAACTCGGATCGTCGAAAACTCACTTCCATCGTGTAGAGCGTGTCCGAATTAACCTAGAAACATGTTCAAATTACCGAAAAGTTTTTCTAATGGAACCCATTTAATGGCACATGCCATTTTTAGGGTCCCAAATACCGTAATTTTCAGTCGTCCTCAGGGCACGAGCCTGGAAACGTTTTTTGGCTAAATTCTATTACATCCTAGTTGCAAACCACCAACTGGACCCAACTAGCTTGAATTTTCGACCCCAAGTCTTTCATGGCACCTGTGGTACACTGGTCACGGGTTCCACGGAAAAGGCTCAAATTTAGCCAAAAACATGCTTCATTGGCTTATAACTCGCGATAGAAAACTCGGATCGTCGAAAACTCACTTCCATCGTGTAGAGCGTGTCCGAATTGACCTAGAAACATGTTCAAATTACCGAAAAGTTTTTTTAATGGAACCCATTTAATGGCACATGCCAGTTTTAGGGTCCCAAATACCGTAATTTTCAGTCGTCCTCAGGGCACGAGCCTGGAAACGTTTTTTGACTAAATTCTATTACATCCTAGTTGCAAACCACCAACTGGACCCAACTAGCTTGAATTTTCGACCCCAAGTCTTTCATGGCACCTGTGGTACACTGGTCACGGGTTCCACGGAAAGGGCTCAAAATTAGCCAAAACATGCTTCATTGGCTTATAACTCGCGATAGAAAACTCGGATCGTCGAAAACTCACTTCCATCGTGTAGAGCGTGTCCGAATTGACCTAGAAACATGTTCAAATTACCGAAAAGTTTTTCTAATGGAACCCATTTAATGGCACATGCCAGTTTTAGGGTCCCAAATACCGTAATTTTCAGTCGTCCTCAGGGCACGAGCCTGGAAACGTTTTTTGGCTAAATTCTATTACATCCTAGTTGCAAACCACCAACTGGACCCAACTAGCTTGATTTTTCGACCCCAAGTCTTTCATGGCACCTGTGGTACACTGGTCACGGGTTCCAAGGAAAGGGCTCAAAATTAGCCAAAAACATGCTTCGCTTCATTGGCTTATAACTCGCGATAGAAAACTCGGATCGTCGAAAACTCACTTCCATCGTGTAGAGCGTGTCCGAATTGACCTAGAAACATGTTCAAATTACCGAAAAGTTTTTTTAATGGAACCCATTTAATGGCACATGCCAGTTTTAGGGTCCCAAATACCGTAATTTTCAGTCGTCCTCAGGGCACGAGCCTGGAAACGTTTTTTGGCTAAATTCTATTACATCCTAGTTGCAAACCACCAACTGGACCCAAATAGCTTGAATTTTCGACCCCAAGTCTTTCATGGCACCTGTGGTACACTGGTCACGGGTTCCACGGAAAGGGCTCAAAATTAGCCAAAAACATGCTTCATTGGCTTATAACTCGCGATAGAAAATTCGGATCGTCGAAAACTCACTTTCATCGTGTAGAGCGTGTCCGAATTGACCTAGACACATGTTCAAATTACCGAAAAGTTTTTTTATGGAACCCATTTAATGGCACATGCCAGTTTTAGGGTCCCAAATACCGTAATTTTCAGTCGTCCTCAGGGCACGAGCCTGGAAACGTTTTTTTGCTAAATTATATTACATCCTAGTTGCAAACCACCAACTGGACCCAACTAGCTTGAATTTTCGACCCCAAGTCTTTCATGGCACCTGTGGTACACTGGTCACGGGTTCCACGGAAAGGGCTCAAAATTAGCCAAAAACATGCTTCATTGGCTTATAACTCGCGATAGAAAACTCGGATCGTCGAAAACTCACTTCCATCGTGTAGAGCGTGTCCGAATTGACCTAGAAACATGTTCAAATTACCGAAAAGTTTTTTTTATGGAACCCATTTAATGGCACATGCCAGTTTTAGGGTCCCAAATACCGTAATTTTCAGTCGTCCTCAGGGCACGAGCCTGGAAACGTTTTTTGGCTAAATTCTATTACATCCTAGTTGCAAACCACCAACTGGACCCAACTAGCTTGAATTTTCGACCCCAAGTCTTTCATGGCACCTGTGGTACACTGGTCACGGGTTCCACGGAAAGGGCTCAAAATTAGCCAAAAACATGCTTCATTGGCTTATAACTCGCGATAGAAAAGTCGGATCGTCGAAAACTCACTTCCATCGTGTAGAGCGTGTCCGAATTGACCTAGAAACATGTTCAAATTGCCGAAAAGTTTTTTTAATGGAACCCATTTAATGGCACATGCCAGTTTTAGGGTCCCAAATACCGTAATTTTCAGTCGTCCTCAGGGCACGAGCCTGGAAACGTTTTTTGGCTAAATTCTATTACATCCTAGTTGCAAACCACCAACTGGACCCAACTAGCTTGAATTTTCGACCCCAAGTCTTTCATGGCACCTGCGGTACACTGGTCACGGGTTCCACGGAAAGGGCTCAAAATTAGCCAAAAACATGCTTCATTGGCTTATAACTCGCGATAGAAAACTCGGATCGTCGAAAACTCACTTCCATCGTGTAGAGCGTGTCCGAATTGACCTAGAAACATGTTCAAATTACCGAAAAGTTTTTTTAATGGAACCCATTTAATGGCACATGCCAGTTTTAGGGTCCCAAATACCGGAATTTTCAGTCGTCCTCAGGGCACGAGCCTTGAAACGTTTTTTGGCTAAATTCTATTACATCCTAGTTGCAAACCACCAACTGGACCCAACTAGCTTGAATTTTCGACCCCAAGTCTTTCATGGCACCTGTGGTACACTGGTCACGGGTTCCACGGAAAGGGCTCAAAATTAGCCAAAAACATGCTTCATTGGCTTATAACTCGCGATAGAAAATTCGGATCGTCGAAAACTCACTTTCATCGTGTAGAGCGTGTCCGAATTGACCTAGACACATGTTCAAATTACCGAAAAGTTTTTTTATGGAACCCATTTAATGGCACATGCCAGTTTTAGGGTCCCAAATACCGTAATTTTCAGTCGTCCTCAGGGCACGAGCCTGGAAACGTTTTTTTGCTAAATTCTATTACATCCTAGTTGCAAACCACCAACTGGACCCAACTAGCTTGAATTTTTGACCCCAAGTCTTTCATGGCACCTGTGGTACACTGGTCACGGGTTCCACGGAAAGGGCTCAAAATTAGCCAAAAACATGCTTCATTGGCTTATAACTCGCGATAGAAAACTCGGATCGTCGAAAACTCACTTCCATCGTGTAGAGCGTGTCCGAATTGACCTAGAAACATGTTCAAATTACCGAAAAGTTTTTTTAATGGAACCCATTTAATGGCACATGCCAGTTTTAGGGTCCCAAATACCGTAATTTTCAGTCGTCCTCAGGGCACGAGCCTGGAAACGTTTTGTGGCTAAATTCTATTACATCCTAGTTGCAAACCACCAACTGAACCCAACTAGCTCGAATTTTCGACCCCAAGTCTTTCATGGCACCTGTGGTACACTGGTCACGGGTTCCACGGAAAGGGCTCAAAATTAGCCAAAAACATGCTTCATTGGCTTATAACTCGCGATAGAAAACTCGGATCGTCGAAAACTCACTTCCATCGTGTAGAGCATGTCCGAATTGACCTAGAAACATGTTCAAATTACCGAAAAGTTTTTTTTATGGAACCCATTTAATGGCACATGCCATTTTTAGGGTCCCAAATACCGTAATTTTCAGTCGTCCTCAGGGCACGAGCCTGGAAACGTTTTTTGGCTAAATTCTATTACATCCTAGTTGCAAACCACCAACTGGACCCAACTAGCTTGAATTTTCGACCCCAAGTCTTTCATGGCACCTGTGGTACACTGGTCACGGGTTCCACGGAAAGGGCTCAAAATTAGCCAAAAACATGCTTCATTGGCTTATAACTCGCGATAGAAAACTCGGATCGTTGAAAACTCACTTCCATCGTGTAGAGCGTGTCCGAATTGACCTAGAAACATGTTCAAATTACCGAAAAGTTTTTCTAATGGAACCCATTTAATGGCACATGCCAGTTTTAGGGTCCCAAATACCGTACTTTTCAGTCGTCCTCAGGGCACGAGCCTGGAAACGTTTTTTGGCTAAATTCTATTACATCCTAGTTGCAAACCACCAACTGGACCCAACTAGCTTGAATTTTCGACCCCAAGTCTTTCATGGCACCTGTGGTACACTGGTCACGGGTTCCACGGAAAGGGCTCAAAATTAGCCAAAAACATGCTTCATTGGCTTATAACTTGCGATAGAAAACTCGGATCGTCGAAAACTCACTTCCATCGTGTAGAGCGTGTCCGAATTGACCTAGAAACATGTTCAAATTACCGAAAAGTTTTTCTAATGGAACCCATTTAATGGCACATGCCAGTTTTAGGGTCACAAATACCGTAATTTTCAGTCGTCCTCAGGGCACGAGCCTGGAAACGTTTTTTGACTAAATTCTATTACATCCTAGTTGCAAACCACCAACTGGACCCAACTAGCTTGAATTTTCGACCCCAAGTCTTTCATGGCACCTGTGGTACACTGGTCACGGGTTCCACGGAAAGGGCTCAAAATTAGCCAAAAACATGCTTCATTGGCTTATAACTCGCGATAGAAAACTCGGATCGTCGAAAACTCACTTCCATCGTGTAGAGCGTGTCCGAATTGACCTAGAAACATGTTCAAATTACCGAAAAGTTTTTCTAATGGAACCCATTTAATGGCACATGCCAGTTTTAGGGTCCCAAATACCGTAATTTTCAGTCGTCCTCAGGGCACGAGCCTGGAAACGTTTTTTGGCTAAATTCTATTACATCCTAGTTGCAAACCACCAACTGGACCCAACTAGCTTGAATTTTCGACCCCAAGTCTTTCATGGCACCTGTGGTACACTGGTCACGGGTTCCACGGAAAGGGCTCAAAATTAGCCAAAAACATGCTTCATTGGCTTATAACTCGCGATAGAAAACTCGGATCGTCGAAAACTCACTTCCATCGTGTAGAGCGTGTCCGAATTGACCTAGAAACATGTTCAAATTACCGAAAAGTTTTTCTAATGGAACCCATTTAATGGCACATGCCAGTTTTAGGGTCCCAAATACCGTAATTTTCAGTCGTCCTCAGGGCACGAGCCTGGAAACGTTTTTTGACTAAATTCTATTACATCCTAGTTGCAAACCACCAACTGGACCCAACTAGCTTGAATTTTCGACCCCAAGTCTTTCATGGCACCTGTGGTACACTGGTCACGGGTTCCACGGAAAGGGCTCAAAATTAGCCAAAAACATGCTTCATTGGCTTATAACTCGCGATAGAAAACTCGGATCGTCGAAAACTCACTTCCATCGTGTAGAGCGTGTCCGAATTGACCTAGAACCATGTTCAAATTACCGAAAAGTTTTTCTAATGGAACCCATTTAATGGCACATGCCAGTTTTAGGGTCCCAAATACCGTAATTTTCAGTCGTCCTCAGGGCACGAGCCTGGAAACGTTTTTTGGCTAAATTCTTTTACATCCTAGTTGCAAACCACCAACTGGACCCAACTAGCTTGAATTTTCGACCCCAAGTCTTTCATGGCACCTGTGGTACACTGGTCACGGGTTCCACGGAAAGGGCTCAAAATTAGCCAAAAACATGCTTCATTGGCTTATAACTCGCGATAGAAAACTCGGATCGTCGAAAACTCACTTCCATCGTGTAGAGCGTGTCCGAATTGACCTAGAAACATGTTCAAATTACCGAAAAGTTTTTCTAATGGAACCCATTTAATGGCACATGCCAGTTTTAGGGTCCCAAATACCGTAATTTTCAGTCGTCCTCAGGGCACGAGCCTGGAAACGTTTTTTGGCTAAATTCTATTACATCCTAGTTGCAAACCACCAACTGGACCCAACTAGCTTGAATTTTCGACCCCAAGTCTTTCATGGCACCTGTGGTACACTGGTCACGGGTTCCACGGAAAGGGCTCAAAATTAGCCAAAAACATGCTTCATTGGCTTATAACTCGCGATAGAAAACTCGGATCGTCGAAAACTCACTTCCATCGTGTAGAGCGTGTCCGAATTGACCTAGAAACATGTTCAAATTACCGAAAAGTTTTTTTTATGGAACCCATTTAATGGCACATGCCAGTTTTAGGGTCCCAAATACCGTAATTTTCAGTCGTCCTCAGGGCACGAGCCTGGAAACGTTTTTTGGCTAAATTCTAATACATCCTAGTTGCAAACCACCAACTGGACCCAACTAGCTTGAATTTTCGACCCCAAGTCTTTCATGGCACCTGTGGTACACTGGTCACGGGTTCCACGGAAAGGGCTCAAAATTAGCCAAAAACATGCTTCATTGGCTTATAACTCGCGATAGAAAACTCGGATCGTCGAAAACTCACTTCCATCGTGTAGAGCGTGTTCGAATTGACCTAGAAACATGTTCAAATTACCGAAAAGTTTTTTTAATGGAACCCATTTAATGGCACATGCCAGTTTTAGGGTCCCAAATACCGTAATTTTCAGTCGTCCTCAGGGCACGAGCCTGGAAACGTTTTTTGGCTAAATTCTATTACATCCTAGTTGCAAACCACCAACTGGACCCAAATAGCTTGAATTTTCGACCCCAAGTCTTTCATGGCACCTGTGGTACACTGGTCACGGGTTCCACGGAAAGGGCTCAAAATTAGCCAAAAACATGCTTCATTGGCTTATAACTCGCGATAGAAAATTCGGATCGTCGAAAACTCACTTTCATCGTGTAGAGCGTGTCCGAATTGACCTAGACACATGTTCAAATTACCGAAAAGTTTTTTTATGGAACCCATTTAATGGCACATGCCAGTTTTAGGGTCCCAAATACCGTAATTTTCAGTCGTCCTCAGGGCACGAGCCTGGAAACGTTTTTTTGCTAAATTCTATTACATCCTAGTTGCAAACCACCAACTGGACCCAACTAGCTTGAATTTTCGACCCCAAGTCTTTCATGGCACCTGTGGTACACTGGTCACGGGTTCCACGGAAAGGGCTCAAAATTAGCCAAAAACATGCTTCATTGGCTTATAACTCGCGATAGAAAACTCGGATCGTCGAAAACTCACTTCCATCGTGTAGAGCGTGTCCGAATTGACCTAGAAACATGTTCAAATTACCGAAAAGTTTTTTATGGAACCCATTTAATGGCACATGCCAGTTTTAGGGTCCCAAATACCGTAATTTTCAGTCGTCCTCAGGGCACGAGCCTGGAAACGTTTTTTGGCTAAATTCTATTACATCCTAGTTGCAAACCACCAACTGGACCCAACTAGCTTGAATTTTCGACCCCAAGTCTTTCATGGCACCTGTGGTACACTGGTCACGGGTTCCACGGAAAGGGCTCAAAATTAGCCAAAAACATGCTTCATTGGCTTATAACTCGCGATAGAAAACTCGGATCGTCGAAAACTCACTTCCATCGTGTAGAGCGTGTCCGAATTGACCTAGAAACATGTTCAAATTACCGAAAAGTTTTTCTAATGGACCCCATTTAATGGCACATGCCAGTTTTAGGGTCCCAAATACCGTAATTTTCAGTCGTCCTCAGGGCACGAGCCTGGAAACGTTTTTTGGCTAAATTCTATTACATCCTAGTTGCAAACCACCAACTGGACCCAACTAGCTTGAATTTTCGACCCCAAGTCTTTCATGGCACCTGTGGTACACTGGTCACGGGTTCCACGGAAAGGGCTCAAAATTAGCCAAAAACATGCTTCATTGGCTTATAACTCGCGATAGAAAACTCGGATCGTCGAAAACTCACTTCCATCGTGTAGAGCGTGTCCGAATTGACCTAGAAACATGTTCAAATTACCGAAAAGTTTTTCTAATGGAACCCATTTAATGGCACATGCCAGTGTTAGGGTCCCAAATACCGTAATTTTCAGTCGTCCTCAGGGCACGAGCCTGGAAACGTTTTTTGGCTAAATTCTATTACATCCTAGTTGCAAACCACCAACTGGACCCAACTAGCTTGAATTTTCGACCCCAAGTCTTTCATGGCACCTGTGGTACACTGGTCACGGGTTCCACGGAAAGGGCTCAAAATTAGCCAAAAACATGCTTCATTGGCTTATAACTCGCGATAGAAAACTCGGATCGTCGAAAACTCACTTCCATCGTGTAGAGCGTGTCCGAATTGACGTAGAAACATGTTCAAATTACCGAAAAGTTTTTTTTATGGAACCCATTTAATGGCACATGCCAGTTTTAGGGTCCCAAATACCGTAATTTTCAGTCGTCCTCAGGGCACGAGCCTGGAAACGTTTTTTGGCTAAATTCTAATACATCCTAGTTGCAAACCACCAACTGGACCCAACTAGCTTGAATTTTCGACCCCAAGTCTTTCATGGCACCTGTGGTACACTGGTCACGGGTTCCACGGAAAGGGCTCAAAATTAGCCAAAAACATGCTTCATTGGCTTATAACTCGCGATAGAAAACTCGGATCGTCGAAAACTCACTTCCATCGTGTAGAGCGTGTTCGAATTGACCTAGAAACATGTTCAAATTACCGAAAAGTTTTTTTAATGGAACCCATTTAATGGCACATGCCAGTTTTAGGGTCCCAAATACCGTAATTTTCAGTCGTCCTCAGGGCACGAGCCTGGAAACGTTTTTTGGCTAAATTCTATAACATCCTAGTTGCAAACCACCAACTGGACCCAAATAGCTTGAATTTTCGACCCCAAGTCTTTCATGGCACCTGTGGTACACTGGTCACGGGTTCCACGGAAAGGGCTCAAAATTAGCCAAAAACATGCTTCATTGGCTTATAACTCGCGATAGAAAATTCGGATCGTCGAAAACTCACTTTCATCGTGTAGAGCGTGTCCGAATTGACCTAGAAACATGTTCAAATTACCGAAAAGTTTTTTTATGGAACCCATTTAATGGCACATGCCAGTTTTAGGGTCCCAAATACCGTAATTTTCAGTCGTCCTCAGGGCACGAGCCTGGAAACGTTTTTTTGCTAAATTCTATTACATCCTAGTTGCAAACCACCAACTGGACCCAACTAGCTTGAATTTTCGACCCCAAGTCTTTCATGGCACCTGTGGTACACTGGTCACGGGTTCCACGGAAAGGGCTCAAAATTAGCCAAAAACATGCTTCATTGGCTTATAACTCGCGATAGAAAACTCGGATCGTCGAAAACTCACTTCCATCGTGTAGAGCGTGTCCGAATTGACCTAGAAACATGTTCAAATTACCGAAAAGTTTTTTTATGGAACCCATTTAATGGCACATGCCAGTTTTAGGGTCCCAAATACCGTAATTTTCAGTCGTCCTCAGGGCACGAGCCTGGAAACGTTTTTTGGCTAAATTCTATTACATCCTAGTTGCAAACCACCAACTGGACCCAACTAGCTTGAATTTTCGACCCCAAGTCTTTCATGGCACCTGTGGTACACTGGTCACGGGTTCCACGGAAAGGGCTCAAAATTAGCCAAAAACATGCTTCATTGGCTTATAACTCGCGATAGAAAACTCGGATCGTCGAAAACTCACTTCCATCGTGTAGAGCGTGTCCGAATTGACCTAGAAACATGTTCAAATTACCGAAAAGTTTTTCTAATGGAACCCATTTAATGGCACATGCCAGTTTTAGGGTCCCAAATACCGTAATTTTCAGTCGTCCTCAGGGCACGAGCCTGGAAACGTTTTTTGGCTAAATTCTATTACATCCTAGTTGCAAACCACCAACTGGACCCAACTAGCTTGAATTTTCGACCCCAAGTCTTTCATGGCACCTGTGGTACACTGGTCACGGGTTCCACGGAAAGGGCTCAAAATTAGCCAAAAACATGCTTCATTGGCTTATAACTCGCGATAGAAAACTCGGATCGTCGAAAACTCACTTCCATCGTGTAGAGCGTGTCCGAATTGACGTAGAAACATGTTCAAATTACCGAAAAGTTTTTTTTATGGAACCCATTTAATGGCACATGCCAGTTTTAGGGTCCCAAATACCGTAATTTTCAGTCGTCCTCAGGGCACGAGCCTGGAAACGTTTTTTGGCTAAATTCTAATACATCCTAGTTGCAAACCACCAACTGGACCCAACTAGCTTGAATTTTCGACCCCAAGTCTTTCATGGCACCTGTGGTACACTGGTCACGGGTTCCACGGAAAGGGCTCAAAATTAGCCAAAAACATGCTTCATTGGCTTATAACTCGCGATAGAAAACTCGGATCGTCGAAAACTCACTTCCATCGTGTAGAGCGTGTTCGAATTGACCTAGAAACATGTTCAAATTACCGAAAAGTTTTTTTAATGGAACCCATTTAATGGCACATGCCAGTTTTAGGGTCCCAAATACCGTAATTTTCAGTCGTCCTCAGGGCACGAGCCTGGAAACGTTTTTTGGCTAAATTCTATAACATCCTAGTTGCAAACCACCAACTGGACCCAAATAGCTTGAATTTTCGACCCCAAGTCTTTCATGGCACCTGTGGTACACTGGTCACGGGTTCCACGGAAAGGGCTCAAAATTAGCCAAAAACATGCTTCATTGGCTTATAACTCGCGATAGAAAATTCGGATCGTCGAAAACTCACTTTCATCGTGTAGAGCGTGTCCGAATTGACCTAGAAACATGTTCAAATTACCGAAAAGTTTTTTTATGGAACCCATTTAATGGCACATGCCAGTTTTAGGGTCCCAAATACCGTAATTTTCAGTCGTCCTCAGGGCACGAGCCTGGAAACGTTTTTTTGCTAAATTCTATTACATCCTAGTTGCAAACCACCAACTGGACCCAACTAGCTTGAATTTTCGACCCCAAGTCTTTCATGGCACCTGTGGTACACTGGTCACGGGTTCCACGGAAAGGGCTCAAAATTAGCCAAAAACATGCTTCATTGGCTTATAACTCGCGATAGAAAACTCGGATCGTCGAAAACTCACTTCCATCGTGTAGAGCGTGTCCGAATTGACCTAGAAACATGTTCAAATTACCGAAAAGTTTTTTTATGGAACCCATTTAATGGCACATGCCAGTTTTAGGGTCCCAAATACCGTAATTTTCAGTCGTCCTCAGGGCACGAGCCTGGAAACGTTTTTTGGCTAAATTCTATTACATCCTAGTTGCAAACCACCAACTGGACCCAACTAGCTTGAATTTTCGACCCCAAGTCTTTCATGGCACCTGTGGTACACTGGTCACGGGTTCCACGGAAAGGGCTCAAAATTAGCCAAAAACATGCTTCATTGGCTTATAACTCGCGATAGAAAACTCGGATCGTCGAAAACTCACTTCCATCGTGTAGAGCGTGTCCGAATTGACCTAGAAACATGTTCAAATTACCGAAAAGTTTTTTTAATGGAACCCGTTTAATGGCACATGCCAGTTTTAGGGTCCCAAATACCGTAATTTTCAGTCGTCCCCAGGGCACGAGCCTGGAAACGTTTTTTGGCTAAATTCTATTACATCCTAGTTGCAAACCACCAACTGGACCCAACTAGCTTGAATTTTCGACCCCAAGTCTTTCATGGCACCTGCGGTACACTGGTCACGGGTTCCACGGCAAGGGCTCAAAATTAGCCAAAAACATGCTTCATTGGCTTATAACTCGCGATAGAAAACTCGGATCGTCGAAAACTCACTTCCATCGTGTAGAGCGTGTCCGAATTGACCTAGAAACATGTTCAAATTACCGAAAAGTTTTTTTAATGGAACCCATTTAATGGCACATGCCAGTTTTAGGGTCCCAAATACCGTAATTTTCAGTCGTCCTCAGGGCACGAGCCTTGAAACGTTTTTTGGCTAAATTCTATTACATCCTAGTTGCAAACCACCAACTGGACCCAACTAGCTTGAATTTTCGACCCCAAGTCTTTCATGGCACCTGTGGTACACTGGTCACGGGTTCCACGGAAAGGGCTCAAAATTAGCCAAAAACATGCTTCATTGGCTTATAACTCGCGATAGAAAATTCGGATCGTCGAAAATTCACTTTCATCGTGTAGAGCGTGTCCGAATTGACCTAGACACATGTTCAAATTACCGAAAAGTTTTTTTATGGAACCCATTTAATGGCACATGCCAGTTTTAGGGTCCCAAATACCGTAATTTTCAGTCGTCCTCAGGGCACGAGCCTTGAAACGTTTTTTGGCTAAATTATATTACATCCTAGTTGCAAAGCACCAACTGGACCCAACTAGCTTGAATTTTCGACCCCAAGTCTTTCATGGCACCTGTGGTACACTGGTCACGGGTTCCACGTAAAGGGCTCAAAATTATCCAAAAAAATGCTTCATTGGCTTTTAACTCGCGATAGAAAACTCGGATCGTCGAAAACTCACTTCCATCGTGTAGAGCGTGTCCGAATTGACCTAGAAACATGTTCAAATTACCGAAAAGTTTTTCTAATGGAACCCATTTAATGGCACATGCCAGTTTTAGGGTCCCAAATACCGTAATTTTCAGTCGTCCTCAGGGCACGAGCCTGGAAACGTTTTTTGGCTAAATTCTATTACATCCTAGTTGCAAACCACCAACTGGACCCAACTAGCTTGAATTTTCGACCCCAAGTCTTTCATGGCACCTGTGGTACACTGGTCACGGGTTCCACGGAAAGGGCTCAAAATTAGCCAAAAACATGCTTCATTGGCTTATAACTCGCGATATAAAACTCGGATCGTCGAAAACTCACTTCCATCGTGTAGAGCGTGTCCGAATTGACCTAGAAACATGTTCAAATTACCGAAAAGTTTTTTTAATGGAACCCATTTAATGGCACATGCCAGTTTTAGGGTCCCAAATACCGTAATTTTCAGTCGTCCTCAGGGCACGAGCCTGGAAACGTTTTTTGACTAAATTCTATTACATCCTAGTTGCAAACCACCAACTGGACCCAACTAGCTTGAATTTTCGACCCCAAGTCTTTCATGGCACCTGTGGTACACTGGTCACGGGTTCCACGGAAAGGGCTCAAAATTAGCCAAAAACATGCTTCATTGGCTTATAACTCGCGATAGAAAACTCGGATCGTCGAAAACTCACTTCCATCGTGTAGAGCGTGTCCGAATTGACCTAGAAACATGTTCAAATTACCGAAAAGTTTTTCTAATGGAACCCATTTAATGGCACATGCCAGTTTTAGGGTCCCAAATACCGTAATTTTCAGTCGTCCTCAGGGCACGAGCCTGGAAACGTTTTTTGGCTAAATTCTATTACATTCTAGTTGCAAACCACCAACTGGACCCAACTAGCTTGAATTTTCGACCCCAAGTCTTTCATGGCACCTGTGGTACACTGGTCACGGGTTCCACGGAAAGGGCTCAAAATTAGCCAAAAACATGCTTCATTGGCTTATAACTCGCGATAGAAAACTCGGATCGTCGAAAACTCACTTCCATCGTGTAGAGCGTGTCCGAATTGACCTAGAAACATGTTCAAATTACCTAAAAGTTTTTTTTATGGAACCCATTTAATGGCACATGCCAGTTTTAGGGTCCCAAATACCGTAATTTTCAGTCGTCCTCAGGGCACGAGCCTGGAAACGTTTTTTGGCTAAATTCTATTACATCCTAGTTGCAAACCACCAACTGGACCCAAGTAGCTTGAATTTTCGACCCCAAGTCTTTCATGGCACCTGTGGTACACTGGTCACGGGTTCCACGGAAAGGGCTCAAAATTAGCCAAAAACATGCTTCATTGGCTTATAACTCGCGATAGAAAACTCGGATCGTCGAAAACTCACTTCCATCGTGTAGAGCGTGTCCGAATTGACCTAGAAACATGTTCAAATTACCGAAAAGTTTTTTTAATGGAACCCATTTAATGGCACATGCCAGTTTTAGGGTCCCAAATACCGTAATTTTCAGTCGTCCTCAGGGCACGAGCCTGGAAACGTTTTTGGCTAAATTCTATTACATTCTAGTTGCAAACCACCAACTGGACCCAACTAGCTTGAATTTTCGACCCCAAGTCTTTCATGGCACCTGTGGTACACTGGTCACGGGTTCCACGGAAAGGGCTCAAAATTAGCCAAAAACATGCTTCATTGGCTTATAACTCGCGATAGAAAACTCGGATCGTCGAAAACTCACTTCCATCGTGTAGAGCGTGTCCGAATTGACCTAGAAACATGTTCAAATTACCGAAAAGTTTTTTTTATGGAACCCATTTAATGGCACATGCCAGTTTTAGGGTCCCAAATACCGTAATTTTCAGTCGTCCTCAGGGCACGAGCCTGGAAACGTTTTTTGGCTAAATTCTATTACATCCTAGTTGCAAACCACCAACTGGACCCAACTAGCTTGAATTTTCGACCCCAAGTCTTTCATGGCACCTGTGGTACACTGGTCACGGGTTCCACGGAAAGGGCTCAAAATTAGCCAAAAACATGCTTCATTGGCTTATAACTCGCGATAGAAAACTCGGATCGTCGAAAACTCACTTCCATCGTGTAGAGCGTGTCCGAATTGACCTAGAAACATGTTCAAATTACCGAAAAGTTTTTTTAATGGAACCCATTTAATGGCACATGCCAGTTTTAGGGTCCCAAATACCGTAATTTTCAGTCGTCCTCAGGGCACGAGCCTGGAAACGTTTTTTGGCTAAATTCTATTACATCCTAGTTGCAAACCACCAACTGGACCCAAATAGCTTGAATTTTCGACCCCAAGTCTTTCATGGCACCTGTGGTACACTGGTCACGGGTTCCACGGAAAGGGCTCAAAATTAGCCAAAAACATGCTTCATTGGCTTATAACTCGCGATAGAAAATTCGGATCGTCGAAAACTTACTTTCATCGTGTAGAGCGTGTCCGAATTGACCTAGACACATGTTCAAATTACCGAAAAGTTTTTTTATGGAACCCATTTAATGGCACATGCCAGTTTTAGGGTCCCAAATACCGTAATTTTCAGTCGTCCTCAGGGCACGAGCCTGGAAACGTTTTTTTGCTAAATTCTATTACATCCTAGTTGCAAACCACCAACTGGACCCAACTAGCTTGAATTTTCGACCCCAAGTCTTTCATGGCACCTGTGGTACACTGGTCACGGGTTCCACGGAAAGGGCTCAAAATTAGCCAAAAACATGCTTCATTGGCTTATAACTCGCGATAGAAAACTCGGATCGTCGAAAACTCACTTCCATCGTGTAGAGCGTGTCCGAATTGACCTAGAAACATGTTCAAATTACCGAAAAGTTTTTTTTATGGAACCCATTTAATGGCACATGCCAGTTTTAGGGTCCCAAATACCGTAATTTTCAGTCGTCCTCAGGGCACGAGCCTGGAAACGTTTTTTGGCTAAATTCTATTACATCCTAGTTGCAAACCATCAACTGGACCCAACTAGCTTGAATTTTCGACCCCAAGTCTTTCATGGCACCTGTGGTACACTGGTCACGGGTTCCACGGAAAGGGCTCAAAATTAGCCAAAAACATGCTTCATTGGCTTATAACTCGCGATAGAAAACTCGGATCGTCGAAAACTCACTTCCATCGTGTAGAGCGTGTCCGAATTGACCTAGAAACATGTTCAAATTACCGAAAAGTTTTTTTTAATGGAACCCATTTAATGGCACATGCCAGTTTTAGGGTCCCAAATACCGTAATTTTCAGTCGTCCTCAGGGCACGAGCCTGGAAACGTTTTTTGGCTAAATTCTATTACATCCTAGTTGCAAACCATCAACTGGACCCAACTAGCTTGAATTTTCGACCCCAAGTCTTTCATGGCACCTGTGGTACACTGGTCACGGGTTCCACGGAAAGGGCTCAAAATTAGCCAAAAACATGCTTCATTGGCTTATAACTCGCGATAGAAAACTCGGATCGTCGAAAACTCACTTCCATCGTGTAGAGCGTGTCCGAATTGACCTAGAAACTTGTTCAAATTACCGAAAAGTTTTTTTTAATGGAACCCATTTAATGGCACATGCCAGTTTTAGGGTCCCAAATACCGTAATTTTCAGTCGTCCTCAGGGCACGAGCCTGGAAACGTTTTTTGGCTAAATTCTATTACATCCTAGTTGCAAACCACCAACTGGACCCAACTAGCTTGAATTTTCGACCCCAAGTCTTTCATGGCACCTGCGGTACACTGGTCACGGGTTCCACGGAAAGGGCTCAAAATTAGCCAAAAACATGCTTCATTGGCTTATAACTCGCGATAGAAAACTCGGATCGTCGAAAACTCACTTCCATCGTGTAGAGCGTGTCCGAATTGACCTAGAAACATGTTCAAATTACCGAAAAGTTTTTTTAATGGAACCCATTCAATGGCACATGCCAGTTTTAGGGTCCCAAATACCGTAATTTTCAGTCGTCCTCAGGGCACGAGCCTTGAAACGTTTTTTGGCTAAATTCTATTACATCCTAGTTGCAAACCACCAACTGGACCCAACTAGCTTGAATTTTCGACCCCAAGTCTTTCATGGCACCTGTGGTACACTGGTCACGGGTTCCACGGAAAGGGCTCAAAATTAGCCAAAAACATGCTTCATTGGCTTATAACTCGCGATAGAAAATTCGGATCGTCGAAAACTCACTTCCATCGTGTAGAGCGTGTCCGAATTGACCTAGAAACATGTTCAAATTACCGAAAAGTTTTTTAATGGAACCCATTTAATGGCACATGCCAGTTTTAGGGTCCCAAATACCGTAATTTTCAGTCGTCCTCAGGGCACGAGCCTGGAAACGTTTTTTGGCTAAATTCTATTACATCCTAGTTGCAAACCACCAACTGGACCCAACTAGCTTGAATTTTCGACCCCAAGTCTTTCATGGCACCTGTGGTACACTGGTCACGGGTTCCACGGAAAGGGCTCAAAATTAGCCAAAAACATGCTTCATTGGCTTATAACTCGCGATAGAAAACTCGGATCGTCGAAAACTCACTTCCATCGTGTAGAGCGTGTCCGAATTGACCTAGAAACATGCTCAAATTACCGAAAAGTTTTTTTAATGGAACCCATTCAATGGCACATGCCAGTTTTAGGGTCCCAAATACCGTAATTTTCAGTCGTCCTCAGGGCACGAGCCTGGAAACGTTTTTTGGCTAAATTCTATTACATCCTAGTTGCAAACCACCAACTGGACCCAACTAGCTTGAATTTTCGACCCCAAGTCTTTCATGGCACCTGTGGTACACTGGTCACGGGTTCCACGGAAAGGGCTCAAAATTAGCCAAAAACATGCTTCATTGGCTTATAACTCGCGATAGAAAATTCGGATCGTCGAAAACTCACTTCCATCGTGTAGAGCGTGTCCGAATTGACCTAGAAACATGTTCAAATTACCGAAAAGTTTTTTAATGGAACCCATTTAATGGCACATGCCAGTTTTAGGGTCCCAAATACCGTAATTTTCAGTCGTCCTCAGGGCACGAGCCTGGAAACGTTTTTTGGCTAAATTCTATTACATCCTAGTTGCAAACCACCAACTGGACCCAACTAGCTTGAATTTTCGACCCCAAGTCTTTCATGGCACCTGTGGTACACTGGTCACGGGTTCCACGGAAAGGGCTCAAAATTAGCCAAAAACATGCTTCATTGGCTTATAACTCGCGATAGAAAACTCGGATCGTCGAAAACTCACTTCCATCGTGTAGAGCGTGTCCGAATTGACCTAGAAACATGCTCAAATTACCGAAAAGTTTTTTTAATGGAACCCATTCAATGGCACATGCCAGTTTTAGGGTCCCAAATACCGTAATTTTCAGTCGTCCTCAGGGCACGAGCCTGGAAACGTTTTTTGGCTAAATTCTATTACATCCTAGTTGCAAACCACCAACTGGACCCAACTAGCTTGAATTTTCGACCCCAAGTCTTTCATGGCACCTGTGGTACACTGGTCACGGGTTCCACGGAAAGGGCTCAAAATTAGCCAAAAACATGCTTCATTGGCTTATAACTCGCGATAGAAAACTCGGATCGTCGAAAACTCACTTCCATCGTGTAGAGCGTGTCCGAATTGACCTAGAAACATGTTCAAATTACCGAAAAGTTTTTTTTATGGAACCCATTTAATGGCACATGCCAGTTTTAGGGTCCCAAATACCGTAATTTTCAGTCGTCCTCAGGGCCGAGCCTGGAAACGTTTTTTGGCTAAATTCTATTACATCCTAGTTGCAAACCACCAACTGGACCCAACTAGCTTGAATTTTCGACCCCAAGTCTTTCATGGCACCTGTGGTACACTGGTCACGGGTTCCACGGAAAGGGCTCAAAATTAGCCAAAAACATGCTTCATTGGCTTATAACTCGCGATAGAAAACTCGGATCGTCGAAAACTCACTCCCATCGTGTAGAGCGTGTCCGAATTGACCTAGAAACATGTTCAAATTACCTAAAAGTTTTTTTAATGGAACCCATTTAATGGCACATGCCAGTTTTAGGGTCCCAAATACCGTAATTTTCAGTCGTCCTCAGGGCACGAGCCTGGAAACGTTTTTTGGCTAAATTATATTACATCCTAGTTGCAAACCACCAACTGGACCCAACTAGCTTGAATTTTCGACCCCAAGTCTTTCATGGCACCTGTGGTACACTGGTCACGGGTTCCACGTAAAGGGCTCAAATTATCCAAAAACATGCTTCATTGGCTTTTAACTCGCGATAGAAAACTCGGATCGTCGAAAACTCACTTCCATCGTGTAGAGCGTGTCCGAATTGACCTAGAAACATGTTCAAATTACCGAAAAGTTTTTTTTATGGAACCCATTTAATGACACATGCCAGTTTTAGGGTCCCAAATACCGTAATTTTCAGTCGTCCTCAGGGCACGAGCCTGGAAACGTTTTTTGGCTAAATTCTATTACATCCTAGTTGCAAACCACCAACTGGACCCAACTAGCTTGAATTTTCGACCCCAAGTCTTTCATGGCACCTGTGGTACACTGGTCACGGGTTCCACGGAAAGGGCTCAAAATTAGCCAAAAACATGCTTCATTGGCTTATAACTCGCGATAGAAAACTCGGATCGTCGAAAACTCACTTCCATCGTGTAGAGCGTGTCCGAATTGACCTAGAAACATGTTCAAATTACCGAAAAGTTTTTTTAATGGAACCCATTTAATGGCACATGCCAGTTTTAGGGTCCCAAATACCGTAATTTTCAGTCGTCCTCAGGGCACGAGCCTGGAAACGTTTTTTGGCTAAATTCTATTACATCCTAGTTGCAAACCACCAACTGGACCCAAATAGCTTGAATTTTCGACCCCAAGTCTTTCATGGCACCTGTGGTACACTGGTCACGGGTTCCACGGAAAGGGCTCAAAATTAGCCAAAAACATGCTTCATTGGCTTATAACTCGCGATAGAAAATTCGGATCGTCGAAAATTCACTTTCATCGTGTAGAGCGTGTCCGAATTGACCTAGACACATGTTCAAATTACCGAAAAGTTTTTTTATGGAACCCATTTAATGGCACATGCCAGTTTTAGGGTCCCAAATACCGTAATTTTCAGTCGTCCTCAGGGCACGAGCCTGGAAACGTTTTTTTGCTAAATTCTATTACATCCTAGTTGCAAACCACCAACTGGACCCAACTAGCTTGAATTTTCGACCCCAAGTCTTTCATGGCACCTGTGGTACACTGGTCACGGGTTCCACGGAAAGGGCTCAAAATTAGCCAAAAACATGCTTCATTGGCTTATAACTCGCGATAGAAAACTCGGATCGTCGAAAACTCACTTCCATCGTGTAGAGCGTGTCCGAATTGACCTAGAAACATGTTCAAATTACCGAAAAGTTTTTTTTATGGAACCCATTTAATGGCACATGCCAGTTTTAGGGTCCCAAATACCGTAATTTTCAGTCGTCCTCAGGGCACGAGCCTGGAAACGTTTTTTGGCTAAATTCTATTACATCCTAGTTGCAAACCATCAACTGGACCCAACTAGCTTGAATTTTCGACCCCAAGTCTTTCATGGCACCTGTGGTACACTGGTCACGGGTTCCACGGAAAGGGCTCAAAATTAGCCAAAAACATGCTTCATTGGCTTATAACTCGCGATAGAAAACTCGGATCGTCGAAAACTCACTTCCATCGTGTAGAGCGTGTCCGAATTGACCTAGAAACATGTTCAAATTACCGAAAAGTTTTTTTAATGGAACCCATTTAATGGCACATGCCAGTTTTAGGGTCCCAAATACCGTAATTTTCAGTCGTCCTCAGGGCACGAGCCTGGAAACGTTTTTTGGCTAAATTCTATTACATCCTAGTTGCAAACCACCAACTGGACCCAACTAGCTTGAATTTTCGACCCCAAGTCTTTCATGGCACCTGCGGTACACTGGTCACGGGTTCCACGGAAAGGGCTCAAAATTAGCCAAAAACATGCTTCATTGGCTTATAACTCGCGATAGAAAACTCGGATCGTCGAAAACTCACTTCCATCGTGTAGAGCGTGTCCGAATTGACCTAGAAACATGTTCAAATTACCGAAAAGTTTTTTTTATGGAACCCATTTAATGGCACATGCCAGTTTTAGGATCCCAAATACCGTAATTTTCAGTCGTCCTCAGGGCACGAGCCTGGAAACGTTTTTTGGCTAAATTCTATTACATCCTAGTTGCAAACCATCAACTGGACCCAACTAGCTTGAATTTTCGACCCCAAGTCTTTCATGGCACCTGTGGTACACTGGTCACGGGTTCCACGGAAAGGGCTCAAAATTAGCCAAAAACATGCTTCATTGGCTTATAACTCGCGATAGAAAACTCGGATCGTCGAAAACTCACTTCCATCGTGTAGAGCGTGTCCGAATTGACCTAGAAACATGTTCAAATTACCTAAAAGTTTTTTTAATGGAACCCATTTAATGGCACATGCCAGTTTTAGGGTCCCAAATACCGTAATTTTCAGTCGTCCTCAGGGCACGAGCCTGGAAACGTTTTTTGGCTAAATTATATTACATCCTAGTTGCAAACCACCAACTGGACCGAACTAGCTTGAATTTTCGACCCCAAGTCTTTCATGGCACCTGTGGTACACTGGTCACGGGTTCCACGTAAAGGGCTCAAAATTATCCAAAAACATGCTTCATTGGCTTTTAACTCGCGATAGAAAACTCGGATCGTCGAAAACTCACTTCCATCGTGTAGAGCGTGTTCGAATTGACCTAGAAACATGTTCAAATTACCGAAAAGTTTTTTTTATGGAACCCATTTAATGGCACATGCCAGTTTTAGGGTCCCAAATACCGTAATTTTCAGTCGTCCTCAGGGCACGAGCCTGGAAACGTTTTTTGGCTAAATTCTATTACATCCTAGTTGCAAACCACCAACTGGACCCAACTAGCTTGAATTTTCGACCCCAAGTCTTTCATGGCACCTGTGGTACACTGGTCACGGGTTCCACGGAAAGGGCTCAAAATTAGCCAAAAACATGCTTCATTGGCTTATAACTCGCGATAGAAAACTCGGATCGTCGAAAACTCACTTCCATCGTGTAGAGCGTGTCCGAATTGACCTAGAAACATGTTCAAATTACCGAAAAGTTTTTTTAATGGAACCCATTTCATGGCACATGCCAGTTTTAGGGTCCCAAATACCGTAATTTTCAGTCGTCCTCAGGGCACGAGCCTGGAAACGTTTTTTGGCTAAATTCTATTACATCCTAGTTGCAAACCACCAACTGGACCCAAATAGCTTGAATTTTCGACCCCAAGTCTTTCATGGCACCTGTGGTACACTGGTCACGGGTTCCACGGAAAGGGCTCAAAATTAGCCAAAAACATGCTTCATTGGCTTATAACTCGCGATAGAAAATTCGGATCGTCGAAAACTCACTTTCATCGTGTAGAGCGTGTCCGAATTGACCTAGACACATGTTCAAATTACCGAAAAGTTTTTTTATGGAACCCATTTAATGGCACATGCCAGTTTTAGGGTCCCAAATACCGTAATTTTCAGTCGTCCTCAGGGCACGAGCCTGGAAACGTTTTTTGGCTAAATTCTATTACATCCTAGTTGCAAACCACCAACTGGACCCAACTAGCTTGAATTTTCGACCCCAAGTCTTTCATGGCACCTGTGGTACACTGGTCACGGGTTCCACGGAAAGGGCTCAAAATTAGCCAAAAACATGCTTCATTGGCTTATAACTCGCGATAGAAAACTCGGATCGTCGAAAACTCACTTCCATCGTGTAGAGCGTGTCCGAATTGACCTAGAAACATGTTCAAATTACCGAAAAGTTTTTTTAATGGAACCCATTTCATGGCACATGCCAGTTTTAGGGTCCCAAATACCGTAATTTTCAGTCGTCCTCAGGGCACGAGCCTGGAAACGTTTTTTGGCTAAATTCTATTACATCCTAGTTGCAAACCACCAACTGGACCCAAATAGCTTGAATTTTCGACCCCAAGTCTTTCATGGCACCTGTGGTACACTGGTCACGGGTTCCACGGAAAGGGCTCAAAATTAGCCAAAAACATGCTTCATTGGCTTATAACTCGCGATAGAAAATTCGTATCGTCGAAAACTCACTTTCATCGTGTAGAGCGTGTCCGAATTGACCTAGACACATGTTCAAATTACCGAAAAGTTTTTTTATGGAACCCATTTAATGGCACATGCCAGTTTTAGGGTCCCAAATACCGTAATTTTCAGTCGTACTCAGGGCACGAGCCTGGAAACGTTTTTTTGCTAAATTCTATTACATCCTAGTTGCAAACCACCAACTGGACCCAACTAGCTTGAATTTTCGACCCCAAGTCTTTCATGGCACCTGTGGTACACTGGTCACGGGTTCCACGGAAAGGGCTCAAAATTAGCCAAAAACATGCTTCATTGGCTTATAACTCGCGATAGAAAACTCGGATCGTCGAAAACTCACTTCCATCGTGTAGAGCGTGTTCGAATTGACCTAGAAACATGTTCAAATTACCGAAAAGTTTTTTTTATGGAACCCATTTAATGGCACATGCCAGTTTTAGGGTCCCAAATACCGTAATTTTCAGTCGTCCTCAGGGCACGAGCCTGGAAACGTTTTTTGGCTAAATTCTATTGCATCCTAGTTGCAAACCATCAACTGGACCCAACTAGCTTGAATTTTCGACCCCAAGTCTTTCATGGCACCTGTGGTACACTGGTCACGGGTTCCACGGAAAGGGCTCAAAATTAGCCAAAAACATGCTTCATTGGCTTATAACTCGCGATAGAAAACTCGGATCGTCGAAAACTCACTTCCATCGTGTAGAGCGTGTCCGAATTGACCTAGAAACATAATCAAATTACCGAAAAGTTTTTTTAATGGAACCCATTTAATGGCACATGCCAGTTTTAGGGTCCCAAATACCGTAATTTTCAGTCGTCCTCAGGGCACGAGCCTGGAAACGTTTTTTGGCTAAATTCTATTACATCCTAGTTGCAAACCACCAACTGGACCCAACTAGCTTGAATTTTCGACCCCAAGTCTTTCATGGCACCTGCGGTACACTGGTCACGGGTTCCACGGAAAGGGCTCAAAATTAGCCAAAAACATGCTTCATTGGCTTATAACTCGCGATAGAAAACTCGGATCGTCGAAAACTCACTTCCATCGTGTAGAGCGTGTCCGAATTGACCTAGAAACATGTTCAAATTACCGAAAAGTTTTTTTAATGGAACCCATTTAATGGCACATGCCAGTTTTAGGGTCCCAAATACCGTAATTTTCAGTCGTCCTCAGGGCACGAGCCTTGAAACGTTTTTTGGCTAAATTCTATTACATCCTAGTTGCAAACCACCAACTGGACCCAACTAGCTTGAATTTTCGACCCCAAGTCTTTCATGGCACCTGTGGTACACTGGTCACGGGTTCCACGGAAAGGGCTCAAAATTAGCCAAAAACATGCTTCATTGGCTTATAACTCGCGATAGAAAACTCGGATCGTCGAAAACTCACTTCCATCGTGTAGAGCGTGTCCGAATTGACCTAGAAACATGTTCAAATTACCGAAAAGTTTTTTTTATGGAACCCATTTAATGGCACATGCCAGTTTTAGGGTCCCAAATACCGTAATTTTCAGTCGTCCTCAGGGCACGAGCCTGGAAACGTTTTTTGGCTAAATTCTATTACATCCTAGTTGCAAACCACCAACTGGACCCAACTAGCTTGAATTTTCGACCCCAAGTCTTTCATGGCACCTGTGGTACACTGGTCACGGGTTCCACGGAAAGGGCTCAAAATTAGCCAAAAACATGCTTCATTGGCTTATAACTCGCGATAGAAAACTCGGATCGTCGAAAACTCACTTCCATCGTGTAGAGCGTGTCCGAATTGACCTAGAAACATGTTCAAATTACCTAAAAGTTTTTTTAATGGAACCCATTTAATGGCACATGCCAGTTCTAGGGTCCCAAATACCGTAATTTTCAGTCGTCCTCAGGGCACGAGCCTGGAAACGTTTTTTGGCTAAATTATATTACATCCTAGTTGCAAACCACCAACTGGACCCAACTAGCTTGAATTTTCGACCCCAAGTCTTTCATGGCACCTGTGGTACACTGGTCACGGGTTCCACGTAAAGGGCTCAAAATTATCCAAAAACATGCTTCATTGGCTTTTAACTCGCGATAGAAAACTCGGATCGTCGAAAACTCACTTCCATCGTGTAGAGCGTGTCCGAATTGACCTAGAAACATGTTCAAATTACCGAAAAGTTTTTTTTATGGAACCCATTTAATGGCACATGCCAGTTTTAGGGTCCCAAATACCGTAATTTTCAGTCGTCCTCAGGGCACGAGCCTGGAAACGTTTTTTGGCTAAATTCGATTACATCCTAGTTGCAAACCACCAACTGGACCCAACTAGCTTGAATTTTCGACCCCAAGTCTTTCATGGCACCTGTGGTACACTGGTCACGGGTTCCACGGAAAGGGCTCAAAATTAGCCAAAAACATGCTTCATTGGCTTATAACTCGCGATAGAAAACTCGGATCGTCGAAAACTCACTTCCATCGTGTAGAGCGTGTCCGAATTGACCTAGAAACATGTTCAAATTACCGAAAAGTTTTTTTAATGGAACCCATTTAATGGCACATGCCAGTTTTAGGGTCCCAAATACCGTAATTTTCAGTCGTCCTCAGGGCACGAGCCTGGAAACGTTTTTTGGCTAAATTCTATTACATCCTAGTTGCAAACCACCAACTGGACCCAAATAGCTTGAATTTTCGACCCCAAGTCTTTCATGGCACCTGTGGTACACTGGTCACGGGTTCCACGGAAAGGGCTCAAAATTAGCCAAAAACATGCTTCATTGGCTTATAACTCGCGATAGAAAATTCGGATCGTCGAAAACTCACTTTCATCGTGTAGAGCGTGTCCGAATTGACCTAGACACATGTTCAAATTACCGAAAAGTTTTTTTATGGAACCCATTTAATGGCACATGCCAGTTTTAGGGTCCCAAATACCGTAATTTTCAGTCGTCCTCAGGGCACGAGCCTGGAAACGTTTTTTTGCTAAATTCTATTACATCCTAGTTGCAAACCACCAACTGGACCCAACTAGCTTGAATTTTCGACCCCAAGTCTTTCATGGCACCTGTGGTACACTGGTCACGGGTTCCACGGAAAGGGCTCAAAATTAGCCAAAAACATGCTTCATTGGCTTATAACTCGCGATAGAAAACTCGGATCGTCGAAAACTCACTTCCATCGTGTAGAGCGTGTCCGAATTGGCCTAGAAACATGTTCAAATTACCGAAAAGTTTTTTTTATGGAACCCATTTAATGGCACATGCCAGTTTTAGGGTCCCAAATACCGTAATTTTCAGTCGTCCTCAGGGCACGAGCCTGGAAACGTTTTTTGGCTAAATTCTATTACATCCTAGTTGCAAACCATCAACTGGACCCAACTAGCTTGAATTTTCGACCCCAAGTCTTTCATGGCACCTGTGGTACACTGGTCACGGGTTCCACGGAAAGGGCTCAAAATTAGCCAAAAACATGCTTCATTGGCTTATAACTCGCGATAGAAAACTCGGATCGTCGAAAACTCACTTCCATCGTGTAGAGCGTGTCCGAATTGACCTAGAAACATAATCAAATTACCGAAAAGTTTTTTTAATGGAACCCATTTAATGGCACATGCCAGTTTTAGGGTCCCAAATACCGTAATTTTCAGTCGTCCTCAGGGCACGAGCCTGGAAACGTTTTTTGGCTAAATTCTATTACATCCTAGTTGCAAACCACCAACTGGACCCAACTAGCTTGAATTTTCGACCCCAAGTCTTTCATGGCACCTGCGGTACACCGGTCACGGGTTCCACGGAAAGGGCTCAAAATTAGCCAAAAACATGCTTCATTGGCTTATAACTCGCGATAGAAAACTCGGATCGTCGAAAACTCACTTCCATCGTGTAGAGCGTGTCCGAATTGACCTAGAAACATGTTCAAATTACCGAAAAGTTTTTTTAATGGAACCCATTTAATGGCACATGCCAGTTTTAGGGTCCCAAATACCGTAATTTTCAGTCGTCCTCAGGGCACGAGCCTTGAAACGTTTTTTGGCTAAATTCTATTACATCCTAGTTGCAAACCACCAACTGGACCCAACTAGCTTGAGTTTTCGACCCCAAGTCTTTCATGGCACCTGTGGTACACTGGTCACGGGTTCCACGGAAAGGGCTCAAAATTAGCCAAAAACATGCTTCATTGGCTTATAACTCGCGATAGAAAACTCGGATCGTCGAAAACTCACTTCCATCGTGTAGAGCGTGTCCGAATTGACCTAGAAACATGTTCAAATTACCGAAAAGTATTTTTTATGGAACCCATTTAATGGCACATGCCAGTTTTAGGGTCCCAAATACCGTAATTTTCAGTCGTCCTCAGGGCCGAGCCTGGAAACGTTTTTTGGCTAAATTCTATTACATCCTAGTTGCAAACCACCAACTGGACCCAACTAGCTTGAATTTTCGACCCCAAGTCTTTCATGGCACCTGTGGTACACTGGTCACGGGTTCCACGGAAAGGGCTCAAAATTAGCCAAAAACATGCTTCATTGGCTTATAACTCGCGATAGAAAACTCGGATCGTCGAAAACTCACTTCCATCGTGTAGAGCGTGTCCGAATTGACCTAGAAACATGTTCAAATTACCTAAAAGTTTTTTTAATGGAACCCATTTAATGGCACATGCCAGTTTTAGGGTCCCAAATACCGTAATTTTCAGTCGTCCTCAGGGCACGAGCCTGGAAACGTTTTTTGGCTAAATTATATTACATCCTAGTTGCAAACCACCAACTGGACCCAACTAGCTTGAATTTTCGACCCCAAGTCTTTCATGGCACCTGTGGTACACTGGTCACGGGTTCCACGTAAAGGGCTCAAAATTATCCAAAACATGCTTCATTGGCTTTTAACTCGCGATAGAAAACTCGGATCGTCGAAAACTCACTTCCATCGTGTAGAGCGTGTCCGAATTGACCTAGAAACATGTTCAAATTACCGAAAAGTTTTTTTTATGGAACCCATTTAATGGCACATGCCAGTTTTAGGGTCCCAAATACCGTAATTTTCAGTCGTCCTCAGGGCACGAGCCTGGAAACGTTTTTTGGCTAAATTCTATTACATCCTAGTTGCAAACCACCAACTGGACCCAACTAGCTTGAATTTTCGACCCCAAGTCTTTCATGGCACCTGTGGTACAATGGTCAGGGGTTCCACGGAAAGGGCTCAAAATTAGCCAAAAACATGCTTCATTGGATTATAACTCGCGATAGAAAACTCGGATCGTCGAAAACTCACTTCCATCGTGTAGAGCGTGTCCGAATTGACCTAGAAACATGTTCAAATTACCGAAAAGTTTTTTTTATGGTACCCATTTAATGGCACATGCCAGTTTTAGGGTCCCAAATACCGTAATTTTCAGTCGTCCTCAGGGCCGAGCCTGGAAACGTTTTTTGGCTAAATTCTATTACATCCTAGTTGCAAACCACCAACTGGACCCAACTAGCTTGAATTTTCGACCCCAAGTCTTTCATGGCACCTGTGGTACACTGGTCACGGGTTCCACGGAAAGGGCTCAAAATTAGCCAAAAACATGCTTCATTGGCTTATAACTCGCGATAGAAAACTCGGATCGTCGAAAACTCACTTCCATCATGTAGAGCGTGTCCGAATTGACCTAGAAACATGTTCAAATTACCGAAAAGTTTTTTTAATGGAACCCATTTAATGGCACATGCCAGTTTTAGGGTCCCAAATACCGTAATTTTCAGTCGTCCTCAGGGCACGAGCCTGGAAACGTTTTTTGACTAAATTCTATTACATCCTAGTTGCAAACCACCAACTGGACCCAACTAGCTTGAATTTTCGACCCCAAGTCTTTCATGGCACCTGTGGTACACTGGTCACGGGTTCCACGGAAAGGGCTCAAAATTAGCCAAAAACATGCTTCATTGGCTTATAACTCGCGATAGAAAACTCGGATCGTCGAAAACTCACTTCCATCGTGTAGAGCGTGTCCGAATTGACCTAGAAACATGTTCAAATTACCTAAAAGTTTTTTTAATGGAACCCATTTAATGGCACATGCCAGTTTTAGGGTCCCAAATACCGTAATTTTCAGTCGTCCTCAGGGCACGAGCCTGGAAACGTTTTTTTGGCTAAATTATATTACATCCTAGTTGCAAACCACCAACTGGACCGAACTAGCTTGAATTTTCGACCCCAAGTCTTTCATGGCACCTGTGGTACACTGGTCACGGGTTCCACGTAAAGGGCTCAAAATTATCCAAAAACATGCTTCATTGGCTTTTAACTCGCGATAGAAAACTCGGATCGTCGAAAACTCACTTCCATCGTGTAGAGCGTGTCCGAATTGACCTAGAAACATGTTCAAATTACCGAAAAGTTTTTTTTATGGAACCCATTTAATGGCACATGCCAGTTTTAGGGTCCCAAATACCGTAATTTTCAGTCGTCCTCAGGGCACGAGCCTGGAAACGTTTTTTGGCTAAATTCTATTACATCCTAGTTGCAAACCATCAACTGGACCCAACTAGCTTGAATTTTCGACCCCAAGTCTTTCATGGCACCTGTGGTACACTGGTCACGGGTTCCACGGAAAGGGCTCAAAATTAGCCAAAAACATGCTTCATTGGCTTATAACTCGCGATAGAAAACTCGGATCGTCGAAAACTCACTTCCATCGTGTAGAGCGTGTCCGAATTGACCTAGAAACATAATCAAATTACCGAAAAGTTTTTTTAATGGAACCCATTTAATGGCACATGCCAGTTTTAGGGTCCCAAATACCGTAATTTTCAGTCGTCCTCAGGGCACGAGCCTGGAAACGTTTTTTGGCTAAATTCTATTACATCCTAGTTGCAAACCACCAACTGGACCCAACTAGCTTGAATTTTCGACCCCAAGTCTTTCATGGCACCTGTGGTACACTGGTCACGGGTTCCACGGAAAGGGCTCAAAATTAGGCAAAAACATGCTTCATTGGCTTATAACTCGCGATAGAAAATTCGGATCGTCGAAAACTCACTTTCATCGTGTAGAGCGTGTCCGAATTGACCTAGACACATGTTCAAATTACCGAAAAGTTTTTTTATGGAACCCATTTAATGGCACATGCCAGTTTTAGGGTCCCAAATACCGTAATTTTCAGTCGTCCTCAGGGCACGAGCCTGGAAACGTTTTTTGGCTAAATTCTATTACATCCTAGTTGCAAACCACCAACTGGACCCAACTAGCTTGAATTTTCGACCCCAAGTCTTTCATGGCACCTGTGGTACACTGGTCACGGGTTCCACGGAAAGGGCTCAAAATTAGCCAAAAACATGCTTCATTGGCTTATAACTCGCGATAGAAAACTCGGATCGTCGAAAACTCACTTCCATCGTGTAGAGCGTGTCCGAATTGACCTAGAAACATGTTCAAATTACCGAAAAGTTTTTTTAATGGAACCCATTTCATGGCACATGCCAGTTTTAGGGTCCCAAATACCGTAATTTTCAGTCGTCCTCAGGGCACGAGCCTGGAAACGTTTTTTGGCTAAATTCTATTACATCCTAGTTGCAAACCACCAACTGGACCCAAATAGCTTGAATTTTCGACCCCAAGTCTTTCATGGCACCTGTGGTACACTGGTCACGGGTTCCACGGAAAGGGCTCAAAATTAGCCAAAAACATGCTTCATTGGCTTATAACTCGCGATAGAAAATTCGTATCGTCGAAAACTCACTTTCATCGTGTAGAGCGTGTCCGAATTGACCTAGACACATGTTCAAATTACCGAAAAGTTTTTTTATGGAACCCATTTAATGGCACATGCCAGTTTTAGGGTCCCAAATACCGTAATTTTCAGTCGTCCTCAGGGCACGAGCCTGGAAACGTTTTTTTGCTAAATTCTATTACATCCTAGTTGCAAACCACCAACTGGACCCAACTAGCTTGAATTTTCGACCCCAAGTCTTTCATGGCACCTGTGGTACACTGGTCACGGGTTCCACGGAAAGGGCTCAAAATTAGCCAAAAACATGCTTCATTGGCTTATAACTCGCGATAGAAAACTCGGATCGTCGAAAACTCACTTCCATCGTGTAGAGCGTGTTCGAATTGACCTAGAAACATGTTCAAATTACCGAAAAGTTTTTTTTATGGAACCCATTTAATGGCACATGCCAGTTTTAGGGTCCCAAATACCGTAATTTTCAGTCGTCCTCAGGGCACGAGCCTGGAAACGTTTTTTGGCTAAATTCTATTACATCCTAGTTGCAAACCATCAACTGGACCCAACTAGCTTGAATTTTCGACCCCAAGTCTTTCATGGCACCTGTGGTACACTGGTCACGGGTTCCACGGAAAGGGCTCAAAATTAGCCAAAAACATGCTTCATTGGCTTATAACTCGCGATAGAAAACTCGGATCGTCGAAAACTCACTTCCATCGTGTAGAGCGTGTCCGAATTGACCTAGAAACATAATCAAATTACCGAAAAGTTTTTTTAATGGAACCCATTTAATGGCACATGCCAGTTTTAGGGTCCCAAATACCGTAATTTTCAGTCGTCCTCAGGGCACGAGCCTGGAAACGTTTTTTGGCTAAATTCTATTACATCCTAGTTGCAAACCACCAACTGGACCCAACTAGCTTGAATTTTCGACCCCAAGTCTTTCATGGCACCTGCGGTACACTGGTCACGGGTTCCACGGAAAGGGCTCAAAATTAGCCAAAAACATGCTTCATTGGCTTATAACTCGCGATAGAAAATTCGGATCGTCGAAAACTCACTTCCATCGTGTAGAGCGTGTCCGAATTGACCTAGAAACATAATCAAATTACCGAAAAGTTTTTTTAATGGAACCCATTTCATGGCACATGCCAGTTTTAGGGTCCCAAATACCGTAATTTTCAGTCGTCCTCAGGGCACGAGCCTGGAAACGTTTTTTGGCTAAATTCTATTACATCCTAGTTGCAAACCACCAACTGGACCCAAATAGCTTGAATTTTCGACCCCAAGTCTTTCATGGCACCTGTGGTACACTGGTCACGGGTTCCACGGAAAGGGCTCAAAATTAGCCAAAAACATGCTTCATTGGCTTATAACTCGCGATAGAAAATTCGTATCGTCGAAAACTCACTTTCATCGTGTAGAGCGTGTCCGAATTGACCTAGACACATGTTCAAATTACCGAAAAGTTTTTTTATGGAACCCATTTAATGGCACATGCCAGTTTTAGGGTCCCAAATACCGTAATTTTCAGTCGTCCTCAGGGCACGAGCCTGGAAACGTTTTTTTGCTAAATTCTATTACATCCTAGTTGCAAACCACCAACTGGACCCAACTAGCTTGAATTTTCGACCCCAAGTCTTTCATGGCACCTGTGGTACACTGGTCACGGGTTCCACGGAAAGGGCTCAAAATTAGCCAAAAACATGCTTCATTGGCTTATAACTCGCGATAGAAAACTCGGATCGTCGAAAACTCACTTCCATCGTGTAGAGCGTGTCCGAATTGACCTAGAAACATAATCAAATTACCGAAAAGTTTTTTTAATGGAACCGATTTAATGGCACATGCCAGTTTTAGGGTCCCAAATACCGTAATTTTCAGTCGTCCTCAGGGCACGAGCCTGGAAACGTTTTTTGGCTAAATTCTATTACATCCTAGTTGCAAACCACCAACTGGACCCAACTAGCTTGAATTTTCGACCCCAAGTCTTTCATGGCACCTGCGGTACACTGGTCACGGGTTCCACGGAAAGGGCTCAAAATTAGCCAAAAACATGCTTCATTGGCTTATAACTCGCGATAGAAAACTCGGATCGTCGAAAACTCACTTCCATCGTGTAGAGCGTGTCCGAATTGACCTAGAAACATGTTCAAATTACCGAAAAGTTTTTTTAATGGAACCCATTTCATGGCACATGCCAGTTTTAGGGTCCCAAATACCGTAATTTTCAGTCGTCCTCAGGGCACGAGCCTGGAAACGTTTTTTGGCTAAATTCTATTACATCCTAGTTGCAAACCACCAACTGGACCCAACTAGCTTGAATTTTCGACCCCAAGTCTTTCATGGCACCTGTGGTACACTGGTCACGGGTTCCACGGAAAGGGCTCAAAATTAGCCAAAAACATGTTTCATTGGCTTATAACTCGCGATAGAAAACTCGGATCGTCAAAAACTCACTTCCATCGTGTAGAGCGTGTCCGAATTGACCTAGAAACATGTTCAAATTACCGAAAAGTTTTTTTAATGGAACCCATTCAATGGCACATGCCAGTTTTAGGGTCCCAAATACCGTAATTTTCACACGGGTTCCACGGAAAGGGCTCAAAATTAGCCAAAAACATGCTTCATTGGCTTATAACTCGCGATAGAAAACTCGGATCGTCGAAAACTCACTTCCATCGTGTAGAGCGTTTCCGAATTGACCTAGAAATATGTTCAAATTACCGAAAAGTTTTTTTAATGGAACCCATTTAATGGCACATGCCAGTTTTAGGGTCCCAAATACCGTAATTTTCAGTCGTCCTCAGGGCACGAGCCTGGAAACGTTTTTTGGCTAAATTCTATTACATCCTAGTTGCAAACCACCAACTGGACCCAAATAGCTTGAATTTTCGACCCCAAGTCTTTTATGGCACCTGTGGTACACTGGTCACGGGTTCCACGGAAAGGGCTCAAAATTAGCCAAAAACATGCTTCATTGGCTTATAACTCGCGATAGAAAATTCGTATCGTCGAAAACTCACTTTCATCGTGTAGAGCGTGTCCGAATTGACCTAGACACATGTTCAAATTACCGAAAAGTTTTTTTATGGAACCCATTTAATGGCACATGCCAGTTTTAGGGTCCCAAATACCGTAATTTTCAGTCGTCCTCAGGGCACGAGCCTGGAAACGTTTTTTTGCTAAATTCTATTACATCCTAGTTGCAAACCACCAACTGGACCCAACTAGCTTGAATTTTCGACCCCAAGTCTTTCATGGCACCTGTGGTACACTGGTCACGGGTTCCACGGAAAGGGCTCAAAATTAGCCAAAAACATGCTTCATTGGCTTATAACTCGCGATAGAAAACTCGGATCGTCGAAAACTCACTTCCATCGTGTAGAGCGTGTTCGAATTGACCTAGAAACATGTTCAAATTACCGAAAAGTTTTTTTATGGAACCCATTTAATGGCACATGCCAGTTTTAGGGTCCCAAATACCGTAATTTTCAGTCGTCCTCAGGGCACGAGCCTGGAAACGTTTTTTGGCTAAATTCTATTACATCCTAGTTGCAAACCATCAACTGGACCCAACTAGCTTGAATTTTCGACCCCAAGTCTTTCATGGCACCTGTGGTACACTGGTCACGGGTTCCACGGAAAGGGCTCAAAATTAGCCAAAAACATGCTTCATTGGCTTATAACTCGCGATAGAAAACTCGGATCGTCGAAAACTCACTTCCATCGTGTAGAGCGTGTCCGAATTGACCTAGAAACATAATCAAATTACCGAAAAGTTTTTTTAATGGAACCCATTTAATGGCACATGCCAGTTTTAGGGTTCCAAATACCGTAATTTTCAGTCGTCCTCAGGGCACGAGCCTGGAAACGTTTTTTGGCTAAATTCTATTACATCCTAGTTGCAAACCACCAACTGGACCCAACTAGCTTGAATTTTCGACCCCAAGTCTTTCATGGCACCTGCGGTACACTGGTCACGGGTTCCACGGAAAGGGCTCAAAATTAGCCAAAAACATGCTTCACTGGCTTATAACTCGCGATAGAAAACTCGGATCGTCGAAAACTCACTTCCATCGTGTAGAGCGTGTCCGAATTGACCTAGAAACATGTTCAAATTACCGAAAAGTTTTTTTAATGGAACCCATTTAATGGCACATGCCAGTTTTAGGGTCCCAAATACCGTAATTTTCAGTCGTCCTCAGGGCACGAGCCTTGAAACGTTTTTTGGCTAAATTCTATTACATCCTAGTTGCAAACCACCAACTGGACCCAACTAGCTTGAATTTTCGACCCCAAGTCTTTCATGGCACCTGTGGTACACTGGTCACGGGTTCCACGGAAAGGGCTCAAAATTAGCCAAAAACATGCTTCATTGGCTTATAACTCGCGATAGAAAACTCGGATCGTCGAAAACTCACTTCCATCGTGTAGAGCGTGTCCGAATTGACCTAGAAACATGTTCAAATTACCGAAAAGTTTTTTTTATGGAACCCATTTAATGGCACATGCCAGTTTTAGGGTCCCAAATACCGTAATTTTCAGTCGTCCTCAGGGCACGAGCCTGGAAACGTTTTTTGGCTAAATTCTATTACATCCTAGTTGCAAACCACCAACTGGACCCAACTAGCTTGAATTTTCGACCCCAAGTCTTTCATGGCACCTGTGGTACACTGGTCACGGGTTCCACGGAAAGGGCTCAAAATTAGCCAAAAACATGCTTCATTGGCTTATAACTCGCGATAGAAAACTCGGATCGTCGAAAACTCACTTCCATCGTGTAGAGCGTGTCCGAATTGACCTAGAAACATGTTCAAATTACCTAAAAGTTTTTTTAATGGAACCCATTTAATGGCACATGCCAGTTTTAGGGTCCCAAATACCGTAATTTTCAGTCGTCCTCAGGGCACGAGCCTGGAAACGTTTTTTGGCTAAATTATATTACATCCTAGTTGCAAACCACCAACTGGACCCAACTAGCTTGAATTTTCGACCCCAAGTCTTTCATGGCACCTGTGGTACACTGGTCACGGGTTCCACGTAAAGGGCTCAAAATTATCCAAAAACATGCTTCATTGGCTTTTAACTCGCGATAGAAAACTCGGATCGTCGAAAACTCACTTCCATCGTGTAGAGCGTGTCCGAATTGACCTAGAAACATGTTCAAATTACCGAAAAGTTTTTTTATGGAACCCATTTAATGGCACATGCCAGTTTTAGGGTCCCAAATACCGTAATTTTCAGTCGTCCTCAGGGCACGAGCCTGGAAACGTTTTTTGGCTAAATTCGATTACATCCTAGTTGCAAACCACCAACTGGACCCAACTAGCTTGAATTTTCGACCCCAAGTCTTTCATGGCACCTGTGGTACACTGGTCACGGGTTCCACGGAAAGGGCTCAAAATTAGCCAAAAAAATGCTTCATTGGCTTATAACTCGCGATAGAAAACTCGGATCGTCGAAAACTCACTTCCATCGTGTAGAGCGTGTCCGAATTGACCTAGAAACATGTTCAAATTACCGAAAAGTTTTTTTAATGGAACCCATTTAATGGCACATGCCAGTTTTAGGGTCCCAAATACCGTAATTTTCAGTCGTCCTCAGGGCACGAGCCTGGAAACGTTTTTTGGCTAAATTCTATTACATCCTAGTTGCAAACCACCAACTGGACCCAAATAGCTTGAATTTTCGACCCCAAGTCTTTCATGGCACCTGTGGTACACTGGTCACGGGTTCCACGGAAAGGGCTCAAAATTAGCCAAAAACATGCTTCATTGGCTTATAACTCGCGATAGAAAATTCGGATCGTCAAAAACTCACTTTCATCGTGTAGAGCGTGTCCGAATTGACCTAGAAACATGTTCAAATTACCGAAAAGTTTTTTTATGGAACCCATTTAATGGCACATGCCAGTTTTAGGGTCCCAAATACCGTAATTTTCAGTCGTCCTCAGGGCACGAGCCTGGAAACGTTTTTTTGCTAAATTCTATTACATCCTAGTTGCAAACCACCAACTGGACCCAACTAGCTTGAATTTTCGACCCCAAGTCTTTCATGGCACCTGTGGTACACTGGTCACGGGTTCCACGGAAAGGGCTCAAAATTAGCCAAAAACATGCTTCATTGGCTTATAACTCGCGATAGAAAACTCGGATCGTCGAAAACTCACTTCCATCGTGTAGAGCGTGTCCGAATTGACCTAGAAACATGTTCAAATTACCGAAAAGTTTTTTTTATGGAACCCATTTAATGGCACATGCCAGTTTTAGGGTCCCAAATACCGTAATTTTCAGTCGTCCTCAGGGCACGAGCCTGGAAACGTTTTTTGGCTAAATTCTATTACATCCTAGTTGCAAACCATCAACTGGACCCAACTAGCTTGAATTTTCGACCCCAAGTCTTTCATGGCACCTGTGGTACACTGGTCACGGGTTCCACGGAAAGGGCTCAAAATTAGCCAAAAACATGCTTCATTGGCTTATAACTCGCGATAGAAAACTCGGATCGTCGAAAACTCACTTCCATCGTGTAGAGCGTGTCCGAATTGACCTAGAAACATAATCAAATTACCGAAAAGTTTTTTTAATGGAACCCATTTAATGGCACATGCCAGTTTTAGGGTCCCAAATACCGTAATTTTCAGTCGTCCTCAGGGCACGAGCCTGGAAACGTTTTTTGGCTAAATTCTATTACATCCTAGTTGCAAACCACCAACTGGACCCAACTAGCTTGAATTTTCGACCCCAAGTCTTTCATGGCACCTGCGGCACACTGGTCACGGGTTCCACGGAAAGGGCTCAAAATTAGCCAAAAACATGCTTCATTGGCTTATAACTCGCGATAGAAAACTCGGATCGTCGAAAACTCACTTCCATCGTGTAGAGCGTGTCCGAATTGACCTAGAAACATGTTCAAATTACCGAAAAGTTTTTTTAATGGAACCCATTTAATGGCACATGCCAGTTTTAGGGTCCCAAATACCGTAATTTTCAGTCGTCCTCAGGGCACGAGCCTTGAAACGTTTTTTGGCTAAATTCTATTACATCCTAGTTGCAAACCACCAACTGGACCCAACTAGCTTGAATTTTCGACCCCAAGTCTTTCATGGCACCTGCGGTACACTGGTCACGGGTTCCACGGAAAGGGCTCAAAATTAGCCAAAAACATGCTTCATTGGCTTATAACTCGCGATAGAAAACTCGGATCGTCGAAAACTCACTTCCATCGTGTAGAGCGTGTCCGAATTGACCTAGAAACATGTTCAAATTACCGAAAAGTTTTTTTAATGGAACCCATTTAATGGCACATGCCAGTTTTAGGGTCCCAAATACCGTAATTTTCAGTCGTCCTCAGGGCACGAGCCTTGAAACGTTTTTTGGCTAAATTCTATTACATCCTAGTTGCAAACCACCAACTGGACCCAACTAGCTTGAGTTTTCAACCCCAAGTCTTTCATGGCACCTGTGGTACACTGGTCACGGGTTCCACGGAAAGGGCTCAAAATTAGCCAAAAACATGCTTCATTGGCTTATAACTCGCGATAGAAAACTCGGATCGTCGAAAACTCACTTCCATCGTGTAGAGCGTGTCCGAATTGACCTAGAAACATGTTCAAATTACCGAAAAGTTTTTTTTATGGAACCCATTTAATGGCACATGCCAGTTTTAGGGTCCCAAATACCGTAATTTTCAGTCGTCCTCAGGGCCGAGCCTGGAAACGTTTTTTGGCTAAATTCTATTACATCCTAGTTGCAAACCACCAACTGGACCCAACTAGCTTGAATTTTCGACCCCAAGTCTTTCATGGCACCTGTGGTACACTGGTCACGGGTTCCACGGAAAGGGCTCAAAATTAGTCAAAAACATGCTTCATTGGCTTATAACTCGCGATAGAAAACTCGGATCGTCGAAAACTCACTTCCATCGTGTAGAGCGTGTCCGAATTGACCTAGAAACATGTTCAAATTACCTAAAAGTTTTTTTAATGGAACCCATTTAATGGCACATGCCAGTTTTAGGGTCCCAAATACCGTAATTTTCAGTCGTCCTCAGGGCACGAGCCTGGAAACGTTTTTTGGCTAAATTACATTACATCCTAGTTGCAAACCACCAACTGGACCCAACTAGCTTGAATTTTCGACCCCAAGTCTTTCATGGCACCTGTGGTACACTGGTCACGGGTTCCACGTAAAGGGCTCAAAATTATCCAAAACATGCTTCATTGGCTTTTAACTCGCGATAGAAAACTCGGATCGTCGAAAACTCACTTCCATCGTGTAGAGCGTGTCCGAATTGACCTAGAAACATGTTCAAATTACCGAAAAGTTTTTTTTATGGAACCCATTTAATGGCACATGCCAGTTTTAGGGTCCCAAATACCGTAATTTTCAGTCGTCCTCAGGGCACGAGCCTGGAAACGTTTTTTGGCTAAATTCTATTACATCCTAGTTGCAAACCACCAACTGGACCCAACTAGCTTGAATTTTCGACCCCAAGTCTTTCATGGCACCTGTGGTACACTGGTCACGGGTTCCACGGAAAGGGCTCAAAATTAGCCAAAAACATGCTTCATTGGATTATAACTCGCGATAGAAAACTCGGATCGTCGAAAACTCACTTCCATCGTGTAGAGCGTGTCCGAATTGACCTAGAAACATGTTCAAATTACCGAAAAGTTTTTTTTATGGAACCCATTTAATGGCACATGCCAGTTTTAGGGTCCCAAATACCGTAATTTTCAGTCGTCCTCAGGGCCGAGCCTGGAAACGTTTTTTGGCTAAATTCTATTACATCCTAGTTGCAAACCACCAACTGGACCCAACTAGCTTGAATTTTCGACCCCAAGTCTTTCATGGCACCTGTGGTACACTGGTCACGGGTTCCACGGAAAGGGCTCAAAATTAGCCAAAAACATGCTTCATTGGCTTATAACTCGCGATAGAAAACTCGGATCGTCGAAAACTCACTTCCATCGTGTAGAGCGTGTCCGAATTGACCTAGAAACATGTTCAAATTACCTAAACGTTTTTTTAATGGAACCCATTTAATGGCACATGCCAGTTTTAGGGTCCCAAATACCGTAATTTTCAGTCGTCCTCAGGGCACGAGCCTGGAAACGTTTTTTGGCTAAATTATATTACATCCTAGTTGCAAACCACCAACTGGACCCAACTAGCTTGAATTTTCGACCCCAAGTCTTTCATGGCACCTGTGGTACACTGGTCACGGGTTCCACGTAAAGGGCTCAAAATTATCCAAAAACATGCTTCATTGGCTTTTAACTCGCGATAGAAAACTCGGATCGTCGAAAACTCACTTCCATCGTGTAGAGCGTGTCCGAATTGACCTAGAAACATGTTCAAATTACCGAAAAGTTTTTTTTATGGAACCCATTTAATGGCACATGCCAGTTTTAGGGTCCCAAATACCGTAATTTTCAGTCGTCCTCAGGGCACGAGCCTGGAAACGTTTTTTGGCTAAATTCTATTACATCCTAGTTGCAAACCACCAACTGGACCCAACTAGCTTGAATTTTCGACCCCAAGTCTTTCATGGCACCTGTGGTACACTGGTCACGGGTTCCACGGAAAGGGCTCAAAATTAGCCAAAAACATGCTTCATTGGCTTATAACTCGCGATAGAAAACTCGGATCGTCGAAAACTCACTTCCATCGTGTAGAGCGTGTCCGAATTGACCTAGAAACATGTTCAAATTACCGAAAAGTTTTTTTATTGGAACCCATTTAATGGCACATGCCAGTTTTAGGGTCCCAAATACCGTAATTTTCAGTCGTCCTCAGGGCACGAGCCTGGAAACGTTTTTTGGCTAAATTCTATTACATCCTAGTTGCAAACCACCAACTGGACCCAAATAGCTTGAATTTTCGACCCCAAGTCTTTCATGGCACCTGTGGTACACTGGTCACGGGTTCCACGGAAAGGGCTCAAAATTAGCCAAAAACATGCTTCATTGGCTTATAACTCGCGATAGAAAATTCGGATCGTCGAAAACTCACTTTCATCGTGTAGAGCGTGTCCGAATTGACCTAGACAAATGTTCAAATTACCGAAAAGTTTTTTTATGGAACCCATTTAATGGCACATGCCAGTTTTAGGGTCCCAAATACCGTAATTTTCAGTCGTCCTCAGGGCACGAGCCTGGAAACGTTTTTTTGCTAAATTCTATTACATCCTAGTTGCAAACCACCAACTGGACCCAACTAGCTTGAATTTTCGACCCCAAGTCTTTCATGGCACCTGTGGTACACTGGTCACGGGTTCCACGGAAAGGGCTCAAAATTAGCCAAAAACATGCTTCATTGGCTTATAACTCGCGATAGAAAACTCGGATCGTCGAAAACTCACTTCCATCGTGTAGAGCGTGTCCGAATTGACCTAGAAACATGTTCAAATTACCGAAAAGTTTTTTTTATGGAACCCATTTAATGGCACATGCCAGTTTTAGGGTCCCAAATACCGTAATTTTCAGTCGTCCTCAGGGCACGAGCCTGGAAACGTTTTTTGGCTAAATTCTATTACATCCTAGTTGCAAACCATCAACTGGACCCAACTAGCTTGAATTTTCGACCCCAAGTCTTTCATGGCACCTGTGGTACACTGGTCACGGGTTCCACGGAAAGGGCTCAAAATTAGCCAAAAACATGCTTCATTGGCGTATAACTCGCGATAGAAAACTCGGATCGTCGAAAACTCACTTCCATCGTGTAGAGCGTGTCCGAATTGACCTAGAAACATAATCAAATTACCGAAAAGTTTTTTTAATGGAACCCATTTAATGGCACATGCCAGTTTTAGGGTCCCAAATACCGTAATTTTCAGTCGTCCTCAGGGCACGAGCCTGGAAACGTTTTTTGGCTAAATTCTATTACATCCTAGTTGCAAACCACCAACTGGACCCAACTAGCTTGAATTTTCGACCCCAAGTCTTTCATGGCACCTGCGGTACACTGGTCACGGGTTCCACGGAAAGGGCTCAAAATTAGCCAAAAACATGCTTCATTGGCTTATAACTCGCGATAGAAAACTCGGATCGTCGAAAACTCACTTCCATCGTGTAGAGCGTGTCCGAATTGACCTAGAAACATGTTCAAATTACCGAAAAGTTTTTTTAATGGAACCCATTTAATGGCACATGCCAGTTTTAGGGTCCCAAATACCGTAATTTTCAGTCGTCCTCAGGGCACGAGCCTTGAAACGTTTTTTGGCTAAATTCTATTACATCCTAGTTGCAAACCACCAACTGGACCCAACTAGCTTGAATTTTCGACCCCAAGTCTTTCATGGCACCTGTGGTACACTGGTCACGGGTTCCACGGAAAGGGCTCAAAATTAGCCAAAAACATGCTTCATTGGCTTATAACTCGCGATAGAAAACTCGGATCGTCGAAAACTCACTTCCATCGTGTAGAGCGTGTCCGAATTGACCTAGAAACATGTTCAAATTACCGAAAAGTTTTTTTTATGGAACCCATTTAATGGCACATGCCAGTTTTAGGGTCCCAAATACCGTAATTTTCAGTCGTCCTCAGGGCACGAGCCTGGAAACGTTTTTTGACTAAATTCTATTACATCCTAGTTGCAAACCACCAACTGGACCCAACTAGCTTGAATTTTCGACCCCAAGTCTTTCATGGCACCTGTGGTACACTGGTCACGGGTTCCACGGAAAGGGCCCAAAATTAGCCAAAAACATGCTTCATTGGCTTATAACTCGCGATAGAAAACTCGGATCGTCGAAAACTCACTTCCATCGTGTAGAGCGTGTCCGAATTGACCTAGAAACATGTTCAAATTACCTAAAAGTTTTTTTAATGGAACCCATTTAATGGCACATGCCAGTTTTAGGGTCCCAAATACCGTAATTTTCAGTCGTCCTCAGGGCACGAGCCTGGAAACGTTTTTTGGCTAAATTCTATTACATCCTAGTTGCAAACCACCAACTGGACCCAACTAGCTTGAATTTTCGACCCCAAGTCTTTCATGGCACCTGTGGTACACTGGTCACGGGTTCCACGTAAAGGGCTCAAAATTATCCAAAAACATGCTTCATTGGCTTTTAACTCGCGATAGAAAACTCGGATCGTCGAAAACTCACTTCCATCGTGTAGAGCGTGTCCGAATTGACCTAGAAACATGTTCAAATTACCGAAAAGTTTTTTTTATGGAACCCATTTAATGGCACATGCCAGTTTTAGGGTCCCAAATACCGTAATTTTCAGTCGTCCTCAGGGCACGAGCCTGGAAACGTTTTTTGGCTAAATTCTATTACATCCTAGTTGCAAACCACCAACTGGACCCAACTAGCTTGAATTTTCGACCCCAAGTCTTTCATGGCACCTGTGGTACACTGGTCACGGGTTCCACGGAAAGGGCTCAAAATTAGCCAAAAACATGCTTCATTGGCTTATAACTCGCGATAGAAAACTCGGATCGTCGAAAACTCACTTCCATCGTGTAGAGCGTGTCCGAATTGACCTAGAAACATGTTCAAATTACCGAAAAGTTTTTTTTATGGAACCCATTTAATGGCACATGCCAGTTTTATGGTCCCAAATACCGTAATTTTCAGTCGTCCTCAGGGCACGAGCCTGGAAACGTTTTTTGGCTAAATTATATTACATCCTAGTTGCAAACCACCAACTGGACCCAACTAGCTTGAATTTTCGACCCCAAGTCTTTCATGGCACCTGTGGTACACTGGTCACGGGTTCCACGTAAAGGGCTCAAAATTATCCAAAAACATGCTTCATTGGCTTTTAACTCGCGATAGAAAACTCGGATCGTCGAAAACTCACTTCCATCGTGTAGAGCGTGTCCGAATTGACCTAGAAACATGTTCAAATTACCGAAAAGTTTTTTTTATGGAACCCATTTAATGGCACATGCCAGTTTTAGGGTCCCAAATACCGTAATTTTCAGTCGTCCTCAGGGCACGAGCCTGGAAACGTTTTTTGGCTAAATTCTATTACATCCTAGTTGCAAACCACCAACTGGACCCAACTAGCTTGAATTTTCGACCCCAAGTCTTTCATGGCACCTGTGGTACACTGGTCACGGGTTCCACGGAAAGGGCTTAAATTTAGCCAAAAACATGTTTCATTGGCTTATAACTCGCGATAGAAAACTCGGATCGTCGAAAACTCACTTCCATCATGTAGAGCGTGTCCGAATTGACCTAGAAACATGTTCAAATTACCGAAAAGTTTTTTTAATGGAACCCATTTAACGGCACATGCCAGTTTTAGGGTCCCAAATACCGTAATTTTCAGTCGTCCTCAGGGCACGAGCCTGGAAACGTTTTTTGACTACATTCTATTACATCCTAGTTGCAAACCACCAACTGGACCCAACTAGCTTGAATTTTCGACCCCAAGTCTTTCATGGCACCTGTGGTACACTGGTCACGGGTTCCACGGAAAGGGCTCAAAATTAGCCAAAAACATGCTTCATTGGCTTATAACTCGCGATAGAAAACTCGGATCGTCGAAAACTCACTTCCATCGTGTAGAGCGTGTCCGAATTGACCTAGAAACATGTTCAAATCACCGAAAAGTTTTTTTAATGGAACCCATTTAATGGCACATGCCAGTTTTAGGGTCCCAAATACCGTAATTTTCAGTCGTCCTCAGGGCACGAGCCTGGAAACGTTTTTTTGCTAAATTCTATTACATCCTAGTTGCAAACCACCAACTGGACCCAACTAGCTTGAATTTTCGACCCCAAGTCTTTCATGGCACCTGTGGTACACTGGTCACGGGTTCCACAGAAAGGGCTCAAAATTAGCCAAAAACATGCTTCATTGGCTTATAACTCGCGATAGAAAACTCGGATCGTCGAAAACTCACTTCCATCGTGTAGAGCGTGTCCGAATTGACCTAGAAACATGTTCAAATTACCGAAAAGTTTTTTTTATGGAAACCATTTAATGGCACATGCCAGTTTTAGGGTCCCAAATACCGTAATTTTCAGTCGTCCTCAGGGCACGAGCCTGGAAACGTTTTTTGGCTAAATTATATTACATCCTAGTTGCAAACCACCAACTGGACCCAACTAGCTTGAATTTTCGACCCCAAGTCTTTCATGGCACCTGTGGTACACTGGTCACGGGTTCCACGTAAAGGGCTCAAAATTATCCAAAAACATGCTTCATTGGCTTTTAACTCGCGATAGAAAACTCGGATCGTCGAAAACTCACTTCCATCGTGTAGAGCGTGTCCGAATTGACCTAGAAACATGTTCAAATTACCTAAAAGTTTTTTTAATGGAACCCATTTAATGGCACATGCCAGTTTTAGGGTCCCAAATACCGTAATTTTCAGTCGTCCTCAGGGCACGAGCCTGGAAACGTTTTTTGGCTAAATTATATTACATCCTAGTTGCAAACCACCAACTGGACCCAACTAGCTTGAATTTTCGACCCCAAGTCTTTCATGGCACCTGTGGTACACTGGTCACGGGTTCCACGGAAAGGGCTTAAATTTAGCCAAAAACATGTTTCATTGGCTTATAACTCGCGATAGAAAACTCGGATCGTCGAAAACTCACTTCCATCATGTAGAGCGTGTCCGAATTGACCTAGAAACATGTTCAAATTACCGAAAAGTTTTTTTAATGGAACCCATTTAATGGCACATGCCAGTTTTAGGGTCCCAAATACCGTAATTTTCAGTCGTCCTCAGGGCACGAGCCTGGAAACGTTTTTTGACTAAATTCTATTACATCCTAGTTGCAAACCACCAACTGGACCCAACTAGCTTGAATTTTCGACCCCAAGTCTTTCATGGCACCTGTGGTACACTGGTCACGGGTTCCACGGAAAGGGCTCAAAATTAGCCAAAAACATGCTTCATTGGCTTATAACTCGCGATAGAAAACTCGGATCGTCGAAAACTCACTTCCATCGTGTAGAGCGTGTCCGAATTGACCTAGAAACATGTTCAAATCACCGAAAAGTTTTTTTAATGGAACCCATTTAATGGCACATGCCAGTTTTAGGGTCCCAAATACCGTAATTTTCAGTCGTCCTCAGGGCACGAGCCTGGAAACGTTTTTTTGCTAAATTCTATTACATCCTAGTTGCAAACCACCAACTGGACCCAACTAGCTTGAATTTTCGACCCCAAGTCTTTCATGGCACCTGTGGTACACTGGTCACGGGTTCCACGGAAAGGGCTCAAAATTAGCCAAAAACATGCTTCATTGGCTTATAACTCGCGATAGAAAACTCGGATCGTCGAAAACTCACTTCCATCGTGTAGAGCGTGTCCGAATTGACCTAGAAACATGTTCAAATTACCGAAAAGTTTTTTTTATGGAAACCATTTAATGGCACATGCCAGTTTTAGGGTCCCAAATACCGTAATTTTCAGTCGTCCTCAGGGCACGAGCCTGGAAACGTTTTTTGGCTAAATTATATTACATCCTAGTTGCAAACCACCAACTGGACCCAACTAGCTTGAATTTTCGACCCCAAGTCTTTCATGGCACCTGTGGTACACTGGTCACGGGTTCCACGTAAAGGGCTCAAAATTATCCAAAAACATGCTTCATTGGCTTTTAACTCGCGATAGAAAACTCGGATCGTCGAAAACTCACTTCCATCGTGTAGAGCGTGTCCGAATTGACCTAGAAACATGTTCAAATTACCTAAAAGTTTTTTTAATGGAACCCATTTAATGGCACATGCCAGTTTTAGGGTCCCAAATACCGTAATTTTCAGTCGTCCTCAGGGCACGAGCCTGGAAACGTTTTTTGGCTAAATTATATTACATCCTAGTTGCAAACCACCAACTGGACCCAACTAGCTTGAATTTTCGACCCCAAGTCTTTCATGGCACCTGTGGTACACTGGTCACGGGTTCCACGTAAAGGGCTCAAAATTATCCAAAAACATGCTTCATTGGCTTTTAACTCGCGATAGAAAACTCGGATCGTCGAAAACTCACTTCCATCGTGTAGAGCGTGTCCGAATTGACCTAGAAACATGTTCAAATTACCGAAAAGTTTTTTTAATGGAACCCATTTAATGGCACATGCCAGTTTTAGGGTCCCAAATACCGTAATTTTCAGTCGTCCTCAGGGCACGAGCCTGGAAACGTTTTTTGGCTAAATTCTATTACACCCTAGTTGCAAACCACCAACTGGACCCAACTAGCTTGAATTTTCGACCCCAAGTCTTTCATGGCACCTGTGGTACACTGGTCACGGGTTCCACGGAAAGGGCTCAAAATTAGCCAAAAACATGCTTCATTGGCTTATAACTCGCGATAGAAAACTCGGATCGTCGAAAACTCACTCCCATCGTGTAGAGCGTGTCCGAATTGATTTAGAAACATGTTCAAATTACCGAAAAGTTTTTTTAATGGAACCCATTTAATGGCACATGCCAGTTTTAGGGTCCCAAATACCGTAATTTTCAGTCGTCCTCAGGGCACGAGCCTGGAAACGTTTTTTGGCTAAATTCTATTACATCCTAGTTGCAAACCACCAACTGGACCCAAATAGCTTGAATTTTCGACCCCAAGTCTTTCATGGCACCTGTGGTACACTGGTCACGGGTTCCACGGAAAGGGCTCAAAATTAGCCAAAAACATGCTTCATTGGCTTATAACTCGCGATAGAAAATTCGGATCGTCGAAAACTCACTTTCATCGTGTAGAGCGTGTCCGAATTGACCTAGACACATGTTCAAATTACCGAAAAGTTTTTTTATGGAACCCATTTAATGGCACATGCCAGTTTTAGGGTCCCAAATACCGTAATTTTCAGTCGTCCTCAGGGCACGAGCCTGGAAACGTTTTTTGGCTAAATTCTATTACATCCTAGTTGCAAACCACCAACTGGACCCAACTAGCTTGAATTTTCGACCCCAAGTCTTTCATGGCACCTGTGGTACACTGGTCACGGGTTCCACGGAAAGGGCTCAAAATTAGCCAAAAACATGCTTCATTGGCTTATAACTCGCGATAGAAAAATCGGATCGTCGAAAACTCACTTCCATCGTGTAGAGCGTGTCCGAATTGACCTAGAAACATGTTCAAATTACCTAAAAGTTTTTTTAATGGAACCCATTTAATGGCACATGCCAGTTTTAGGGTCCCAAATACCGTAATTTTCAGTCGTCCTCAGGGCACGAGCCTGGAAACGTTTTTTGGCTAAATTATATTACATCCTAGTTGCAAACCACCAACTGGACCCAACTAGCTTGAATTTTCGACCCCAAGTCTTTCATGGCACCTGTGGTACACTGGTCACGGGTTCCACGTAAAGGGCTCAAAATTATCCAAAAACATGCTTCATTGGCTTTTAACTCGCGATAGAAAACTCGGATCGTCGAAAACTCACTTCCATCGTGTAGAGCGTGTCCGAATTGACCTAGAAACATGTTCAAATTACCGAAAAGTTTTTTTTATGGAACCCATTTAATGGCACATGCCAGTTTTAGGGTCCCAAATACCGTAATTTTCAGTCGTCCTCAGGGCACGAGCCTGGAAACGTTTTTTGGCTAAATTCTATTACATCCTAGTTGCAAACCACCAACTGGACCCAACTAGCTTGAATTTTCGACCCCAAGTCTTTCATGGCACCTGTGGTACACTGGTCACGGGTTCCACGGAAAGGGCTCAAAATTAGCCAAAAACATGCTTCATTGGCTTATAACTCGCGATAGAAAACTCGGATCGTCGAAAACTCACTTCCATCGTGTAGAGCGTGTCCGAATTGACCTAGAAACATGTTCAAATTACCGAAAAGTTTTTTTAATGGAACCCATTTAATGGCACATGCCAGTTTTAGGGTCCCAAATACCGTAATTTTCAGTCGTCCTCAGGGCACGAGCCTGGAAACGTTTTTTGGCTAAATTCTATTACATCCTAGTTGCAAACCACCAACTGGACCCAAAAAGCTTGAATTTTCGACCCCAAGTCTTTCATGGCACCTGTGGTACACTGGTCACGGGTTCCACGGAAAGGGCTCAAAATTAGCCAAAAACATGCTTCATTGGCTTATAACTCGCGATAGAAAATTCGGATCGTCGAAAACTCACTTTCATCGTGTAGAGCGTGTCCGAATTGACCTAGACACATGTTCAAATTACCGAAAAGTTTTTTTATGGAACCCATTTAATGGCACATGCCAGTTTTAGGGTCCCAAATACCGTAATTTTCAGTCGTCCTCAGGGCACGAGCCTGGAAACGTTTTTTTGCTAAATTCTATTACATCCTAGTTGCAAACCACCAACTGGACCCAACTAGCTTGAATTTTCGACCCCAAGTCTTTCATGGCACCTGTGGTACACTGGTCACGGGTTCCACGGAAAGGGCTCAAAATTAGCCAAAAACATGCTTCATTGGCTTATAACTCGCGATAGAAAACTCGGATCGTCGAAAACTCACTTCCATCGTGTAGAGCGTGTCCGAATTGACCTAGAAACATGTTCAAATTACCGAAAAGTTTTTTTTATGGAACCCATTTAATGGCACATGCCAGTTTTAGGGTCCCAAATACCGTAATTTTCAGTCGTCCTCAGGGCACGAGCCTGGAAACGTTTTTTGGCTAAATTCTATTACATCCTAGTTGCAAACCATCAACTGGACCCAACTAGCTTGAATTTTCGACCCCAAGTCTTTCATGGCACCTGTGGTACACTGGTCACGGGTTCCACGGAAAGGGCTCAAAATTAGCCAAAAACATGCTTCATTGGCTTATAACTCGCGATAGAAAACTCGGATCGTCGAAAACTCACTTCCATCGTGTAGAGCGTGTCCGAATTGACCTAGAAACATAATCAAATTACCGAAAAGTTTTTTTAATGGAACCCATTTAATGGCACATGCCAGTTTTAGGGTCCCAAATACCGTAATTTTCAGTCGTCCTCAGGGCACGAGCCTGGAAACGTTTTTTGGCTAAATTCTATTACATCCTAGTTGCAAACCACCAACTGGACCCAACTAGCTTGAATTTTCGACCCCAAGTCTTTCATGGCACCTGCGGTACACTGGTCACGGGTTCCACGGAAAGGGCTCAAAATTAGCCAAAAACATGCTTCATTGGCTTATAACTCGCGATAGAAAACTCGGATCGTCGAAAACTCACTTCCATCGTGTAGAGCGTGTCCGAATTGACCTAGAAACATGTTCAAATTACCGAAAAGTTTTTTTAATGGAACCCATTTAATGGCACATGCCAGTTTTAGGGTCCCAAATACCGTAATTTTCAGTCGTCCTCAGGGCACGAGCCTTGAAACGTTTTTTGGCTAAATTCTATTACATCCTAGTTGCAAACCACCAACTGGACCCAACTAGCTTGAATTTTCGACCCCAAGTCTTTCATGGCACCTGTGGTACACTGGTCACGGGTTCCACGGAAAGGGCTCAAAATTAGCCAAAAACATGCTTCATTGGCTTATAACTCGCGATAGAAAACTCGGATCGTCGAAAACTCACTTCCATCGTGTAGAGCGTGTCCGAATTGACCTAAAAACATGTTCAAATTACCGAAAAGTTTTTTTTATGGAACCCATTTAATGGCACATGCCAGTTTTAGGGTCCCAAATACCGTAATTTTCAGTCGTCCTCAGGGCACGAGCCTGGAAACGTTTTTTGACTAAATTCTATTACATCCTAGTTGCAAACCACCAACTGGACCCAACTAGCTTGAATTTTCGACCCCAAGTCTTTCATGGCACCTGTGGTACACTGGTCACGGGTTCCACGTAAAGGGCTCAAAATTATCCAAAAACATGCTTCATTGGCTTATAACTCGCGATAGAAAACTCGGATCGTCGAAAACTCACTTCCATCGTGTAGAGCGTGTCCGAATTGACCTAGAAACATGTTCAAATTACCTAAAAGTTTTTTTAATGGAACCCATTTAATGGCACATGCCAGTTTTAGGGTCCCAAATACCGTAATTTTCAGTCGTCCTCAGGGCACGAGCCTGGAAACGTTTTTTTGCTAAATTCTATTACATCCTAGTTGCAAACCACCAACTGGACCCAACTAGCTTGAATTTTCGACCCCAAGTCTTTCATGGCACCTGTGGTACACTGGTCACGGGTTCCACGGAAAGGGCTCAAAATTAGCCAAAAACATGCTTCATTGGCTTATAACTCGCGATAGAAAACTCGGATCGTCGAAAACTCACTTCCATCGTGTAGAGCGTGTCCGAATTGACCTAGAAACATGTTCAAATTACCTAAAAGTTTTTTTAATGGAACCCATTTAATGGCACATGCCAGTTTTACGGTCCCAAATACCGTAATTTTCAGTCGTCCTCAGGGCACGAGCCTGGAAACGTTTTTTGGCTAAATTATATTACGTCCTAGTTGCAAACCACCAACTGGACCCAACTAGCTTGAATTTTCGACCCCAAGTCTTTCATGGCACCTGTGGTACACTGGTCACGGGTTCCACGTAAAGGGCTCAAAATTATCCAAAAACATGCTTCATTGGCTTTTAACTCGCGATAGAAAACTCGGATCGTCGAAAACTCACTTCCATCGTGTAGAGCGTGTCCGAATTGACCTAGAAACATGTTCAAATTACCTAAAAGTTTTTTTAATGGAACCCATTTAATGGCACATGCCAGTTTTAGGGTCCCAAATACCGTAATTTTCAGTCGTCCTCAGGGCACGAGCCTGGAAACGTTTTTTTGCTAAATTCTATTACATCCTAGTTGCAAACCACCAACTGGACCCAACTAGCTTGAATTTTCGACCCCAAGTCTTTCATGGCACCTGTGGTACACTGGTCACGGGTTCCACGGAAAGGGCTCAAAATTAGCCAAAAACATGCTTCATTGGCTTATAACTCGCGATAGAAAACTCGGATCGTCGAAAACTCACTTCCATCGTGTAGAGCGTGTCCGAATTGACCTAGAAACATGTTCAAATTACCGAAAAGTTTTTTTTATGGAACCCATTTAATGGCACATGCCAGTTTTAGGGTCCCAAATACCGTAATTTTCAGTCGGCCTCAGGGCACGAGCCTGGAAACGTTTTTTGGCTAAATTCTACTACATCCTAGTTGCAAACCATCAACTGGACCCAACTAGCTTGAATTTTCGACCCCAAGTCTTTCATGGCACCTGTGGTACACTGGTCACGGGTTCCACGGAAAGGGCTCAAAATTAGCCAAAAACATGCTTCATTGGCTTATAACTCGCGATAGAAAACTCGGATCGTCGAAAACTCACTTCCATCGTGTAGAGCGTGTCCGAATTGACCTAGAAACATAATCAAATTACCGAAAAGTTTTTTTAATGGAACCCATTTAATGGCACATGCCAGTTTTAGGGTCCCAAATACCGTAATTTTCAGTCGTCCTCAGGGCACGAGCCTGGAAACGTTTTTTGGCTAAATTCTATTACATCCTAGTTGCAAACCACCAACTGGACCCAACTAGCTTGAATTTTCGACCCCAAGTCTTTCATGGCACCTGCGGTACACTGGTCACGGGTTCCACGGAAAGGGCTCAAAATTAGCCAAAAACATGCTTCATTGGCTTATAACTCGCGATAGAAAACTCGGATCGTCGAAAACTCACTTCCATCGTGTAGAGCGTGTCCGAATTGACCTAGAAACATGTTCAAATTACCGAAAAGTTTTTTTAATGGAACCCATTTAATGGCACATGCCAGTTTTAGGGTCCCAAATACCGTAATTTTCAGTCGTCCTCAGGGCACGAGCCTTGAAACGTTTTTTGGCTAAATTCTATTACATCCTAGTTGCAAACCACCAACTGGACCCAACTAGCTTGAATTTTCGACCCCAAGTCTTTCATGGCACCTGTGGTACACTGGTCACGGGTTCCACGGAAAGGGCTCAAAATTAGCCAAAAACATGCTTCATTGGCTTATAACTCGCGATAGAAAACTCGGATCGTCGAAAACTCACTTCCATCGTGTAGAGCGTGTCCGATTTGACCTAGAAACATATTCAAATTACCGAAAAGTTTTTTTTATGGAACCCATTTAATGGCACATGCCAGTTTTAGGGTCCCAAATACCGTAATTTTCAGTCGTCCTCAGGGCACGAGCCTGGAAACGTTTTTTGGCTAAATTCTATTACATCCTAGTTGCAAACCACCAACTGGACCCAACTAGCTTGAATTTTCGACCCCAAGTCTTTCATGGCACCTGTGGTACACTGGTCACGGGTTCCACGGAAAGGGCTCAAAATTAGCCAAAAACATGCTTCATTGGCTTATAACTCGCGATAGAAAACTCGGATCGTCGAAAACTCACTTCCATCGTGTAGAGCGTGTCCGAATTGACCTAGAAACATGTTCAAATTACCTAAAAGTTTTTTTAAAGGAACCCATTTAATGGCACATGCCAGTTTTAGGGTCAAAAATACCGTAATTTTCAGTCGTCCTCAGGGCACGAGCCTGGAAACGTTTTTTGGCTAAATTATATTACATCCTAGTTGCAAACCACCAACTGGACCCAACTAGCTTGAATTTTCGACCCCAAGTCTTTCATGGCACCTGTGGTACACTGGTCACGGGTTCCACGTAAAGGGCTCAAAATTATCCAAAAACATGCTTCATTGGCTTTTAACTCGCGATAGAAAACTCGGATCGTCGAAAACTCACTTCCATCGTGTAGAGCGTGTCCGAATTGACCTAGAAACATGTTCAAATTACCGAAAAGTTTTTTTTATGGAACCCATTTAATGGCACATGCCAGTTTTAGGGTCCCAAATACCGTAATTTTCAGTCGTCCTCAGGGCACGAGCCTGGAAACGTTTTTTGGCTAAATTCTATTACATCCTAGTTGCAAACCACCAACTGGACCCAACTAGCTTGAATTTTCGACCCCAAGTCTTTCATGGCACCTGTGGTACACTGGTCACGGGTTCCACGGAAAGGGCTCAAAATTAGCCAAAAACATGCTTCATTGGCTTATAACTCGCGATAGAAAACTCGGATCGTCGAAAACTCACTTCCATCGTGTAGAGCGTGTCCGAATTGACCTAGAAACATGTTCAAATTACCGAAAAGTTTTTTTAATGGAACCCATTTAATGGCACATGCCAGTTTTAGGGTCCCAAATACCGTAATTTTCAGTCGTCCTCAGGGCACGAGCCTGGAAACGTTTTTTGGCTAAATTCTATTACATCCTAGTTGCAAACCACCAACTGGACCCAAATAGCTTGAATTTTCGACCCCAAGTCTTTCATGGCACCTGTGGTACACTGGTCACGGGTTCCACGGAAAGGGCTCAAAATTAGCCAAAAACATGCTTCATTGGCTTATAACTCGCGATAGAAAATTCGGATCGTCGAAAACTCACTTTCATCGTGTAGAGCGTGTCCGAATTGACCTAGACACATGTTCAAATTACCGAAAAGTTTTTTTATGGAACCCATTTAATGGCACATGCCAGTTTTAGGGTCCCAAATACCGTAATTTTCAGTCGTCCTCAGGGCACGAGCCTGGAAACGTTTTTTGGCTAAATTATATTACATCCTAGTTGCAAACCACCAACTGGACCCAACTAGCTTGAATTTTCGACCCCAAGTCTTTCATGGCACCTGTGGTACACTGGTCACGGGTTCCACGGAAAGGGCTCAAAATTAGCCAAAAACATGCTTCATTGGCTTATAACTCGCGATAGAAAATTCGGATCGTCGAAAACTCACTTTCATCGTGTAGAGCGTGTCCGAATTGACCTAGACACATGTTCAAATTACCGAAAAGTTTTTTTATGGAACCCATTTAATGGCACATGCCAGTTTTAGGGTCCCAAATACCGTAATTTTCAGTCGTCCTCAGGGCACGAGCCTGGAAACGTTTTTTTGCTAAATTCTATTACATCCTAGTTGCAAACCACCAACTGGACCCAACTAGCTTGAATTTTCGACCCCAAGTCTTTCATGGCACCTGTGGTACACTGGTCACGGGTTCCACGGAAAGGGCTCAAAATTAGCCAAAAACATGCTTCATTGGCTTATAACTCGCGATAGAAAACTCGGATCGTCGAAAACTCACTTCCATCGTGTAGAGCGTGTCCGAATTGACCTAGAAACATGTTCAAATTACCGAAAAGTTTTTTTTTATGGAACCCATTTAATGGCACATGCCAGTTTTAGGGTCCCAAATACCGTAATTTTCAGTCGTCCTCAGGGCACGAGCCTGGAAACGTTTTTTGGCTAAATTCTATTACATCCTAGTTGCAAACCATCAACTGGACCCAACTAGCTTGAATTTTCGACCCCAAGTCTTTCATGGCACCTGTGGTACACTGGTCACGGGTTCCACGGAAAGGGCTCAAAATTAGCCAAAAACATGCTTCATTGGCTTATAACTCGCGATAGAAAACTCGGATCGTCGAAAACTCACTTCCATCGTGTAGAGCGTGTCCGAATTGACCTAGAAACATAATCAAATTACCGAAAAGTTTTTTTAATGGAACCCATTTAATGGCACATGCCAGTTTTAGGGTCCCAAATACCGTAATTTTCAGTCGTCCTCAGGGCACGAGCCTGGAAACGTTTTTTGGCTAAATTCTATTACATCCTAGTTGCAAACCACCAACTGGACCCAACTAGCTTGAATTTTCGACCCCAAGTCTTTCATGGCACCTGCGGTACACTGGTCACGGGTTCCACGGAAAGGGCTCAAAATTAGCCAAAAACATGCTTCATTGGCTTATAACTCGCGATAGAAAACTCGGATCGTCGAAAACTCACTTCCATCGTGTAGAGCGTGTCCGAATTGACCTAGAAACATGTTCAAATTACCGAAAAGTGTTTTTAATGGAACCCATTTAATGGCACATGCCAGTTTTAGGGTCCCAAATACCGTAATTTTCAGTCGTCCTCAGGGCACGAGCCTTGAAACGTTTTTTGGCTAAATTCTATTACATCCTAGTTGCAAACCACCAACTGGACCCAACTAGCTTGAATTTTCGACCCCAAGTCTTTCATGGCACCTGTAGTACACTGGTCACGGGTTCCACGGAAAGGGCTCAAAATTAGCCAAAAACATGCTTCATTGGCTTATAACTCGCGATAGAAAACTCGGATCGTCGAAAACTCACTTCCATCGTGTAGAGCGTGTCCGAATTGACCTAGAAACATGTTCAAATTACCGAAAAGTTTTTTTTATGGAACCCATTTAATGGCACATGCCAGTTTTAGGGTCCCAAATACCGTAATTTTCAGTCGTCCTCAGGGCACGAGCCTGGAAACGTTTTTTGGCTAAATTCTATTACATCCTAGTTGCAAACCACCAACTGGACCCAACTAGCTTGAATTTTCGACCCCAAGTCTTTCATGGCACCTGTGGTACACTGGTCACGGGTTCCACGGAAAGGGCTCAAAATTAGCCAAAAACATGCTTCATTGGCTTATAACTCGCGATAGAAAACTCGGATCGACGAAAACTCACTTCCATCGTGTAGAGCGTGTCCGAATTGACCTAGAAACATGTTCAAATTACCTAAAAGTTTTTTTAATGGAACCCATTTAATGGCACATGCCAGTTTTAGGGTCCCAAATACCGTAATTCTCAGTCGTCCTCAGGGCACGAGCCTGGAAACGTTTTTTGGCTAAATTATATTACATCCTAGTTGCAAACCACCAACTGGACCCAACTAGCTTGAATTTTCGACCCCAAGTCTTTCATGGCACCTGTGGTACACTGGTCACGGGTTCCACGTAAAGGGCTCAAAATTATCCAAAAACATGCTTCATTGGCTTTTAACTCGCGATAGAAAACTCGGATCGTCGAAAACTCACTTCCATCGTGTAGAGCGTGTCCGAATTGACCTAGAAACTTGTTCAAATTACCGAAAAGTTTTTTTTATGGAACCCATTTAATGGCACATGCCAGTTTTAGGGTCCCAAATACCGTAATTTTCAGTCGTCCTCAGGGCACGAGCCTGGAAACGTTTTTTGGCTAAATTCTATTACATCCTAGTTGCAAACCACCAACTGGACCCAACTAGTTTGAATTTTCGACCCCAAGTCTTTCATGGCACCTGTGGTACACTGGTCACGGGTTCCACGGAAAGGGCTAAAATTAGCCAAAAACATGCTTCATTGGCTTATAACTCGCGATAGAAAACTCGGATCGTCGAAAACTCACTTCCATCGTGTAGAGCGTGTCCGAATTGACCTAGAAACATGTTCAAATTACCGAAAAGTTTTTTTAATGGAACCCATTTAATGGCACATGCCAGTTTTAGGGTCCCAAATACCGTAATTTTCAGTCGTCCTCAGGGCACGAGCCTGGAAACGTTTTTTGGCTAAATTCTATTACATCCTAGTTGCAAACCACCAACTGGACCCAAATAGCTTGAATTTTCGACCCCAAGTCTTTCATGGCACCTGTGGTACACTGGTCACGGGTTCCACGGAAAGGGCTCAAAATTAGCCAAAAACATGCTTCATTGGCTTATAACTCGCGATAGAAAATTCGGATCGTCGAAAACTCACTTTCATCGTGTAGAGCGTGTCCGAATTGACCTAGACACATGTTCAAATTACCGAAAAGTTTTTTTATGGAACCCATTTAATGGCACATGCCAGTTTTAGGGTCCCAAATACCGTAATTTTCAGTCGTCCTCAGGGCACGAGCCTGGAAACGTTTTTTTGCTAAATTCTATTACATCCTAGTTGCAAACCACCAACTGGACCCAACTAGCTTGAATTTTCGACCCCAAGTCTTTCATGGCACCTGTGGTACACTGGTCACGGGTTCCACGGAAAGGGCTCAAAATTAGCCAAAAACATGCTTCATTGGCTTATAACTCGCGATAGAAAACTCGGATCGTCGAAAACTCACTTCCATCGTGTAGAGCGTGTCCGAATTGACCTAGAAACATGTTCAAATTACCGAAAAGTTTTTTTTATGGAACCCATTTAATGGCACATGCCAGTTTTAGGGTCCCAAATACCGTAATTTTCAGTCGTCCTCAGGGCACGAGCCTGGAAACGTTTTTTGGATAAATTCTATTACATCCTAGTTGCAAACCATCAACTGGACCCAACTAGCTTGAATTTTCGACCCCAAGTCTTTCATGGCACCTGTGGTACACTGGTCACGGGTTCCACGGAAAGGGCTCAAAATTAGCCAAAAACATGCTTCATTGGCTTATAACTCGCGATAGAAAACTCGGATCGTCGAAAACTCACTTCCATCGTGTAGAGCGTGTCCGAATTGACCTAGAAACATAATCAAATTACCGAAAAGTTTTTTTAATGGAACCCATTTAATGGCACATGCCAGTTTTAGGGTCCCAAATACCGTAATTTTCAGTCGTCCTCAGGGCACGAGCCTGGAAACGTTTTTTGGCTAAATTCTATTACATCCTAGTTGCAAACCACCAACTGGACCCAACTAGCTTGAATTTTCGACCCCAAGTCTTTCATGGCACCTGTGGTACACTGGTCACGGGTTCCACGGAAAGGGCTCAAAATTAGCCAAAAACATGCTTCATTGGCTTATAACTCGCGATAGAAAACTCGGATCGTCGAAAACTCACTTCCATCGTGTAGAGCGTGTCCGAATTGACCTAGAAACATGTTCAAATTACCGAAAAGTTTTTTTAATGGAACCCATTTAATGGCACATGCCAGTTTTAGGGTCCCAAATACCGTAATTCTCAGTCGTCCTCAGGGCACGAGCCTGGAAACATTTTTGGCTAAAATATATTACATCCTAGTTGCAAACCACCAACTGGACCCAACTAGCTTGAATTTTCGACCCCAAGTCTTTCATGGCACCTGTGGTACACTGGTCACGGGTTCCACGTAAAGGGCTCAAAATTATCCAAAAACATGCTTCATTGGCTTATAACTCGCGATAGAAAACTCGGATCGTCGAAAACTCACTTCCATCGTGTAGAGCGTGTCCGAATTGACCTAGAAACATGTTCAAATTACCGAAAAGTTTTTTTTATGGAACCCATTTAATGGCACATGCCAGTTTTAGGGTCCCAAATACCGTAATTTTCAGTCGTCCTCAGGGCACGAGCCTGGAAACGTTTTTTGGCTAAATTCTATTACATCCTAGTTGCAAACCATCAACTGGACCCAACTAGCTTGAATTTTCGACCCCAAGTCTTTCATGGCACCTGTGGTACACTGGTCACGGGTTCCACGGAAAGGGCTCAAAATTAGCCAAAAACATGCTTCATTGGCTTATAACTCGCGATAGAAAACTCGGATCGTCGAAAACTCACTTCCATCGTGTAGAGCGTGTCCGAATTGACCTAGAAACATAATCAAATTACCGAAAAGTTTTTTTAATGGAACCCATTTAATGGCACATGCCAGTTTTAGGGTCCCAAATACCGTAATTTTCAGTCGTCCTCAGGGCACGAGCCTGGAAACGTTTTTTGGCTAAATTCTATTACATCCTAGTTGCAAACCACCAACTGGACCCAACTAGCTTGAATTTTCGACCCCAAGTCTTTCATGGCACCTGCGGTACACTGGTCACGGGTTCCACGGAAAGGGCTCAAAATTAGCCAAAAACATGCTTCATTGGCTTATAACTCGCGATAGAAAACTCGGATCGTCGAAAACTCACTTCCATCGTGTAGAGCGTGTCCGAATTGACCTAGAAACATGTTCAAATTACCGAAAAGTTTTTTTAATGGAACCCATTTAATGGCACATGCCAGTTTTAGGGTCCCAAATACCGTAATTTTCAGTCGTCCTCAGGGCACGAGCCTTGAAACGTTTTTTGGCTAAATTCTATTACATCCTAGTTGCAAACCACCAACTGGACCCAACTAGCTTGAATTTTCGACCCCAAGTCTTTCATGGCACCTGTGGTACACTGGTCACGGGTTCCACGGAAAGGGCTCAAAATTAGCCAAAAACATGCTTCATTGGCTTATAACTCGCGATAGAAAACTCGGATCGTCGAAAACTCACTTCCATCGTGTAGAGCGTGTCCGAATTGACCTAGAAACATGTTCAAATTACCGAAAAGTTTTTTTAATGGAACCCATTTAATGGCACATGCCAGTTTTAGGGTCCCAAATACCGTAATTTTCAGTCGTCCTCAGGGCACGAGCCTGGAAACGTTTTTTGGCTAAATTCTATTACATCCTAGTTGCAAACCACCAACTGGACCCAAATAGCTTGAATTTTCGACCCCAAGTCTTTCATGGCACCTGTGGTACACTGGTCACGGGTTCCACGGAAAGGGCTCAAAATTAGCCAAAAACATGCTTCATTGGCTTATAACTCGCGATAGAAAATTCGGATCGTCGAAAACTCACTTTCATCGTGTAGAGCGTGTCCGAATTGACCTAGACACATGTTCAAATTACCGAAAAGTTTTTTTATGGAACCCATTTAATGGCACATGCCAGTTTTAGGGTCCCAAATACCGTAATTTTCAGTCGTCCTCAGGGCACGAGCCTGGAAACGTTGTTTTGCTAAATTCTATTACATCCTAGTTGCAAACCACCAACTGGACCCAACTAGCTTGAATTTTCGACCCCAAGTCTTTCATGGCACCTGTGGTACACTGGTCACGGGTTCCACGGAAAGGGCTCAAAATTAGCCAAAAACATGCTTCATTGGCTTATAACTCGCGATAGAAAACTCGGATCGTCGAAAACTCACTTCCATCGTGTAGAGCGTGTCCGAATTGACCTAGAAACATGTTCAAATTACCGAAAAGTTTTTTTTATGGAACCCATTTAATGGCACATGCCAGTTTTAGGGTCCCAAATACCGTAATTTTCAGTCGTCCTCAGGGCACGAGCCTGGAAACGTTGTTTTGCTAAATTCTATTACATCCTAGTTGCAAACCACCAACTGGACCCAACTAGCTTGAATTTTCGACCCCAAGTCTTTCATGGCACCTGTGGTACACTGGTCACGGGTTCCACCTAAAGGGCTCAAAATTATCCAAAAACATGCTTCATTGGCTTTTAACTCGCGATAGAAAACTCGGATCGTCGAAAACTCACTTCCATCGTGTAGAGCGTGTCCGAATTGACCTAGAAACTTGTTCAAATTACCGAAAAGTTTTTTTTATGGAACCCATTTAATGGCACATGCCAGTTTTAGGGTCCCAAATACCGTAATTTTCAGTCGTCCTCAGGGCACGAGCCTGGAAACGTTTTTTGGCTAAATTCTATTACGTCCTAGTTGCAAACCACCAACTGGACCCAACTAGCTTGAATTTTCGACCCCAAGTCTTTCATGGCACCTGTGGTACACTGGTCACGGGTTCCACGGAAAGGGCTCAAAATTAGCCAAAAACATGCTTCATTGGCTTATAACTCGCGATAGAAAACTCGGATCGTCGAAAACTCACTTCCATCGTGTAGAGCGTGTCCGAATTGACCTAGAAACATGTTCAAATTACCGAAAAGTTTTTTTAATGGAACCCATTTAATGGCACATGCCAGTTTTAGGGTCCCAAATACCGTAATTTTCAGTCGTCCTCAGGGCACGAGCCTGGAAACGTTTTTTGGCTAAATTCTATTACATCCTAGTTGCAAACCACCAACTGGACCCAAATAGCTTGAATTTTCGACCCCAAGTCTTTCATGGCACCTGTGGTACACTGGTCACGGGTTCCACGGAAAGGGCTCAAAATTAGCCAAAAACATGCTTCATTGGCTTATAACTCGCGATAGAAAATTCGGATCGTCGAAAACTCACTTTCATCGTGTAGAGCGTGTCCGAATTGACCTAGACACATGTTCAAATTACCGAAAAGTTTTTTTATGGAACCCATTTAATGGCACATGCCAGTTTTAGGGTCCCAAATACCGTAATTTTCAGTCGTCCTCAGGGCACGAGCCTGGAAACGTTGTTTTGCTAAATTCTATTACATCCTAGTTGCAAACCACCAACTGGACCCAACTAGCTTGAATTTTCGACCCCAAGTCTTTCATGGCACCTGTGGTACACTGGTCACGGGTTCCACGGAAAGGGCTCAAAATTAGCCAAAAACATGCTTCATTGGCTTATAACTCGCGATAGAAAACTCGGATCGTCGAAAACTCACTTCCATCGTGTAGAGCGTGTCCGAATTGACCTAGAAACATGTTCAAATTACCGAAAAGTTTTTTTTATGGAACCCATTTAATGGCACATGCCAGTTTTAGGGTCCCAAATACCGTAATTTTCAGTCGTCCTCAGGGCACGAGCCTGGAAACGTTGTTTTGCTAAATTCTATTACATCCTAGTTGCAAACCACCAACTGGACCCAACTAGCTTGAATTTTCGACCCCAAGTCTTTCATGGCACCTGTGGTACACTGGTCACGGGTTCCACGGAAAGGGCTCAAAATTAGCCAAAAACATGCTTCATTGGCTTATAACTCGCGATAGAAAACTCGGATCGTCGAAAACTCACTTTCATCGTGTAGAGCGTGTCCGAATTGACCTAGAAACATGTTCAAATTACCGAAAAGTTTTTTTAATGGAACCCATTTAATGGCACATGCCAGTTTTAGGGTCCCAAATACCGTAATTTTCAGTCGTCCTCAGGGCACGAGCCTGGAAACGTTTTTTGGCTAAATTCTATTACATCCTAGTTGCAAACCACCAACTGGACCCAAATAGCTTGAATTTTCGACCCCAAGTCTTTCATGGCACCTGTGGTACACTGGTCACGGGTTCCACGGAAAGGGCTCAAAATTAGCCAAAAACATGCTTCATTGGCTTATAACTCGCGATAGAAAATTCGGATCGTCGAAAACTCACTTTCATCGTGTAGAGCGTGTCCGAATTGACCTAGACACATGTTCAAATTACCGAAAAGTTTTTTTTATGGAACCCATTTAATGGCACATGCCAGTTTTAGGGTCCCAAATACCGTAATTTTCAGTCGTCCTCAGGGCACGAGCCTGGAAACGTTGTTTTGCTAAATTCTATTACATCCTAGTTGCAAACCACCAACTGGACCCAACTAGCTTGAATTTTCGACCCCAAGTCTTTCATGGCACCTGTGGTACACTGGTCACGGGTTCCACGGAAAGGGCTCAAAATTAGCCAAAAACATGCTTCATTGGCTTATAACTCGCGATAGAAAACTCGGATCGTCGAAAACTCACTTTCATCGTGTAGAGCGTGTCCGAATTGACCTAGAAACATGTTCAAATTACCGAAAAGTTTTTTTAATGGAACCCATTTAATGGCACATGCCAGTTTTAGGGTCCCAAATACCGTAATTTTCAGTCGTCCTCAGGGCACGAGCCTGGAAACGTTTTTTGGCTAAATTCTATTACATCCTAGTTGCAAACCACCAACTGGACCCAAATAGCTTGAATTTTCGACCCCAAGTCTTTCATGGCACCTGTGGTACACTGGTCACGGGTTCCACGGAAAGGGCTCAAAATTAGCCAAAAACATGCTTCATTGGCTTATAACTCGCGATAGAAAATTCGGATCGTCGAAAACTCACTTTCATCGTGTAGAGCGTGTCCGAATTGACCTAGACACATGTTCAAATTACCGAAAAGTTTTTTTATGGAACCCATTTAATGGCACATGCCAGTTTTAGGGTCCCAAATACCGTAATTTTCAGTCGTCCTCAGGGCACGAGCCTGGAAACGTTGTTTTGCTAAATTCTATTACATCCTAGTTGCAAACCACCAACTGGACCCAACTAGCTTGAATTTTCGACCCCAAGTCTTTCATGGCACCTGTGGTACACTGGTCACGGGTTCCACGGAAAGGGCTCAAAATTAGCCAAAAACATGCTTCATTGGCTTATAACTCGCGATAGAAAACTCGGATCGTCGAAAACTCACTTCCATCGTGTAGAGCGTGTCCGAATTGACCTAGAAACATGTTCAAATTACCGAAAAGTTTTTTTTATGGAACCCATTTAATGGCACATGCCAGTTTTAGGGTCCCAAATACCGTAATTTTCAGTCGTCCTCAGGGCACGAGCCTGGAAACGTTGTTTTGCTAAATTCTATTACATCCTAGTTGCAAACCACCAACTGGACCCAACTAGCTTGAATTTTCGACCCCAAGTCTTTCATGGCACCTGTGGTACACTGGTCACGGGTTCCACGGAAAGGGCTCAAAATTAGCCAAAAACATGCTTCATTGGCTTATAACTCGCGATAGAAAACTCGGATCGTCGAAAACTCACTTCCATCGTGTAGAGCGTGTCCGAATTGACCTAGAAACATGTTCAAATTACCGAAAAGTTTTTTTAATGGAACCCATTTAATGGCACATGCCAGTTTTAGGGTCCCAAATACCGTAATTTTCAGTCGTCCTCAGGGCACGAGCCTGGAAACGTTTTTTGGCTAAATTCTATTACATCCTAGTTGCAAACCACCAACTGGACCCAAATAGCTTGAATTTTCGACCCCAAGTCTTTCATGGCACCTGTGGTACACTGGTCACGGGTTCCACGGAAAGGGCTCAAAATTAGCCAAAAACATGCTTCATTGGCTTATAACTCGCGATAGAAAATTCGGATCGTCGAAAACTCACTTTCATCGTGTAGAGCGTGTCCGAATTGACCTAGACACATGTTCAAATTACCGAAAAGTTTTTTTATGGAACCCATTTAATGGCACATGCCAGTTTTAGGGTCCCAAATACCGTAATTTTCAGTCGTCCTCAGGGCACGAGCCTGGAAACGTTTTTTTGCTAAATTCTATTACATCCTAGTTGCAAACCACCAACTGGACCCAACTAGCTTGAATTTTCGACCCCAAGTCTTTCATGGCACCTGTGGTACACTGGTCACGGGTTCCACGGAAAGGGCTCAAAATTAGCCAAAAACATGCTTCATTGGCTTATAACTCGCGATAGAAAACTCGGATCGTCGAAAACTCACTTCCATCGTGTAGAGCGTGTCCGAATTGACCTAGAAACATGTTCAAATTACCGAAAAGTTTTTTTTATGGAACCCATTTAATGGCACATGCCAGTTTTAGGGTCCCAAATACCGTAATTTTCAGTCGTCCTCAGGGCACGAGCCTGGAAACGTTTTTTGGCTAAATTCTATTACATCCTAGTTGCAAACCATCAACTGGACCCAACTAGCTTGAATTTTCGACCCCAAGTCTTTCATGGCACCTGTGGTACACTGGTCACGGGTTCCACGGAAAGGGCTCAAAATTAGCCAAAAACATGCTTCATTGGCTTATAACTCGCGATAGAAAACTCGGATCGTCGAAAACTCACTTCCATCGTGTAGAGCGTGTCCGAATTGACCTAGAAACATAATCAAATTACCGAAAAGTTTTTTTAATGGAACCCATTTAATGGCACATGCCAGTTTTAGGGTCCCAAATACCGTAATTTTCAGTCGTCCTCAGGGCACGAGCCTGGAAACGTTTTTTGGCTAAATTCTATTACATCCTAGTTGCAAACCACCAACTGGACCCAACTAGCTTGAATTTTCGACCCCAAGTCTTTCATGGCACCTGCGGTACACTGGTCACGGGTTCCACGGAAAGGGTTCAAAATTAGCCAAAAACATGTTTCATTGGCTTATAACTCGCGATAGAAAACTCGGATCGTCGAAAACTCACTTCCATCGTGTAGAGCGTGTCCGAATTGACCTAGAAACATGTTCAAATTACCGAAAAGTTTTTTTAATGGAACCCATTTAATGGTACATGCCAGTTTTAGGGTCCCAAATACCGTAATTTTCAGTCGTCCTCAGGGCACGAGCCTTGAAACGTTTTTTGGCTAAATTCTATTACATCCTAGTTGCAAACCACCAACTGGACCCAACTAGCTTGAATTTTCGACCCCAAGTCTTTCATGGCACCTGTGGTACACTGGTCACGGGTTCCACGTAAAGGGCTCAAAATTATCCAAAAACATGCTTCATTGGCTTTTAACTCGCGATAGAAAACTCGGATCGTCGAAAACTCACTTCCATCGTGTAGAGCGTGTCCGAATTGACCTAGAAACTTGTTCAAATTACCGAAAAGTTTTTTTTATGGAACCCATTTAATGGCACATGCCAGTTTTAGGGTCCCAAATACCGTAATTTTCAGTCGTCCTCAGGGCACGAGCCTGGAAACGTTTTTTGGCTAAATTCTATTACATCCTAGTTGCAAACCACCAACTGGACCCAACTAGCTTGAATTTTCGACCCCAAGTCTTTCATGGCACCTGTGGTACACTGGTCACGGGTTCCACGGAAAGGGCTCAAAATTAGCCAAAAACATGCTTCATTGGCTTATAACTCGCGATAGAAAACTCGGATCGTCGAAAACTCACTTCCATCGTGTAGAGCGTGTCCGAATTGACCTAGAAACATGTTCAAATTACCGAAAAGTTTTTTTAATGGAACCCATTTAATGGCACATGCCAGTTTTAGGGTCCCAAATACCGTAATTTTCAGTCGTCCTCAGGGCACGAGCCTGGAAACGTTTTTTGGCTAAATTCTATTACATCCTAGTTGCAAACCACCAACTGGACCCAAATAGCTTGAATTTTCGACCCCAAGTCTTTCATGGCACCTGTGGTACACTGGTCACGGGTTCCACGGAAAGGGCTCAAAATTAGCCAAAAACATGCTTCATTGGCTTATAACTCGCGATAGAAAATTCGGATCGTCGAAAACTCACTTTCATCGTGTAGAGCGTGTCCGAATTGACCTAGACACATGTTCAAATTACCGAAAAGTTTTTTTATGGAACCCATTTAATGGCACATGCCAGTTTTAGGGTCCCAAATACCGTAATTTTCAGTCGTCCTCAGGGCACGAGCCTGGAAACGTTGTTTTGCTAAATTCTATTACATCCTAGTTGCAAACCACCAACTGGACCCAACTAGCTTGAATTTTCGACCCCAAGTCTTTCATGGCACCTGTGGTACACTGGTCACGGGTTCCACGGAAAGGGCTCAAAATTAGCCAAAAACATGCTTCATTGGCTTATAACTCGCGATAGAAAACTCGGATCGTCGAAAACTCACTTCCATCGTGTAGAGCGTGTCCGAATTGACCTAGAAACATGTTCAAATTACCGAAAAGTTTTTTTTATGGAACCCATTTAATGGCACATGCCAGTTTTAGGGTCCCAAATACCGTAATTTTCAGTCGTCCTCAGGGCACGAGCCTGGAAACGTTGTTTTGCTAAATTCTATTACATCCTAGTTGCAAACCACCAACTGGACCCAACTAGCTTGAATTTTCGACCCCAAGTCTTTCATGGCACCTGTGGTACACTGGTCACGGGTTCCACGGAAAGGGCTCAAAATTAGCCAAAAACATGCTTCATTGGCTTATAACTCGCGATAGAAAACTCGGATCGTCGAAAACTCACTTCCATCGTGTAGAGCGTGTCCGAATTGACCTAGAAACATGTTCAAATTACCGAAAAGTTTTTTTTATGGAACCCATTTAATGGCACATGCCAGTTTTAGGGTCCCAAATACCGTAATTTTCAGTCGTCCTCAGGGCACGAGCCTGGAAACGTTTTTTGGATAAATTCTATTACATCCTAGTTGCAAACCATCAACTGGACCCAACTAGCTTGAATTTTCGACCCCAAGTCTTTCATGGCACCTGTGGTACACTGGTCACGGGATCCACGGAAAGGGCTCAAAATTAGCCAAAAACATGCTTCATTGGCTTATAACTCGCGATAGAAAACTCGGATCGTCGAAAACTCACTTCCATCGTGTAGAGCGTGTCCGAATTGACCTAGAAACATAATCAAATTACCGAAAAGTTTTTTTAATGGAACCCATTTAATGGCACATGCCAGTTTTAGGGTCCCAAATACCGTAATTTTCAGTCGTCCTCAGGGCACGAGCCTGGAAACGTTTTTTGGCTAAATTCTATTACATCCTAGTTGCAAACCACCAACTGGACCCAACTAGCTTGAATTTTCGACCCCAAGTCTTTCATGGCACCTGCGGTACACTGGTCACGGGTTCCACGGAAAGGGCTCAAAATTAGCCAAAAACATGTTTCATTGGCTTATAACTCGCGATAGAAAACTCGGATCGTCGAAAACTCACTTCCATCGTGTAGAGCGTGTCCGAATTGACCTAGAAACATGTTCAAATTACCGAAAAGTTTTTTTAATGGAACCCATTTAATGGCACATGCCAGTTTTAGGGTCCCAAATACCGTAATTTTCAGTCGTCCTCAGGGCACGAGCCTTGAAACGTTTTTTGGCTAAATTCTATTACATCCTAGTTGCAAACCACCAACTGGACCCAACTAGCTTGAATTTTCGACCCCAAGTCTTTCATGGCACCTGTGGTACACTGGTCACGGGTTCCACGGAAAGGGCTCAAAATTAGCCAAAAACATGCTTCATTGGCTTATAACTCGCGATAGAAAACTCGGATCGTCGAAAACTCACTTCCATCGTGTAGAGCGTGTCCGAATTGACCGAGAAACATGTTCAAATTACCGAAAAGTTTTTTTTTATGGAACCCATTTAATGGCACATGCCAGTTTTAGGGTCCCAAATACCGTAATTTTCAGTCGTCCTCAGGGCACGAGCCTGGAAACGTTTTTTGGCTAAATTCTATTACATCCTAGTTGCAAACCACCAACTGGACCCAACTAGCTTGAATTTTCGACCCCAAGTCTTTCATGGCACCTGTGGTACACTGGTCACGGGTTCCACGGAAAGGGCTCAAAATTAGCCAAAAACATGCTTCATTGGCTTATAACTCGCGATAGAAAACTCGGATCGTCGAAAACTCACTTCCATCGTGTAGAGCGTGTCCGAATTGACCTAGAAACATGTTCAAATTACCTAAAAGTTTTTTTAATGGAACCCATTTAATGGCACATGCCAGTTTTAGGGTCCCAAATACCGTAATTTTCAGTCGTCCTCAGGGCACGAGCCTGGAAACGTTTTTTGGCTAAATTCTAATACATCCTAGTTGCAAACCACCAACTGGACCCAACTAGCTTGAATTTTCGACCCCAAGTCTTTCATGGCACCTGTGGTACACTGGTCACGGGTTCCACGGAAAGGGCTCAAAATTAGCCAAAAACATGCTTCATTGGCTTATAACTCGCGATAGAAAACTCGGATCGTCGAAAACTCACTTCCATCGTGTAGAGCGTGTTCGAATTGACCTAGAAACATGTTCAAATTACCGAAAAGTTTTTTTAATGGAACCCATTTAATGGCACATGCCAGTTTTAGGGTCCCAAATACCGTAATTTTCAGTCGTCCTCAGGGCACGAGCCTGGAAACGTTTTTTGGCTAAATTATATTACATCCTAGTTGCAAACCACCAACTGGACCCAACTAGCTTGAATTTTCGACCCCAAGTCTTTCATGGCACCTGTGGTACACTGGTCACGGGTTCCACGTAAAGGGCTCAAAATTATCCAAAAACATGCTTCATTGGCTTTTAACTCGCGATAGAAAACTCGGATCGTCGAAAACTCACTTCCATCGTGTAGAGCGTGTCCGAATTGACCTAGAAACATGTTCAAATTACCGAAAAGTTTTTTTTATGGAACCCATTTAATGGCACATGCCAGTTTTAGGGTCCCAAATACCGTAATTTTCAGTCGTCCTCAGGGCACGAGCCTGGAAACGTTTTTTGGCTAAATTCTATTACATCCTAGTTGCAAACCACCAACTGGACCCAACTAGCTTGAATTTTCGACCCCAAGTCTTTCATGGCACCTGTGGTACACTGGTCACGGGTTCCACGGAAAGGGCTCAAAATTAGCCAAAAACATGCTTCATTGGCTTATAACTCGCGATAGAAAACTCGGATCGTCGAAAACTCACTTCCATCGTGTAGAGCGTGTCCGAATTGACCTAGAAAAATGTTCAAATTACCGAAAAGTTTTTTTAATGGAACCCATTTGATGGCACATGCCAGTTTTAGGGTCCCAAATACCGTAATTTTCAGTCGTCCTCAGGGCACGAGCCTGGAAACGTTTTTTGGCTAAATTCTATTACATCCTAGTTGCAAACCACCAACTGGACCCAAATAGCTTGAATTTTCGACCCCAAGTCTTTCATGGCACCTGTGGTACACTGGTCACGGGTTCCACGGAAAGGGCTCAAAATTAGCCAAAAACATGCTTCATTGGCTTATAACTCGCGATAGAAAATTCGGATCGTCGAAAACTCACTTTCATCGTGTAGAGCATGTCCGAATTGACCTAGACACATGTTCAAATTACCGAAAAGTTTTTTTATGGAACCCATTTAATGGCACATGCCAGTTTTAGGGTCCCAAATACCGTAATTTTCAGTCGTCCTCAGGGCACGAGCCTGGAAACGTTTTTTGGCTAAATTCTAATACATCCTAGTTGCAAACCACCAACTGGACCCAACTAGCTTGAATTTTCGACCCCAAGTCTTTCATGGCACCTGTGGTACACTGGTCACGGGTTCCACGGAAAGGGCTCAAAATTAGCCAAAAACATGCTTCATTGGCTTATAACTCGCGATAGAAAACTCGGATCGTCGAAAACTCACTTCCATCGTGTAGAGCGTGTTCGAATTGACCTAGAAACATGTTCAAATTACCGAAAAGTTTTTTTAATGGAACCCATTTAATGGCACATGCCAGTTTTAGGGTCCCAAATACCGTAATTTTCAGTCGTCCTCAGGGCACGAGCCTGGAAACGTTTTTTGGCTAAATTATATTACATCCTAGTTGCAAACCACCAACTGGACCCAACTAGCTTGAATTTTCGACCCCAAGTCTTTCATGGCACCTGTGGTACACTGGTCACGGGTTCCACGTAAAGGGCTCAAAATTATCCAAAAACATGCTTCATTGGCTTTTAACTCGCGATAGAAAACTCGGATCGTCGAAAACTCACTTCCATCGTGTAGAGCGTGTCCGAATTGACCTAGAAACATGTTCAAATTACCGAAAAGTTTTTTTTATGGAACCCATTTAATGGCACATGCCAGTTTTAGGGTCCCAAATACCGTAATTTTCAGTCGTCCTCAGGGCACGAGCCTGGAAACGTTTTTTGGCTAAATTCTATTACATCCTAGTTGCAAACCACCAACTGGACCCAACTAGCTTGAATTTTCGACCCCAAGTCTTTCATGGCACCTGTGGTACACTGGTCACGGGTTCCACGGAAAGGGCTCAAAATTAGCCAAAAACATGCTTCATTGGCTTATAACTCGCGATAGAAAACTCGGATCGTCGAAAACTCACTTCCATCGTGTAGAGCGTGTCCGAATTGACCTAGAAAAATGTCAAATTACCGAAAAGTTTTTTTAATGGAACCCATTTGATGGCACATGCCAGTTTTAGGTCCCAAATACCGTAATTTTCAGTCGTCCTCAGGGCACGAGCCTGGAAACGTTTTTTTGGCTAAATTCTATTACATCCTAGTTGCAAACCACCAACTGGACCCAAATAGCTTGAATTTTCGACCCCAAGTCTTTCATGGCACCTGTGGTACACTGGTCACGGGTTCCACGGAAAGGACTCAAAATTAGCCAAAAACATGCTTCATTGGCTTATAACTCGCGATAGGAAAATTCGGATCGTCGAAAACTCACTTTCATCGTGTAGAGCATGTCCGAATTGACCTAGACACATGTTCAAATTACCGAAAAGTTTTTTTAATGGAACCCATTTAATGGCACATGCCAGTTTTAGGGTCCCAAATACCGTAATTTTCAGTCGTCCTCAGGGCACGAGCCTGGAAACGTTTTTTTGCTAAATTCTATTACATCCTAGTTGTCAAACCACCAACTGGACCCAACTAGCTTGAATTTTCGACCCACAAGTCTTTCATGGCAACTGTGGTACACTGGTCACGGGTTCCACGGAAAGGGCTCAAAATTAGCCAAAAACATGCTTCATTGGCTTATAACTCGCGATAGAAAACTCGGATCGTCGAAAACTCACTTCCATCGTGTAGAGCGTGTCCGAATTGACCTAGAAACATGTTCAAATTACCGAAAAGTTTTTTTATGGAACCCATTTAATGGCACATGCCAGTTTTAGGGTCCCAAATACCGTAATTTTCAGTCGTCCTCAGGGCACGAGCCTGGAAACGTTTTTTTGGCTAAATTCTATTACATCCTAGTTGCAAACCATCAACTGAGACCAACTAGCTTGAATTTTCGACCCCAAGTCTTTCATGGCACCTGTGGTACACTGGTCACGGGTTCCACGGAAAGGGCTCAAAATTAGCCAAAAACATGCTTCATTGGCTTATAACTCGCGATAGAAAACTCGATCGTCGAAAACTCACTTCCATCGTGTAGAGCGTGTCCGAATTGACCTAGAAACATAATCAAATTACCGAAAAGTTTTTTTAATGGAACCCATTTAATGGCACATGCCAGTTTTAGGGTCCCAAATACCGTAATTTTCAGTCGTCCTCAGGGCACGAGCCTGGAAACGTTTTTTGGCTAAATTCTATTACATCCTAGTTGCAAACCACCAACTGGACCCAACTAGCTTGAATTTTCGACCCCAAGTCTTTCATGGCACCTGCGGTACACTGGTCACGGGTTCCACGGAAAGGGCTCAAATTAGCCAAAAACATGCTTCATTGGCTTATAACTCGCGATAGAAAACTCGGATCGTCGAAAACTCACTTCCATCGTGTAGAGCGTGTCCGAATTGACCTAGAAACATGTTCAAATTACCGAAAAGATTTTTTAATGGACCCATTTAATGGCACATGCCAGTTTTAGGGTCCCAAATACCGTAATTTTCAGTCGTCCTCAGGGCACGAGCCTTGAAACGTTTTTTTGCTAAATTCTATTACATCCTAGTTGCAAACCACCAACTGGACCAACTAGCTTGAATTTTCGACCCCAAGTCTTTCATGGCACCTGTGGTACACTGGTCACGGGTTCCACGGAAAGGCTCAAATTAGCCAAAAACATGCTTCATTGGCTTATAACTCGCGATAGAAAACTCGGATCGTCGAAAACTCACTTCCATCGTGTAGAGCGTGTCCGAATTGACCCTAGAACATGTTCAAATTACCGAAAAGTTTTTTTATGGAACCCATTTAATGGCACATGCCAGTTTTAGAGGTCCCAAATACCGTAATTTTCAGTCGTCCTCAGGGCACGAGCCTGGAAAGCGTTTTTTGGCTAAATTCTATTACATCCTAGTTGCAAACCATCCAACTGGACCCAACTAGCTTGAATTTTCGACCCCAAGTCTTTCATGGCACCTGTGGTACACTGGTCACGGGTTCCACGGAAAGGGCTCAAAATTAGCCAAAAACATGCTTCATTGGCTTATAACTCGCGATAGAAAACTCGATCGTCGAAAACTCACTTCCATCGTGTAGAGCGTGTCCGAATTGACCTAGAAACCATTAATCAACATTACCGAAAAGTTTTTTAATGGAACCCATTT
>OZ038448.1:6700060-6852560 GCA_964036265.1 Daptonema setosum
AACTGGACCCAACTAGCTTGAATTTTCGACCCCAAGTCTTTCATGGCACCTGTGGTACACTGGTCACGGGTTCCACGGAAAGGGTTCAAAATTAGCCAAAAACATGCTTCATTGGCTCATAACTCGCGATAGAAAATTCGGATCGTCGAAAACTCACTTCCATCGTGTAGAGCGTGTCCGATTTGACCTAGAAACATGTTCAAATTACCGAAAAGTTTTTTTAATGGAACTCATATAATGGCACATGCCAGTTTTATGGTCCCAAATACCGTAATTTTCAGTCGTCCTCAGGGCACGAGCCTGGAAACGTTTTTTGGCTAAATTCTATTACATCCTAGTTGCAAACCACCAACTGGACCCAACTAGCTTGAATTTTCGACCCCAAGTCTTTCATGGCACCTGTGGTACACTGGTCACGGGTTCCACGGAAAGGGCTCAAAATTAGCCAAAAACATGCTTCATTGGCTTATAACTCGCGATAGAAAACTCGGATCGTCGAAAACTCACTTCCATCGTGTAGAGCGTGTCCGATTTGACCTAGAAACATGTTCAAATTACCGAAAAGTTTTTTTAATGGAACCCATTTAATGGCACATGCCAGTTTTAGGGTCCCATATACCGTAATTTTCAGTCGTCCTCAGGGCACGAGCCTGGAAACGTTTTTTGGCTAAATTCTATTACATCCTAGTTGCAAACCACCAACTGGACCCAACTAGCTTGAATTTTCGACCCCAAGACTTTCATGGCACCTGTGGTACACTGGTCACGGGTTCCAAGGAAAGAGCTCAAAATTAGCCAAAAACATGCTTCATTGGCTTATAACTCGCGATAGAAAACTCGGATCGTCGAAAACTCACTTCCATCGTGTAGAGCGTGTCCGAATTGACCTAGAAACATGTTCAAATTACCGAAAAGTTTTTTTAATGGAACCCATTTGATGGCACATGCCAGTTTTAGGGTCCCAAATACCGTAATTTTCAGTCGTCCTCAGGGCACGAGCCTGGAAAGGTTTTTTTGGCTAAATTCTATTACATCCTAGTTGCAAACCACCAACTGGACCCAACTAGCTTGAATTTTCGACCCCAAGTCTTTCATGGCACCTGTGGTACACTGTTCACGGGTTCCACGGAAAGGGCTCAAAATTAGCCAAAAACATGCTTCATTGGCTTATAACTCGCGACAGAAAACTCGGATCGTCGAAAACTCACTTCCATCGTGTAGAGCGTGTCCGAATTGACCTAGAAACATGTTCAAATTACCGAAAAGTTTTTTTAATGGAACCCATTTAATGGAACATGCCAGTTTTAGGGTCTCAAATACCGTAATTTTCAGTCGTCCTCAGGGCACGAGCCTAGAAACGTTTTTTGGCTAAATTCTATTACATCCTAGTTGCAAATCACCAACTGGACCCAACTAGCTTGAATTTTCGACCCCAAGTCTTTCATGGCACCTGTGGTACACTGGTCACGGGTTCCACGGAAAGGGTTCAAAATTAGCCAAAAACATGCTTCATTGGCTCATAACTCGCGATAGAAAATTCGGATCGTCGAAAACTCACTTCCATCGTGTAGAGCGTGTCCGATTTGACCTAGAAACATGTTCAAATTACCGAAAAGTTTTTTTAATGGAACTCATATAATGGCACATGCCAGTTTTAGGGTCCCAAATACCGTAATTTTCAGTCGTCCTCAGGGCACGAGCCTGGAAACGTTTTTTGGCTAAATTCTATTACATCCTAGTTGCAAACCACCAACTGGACCCAACTAGCTTGGATTTTCGACCCCAAGTCTTTCATGGCACCTGTGGTACACTGGTCACGGGTTCCACGGAAAGGGCTCAAAATTAGCCAAAAACATGCTTCATTGGCTTATAACTCGCGATAGAAAACTCGGATCGTCGAAAACTCACTTCCATCGTGTAGAGCGTGTCCGAATTGACCTAGAAACATGTTCAAATTACCAAAAAGTTTTTTTAATGGAACCCATTTAATGGCACATGCCAGTTTTAGGGTCCCAAATACCGTAATTTTCAGTCGTCCTCAGGGCACGAGCCTGGAAACGTTTTTTGGCTAAATTCTATTACATCCTAGTTGCAAACCACCAACTGGACCCAACTAGCTTGAATTTTCGACCCCAAGTCTTTCATGGCACCTGTGGTACACTGGTCACGGGTTCCACGGAAAGGGCTCAAAATTAGCCAAAAACATGCTTCATTGGCTTATAACTCGCGATAGAAAACTCGGATCGTCGAAAACTCACTTCCATCGTTTAGAGCGTGTCCGAATTGACCTAGAAACATGTTCAAATTACCGAAAAGTTTTTTAATGGAACCCATTTAATGGCACATGCCAGTTTTAGGGTCCCAAATACCGTAATTTTCAGTCGTCCTCAGGGCTCGAGCCTGGAAACGTTTTTTGGCTAAATTCTATTACATCCTAGTTGCAAACCACCAACTGGACCCAACTAGCTTGAATTTTCGACCCCAAGTCTTTCATGGCACCTGTGGTACACTGGTCACGGGTTCCACGGAAAGGGCTCAAAATTAGCCAAAAACATGCTTCATTGGCTTATAACTCGCGATAGAAAACTCGGATCGTCGAAAACTCACTTCCATCGTGTAGAGCGTGTCCGAATTGACCTAGAAACATGTTCAAATTACCGAAAAGTTTTTTTAATGGAACCCATTTAATGGCACATGCCAGTTTTAGAGTCCCAAATACCGTAATTTTCAGTCGTCCTCAGGGCACGAGCCTGGAAACGTTTTTTGGCTAAATTCTATTACATCCTAGTTGCAAACCACCAACTGGACCCAACTAGCTTGAATTTTCGACCCCAAGTCTTTCATGGCACCTGTGGAACACTGGTCACGGGTTCCACGGAAAGGGCTCAAAATTAGCCAAAAACATGCTTCATTGGCTTATAACTCGCGATAGAAAACTCGGATCGTCGAAAACTCACTTCCATCGTGTAGAGCGTGTCCGAATTGACCTAGAAACATGTTCAAATTACCGAAAAGTTTTTTTAATGGAACCCATTTAATGGCACATGCCAGTTTTAGGGTCCCAAATACCGTAATTTTCAGTCGTCCTCAGGGCACGAGCCTGGAAACGTTTTTTGGCTAAATTCTATTACATCCTAGTTGCAAACCACCAACTGGACCCAACTAGCTTGAATTTTCGACCCCAAGTCTTTCATGGCACCTGTGGTATACTGGTCACGGGTTCCACGGAAAGGGCTCAAAATTAGCCAAAAACATGCTTCATTGGCTTATAACTCGCGATAGAAAACTCGGATCGTCGAAAACTCACTTCCATCGTGTAGAGCGTGTCCGAATTGACCTAGTAACATGTTCAAATTTCCGAAAAGTTTTTTTAATGGAACCCATTTAATGGCACATGCCAGTTTTAGGGTCCCAAATACCGTAATTTTCAGTCGTCCTCAGGGGACGAGCCTGGAAACGTTTTTTGGCTAAATTCTATTACATCCTAGTTGCAAACCACCAACTGGACCCAACTAGCTTGAATTTTCGACCCCAAGTCTTTCATGGCACCTGTGGTACACTGGTCACGGGTTCCACGGAAAGGGCTCAAAATTAGCCAAAAACATGCTTCATTGGCTTATAACTCGCGATAGAAAACTCGGATCGTCGAAAACTCACTTCCATCGTGTAGAGCGTGTCCGATTTGACCTAGAAACATGTTCAAATTACCGAAAAGTTTTTTTAATGGAACTCATATAATGGCACATGCCAGTTTTAGTGTCCCAAATACCGTAATTTTCAGTCGTCCTCAGGGCACGAGCCTGGAAACGTTTTTGGCTAAATTCTATTACATCCTAGTTGCAAAGCACCAACTGAACCCAACTAGCTTGAATTTTCGACCCCAAGTCTTTCATGGCACCTGTGGTACACTGGTCACGGGTTCCACGGAAAGGGCTCAAAATTAGCCAAAAACATGCTTCATTGGTTTATAACTCGCGATAGAAAACTCGGATCGTCGACAACTCACTTCCATCGTGTAGAGCGTGTCCGAATTGACCTAGAAACATGTTCAAATTACCGAAAAGTTTTTTTAATGGAACCCATTTAATGGCACATGCCAGTTTTGGGGTCCCAAATACCGTAATTTTCAGTCGTCCTCAGGGCACGAGCCTGGAAACGTTTTTTGGCTAATTTCTATTACATCCTAGTTGCAAACCACCAACTGGACCCAACTAGCTTGAATTTTCGACCCCAAGTCTTTCATGGCACCTGTGGTAAACTGGTCACGGGTTCCACGGAAAGGGCTCAAAATTAGCCAAAAACATGCTTCATTGGCTTATAACTCGCGATAGAAAACTCGGATCGTCGAAAACTCACTCCCATCGTGTAGAACGTGTCCGAATTGACCTAGAAACATGTTCAAATTACCGAAAAAGTTTTTTTAATGGAACCCATTTAATGGCACATTCCAGTTTTAGGGTCCCAAATACCGTAATTTTCAGTCGTCCTCAGGGCACGAGCCTGGAAACGTTTTTTGGCTAAATTCTATTACATCCTAGTTGCAAACCACCAACTGGACCCAACTAGCTTGAATTTTCGACCCCAAGTCTTTCATGGCACCTGTGGTACACTGGTCACGGGTTCCACGGAAAGGGCTCAAAATTAGCCAAAAACATGCTTCATTGGCTTATAACTCGCGATAGAAAACTCGGATCGTCGAAAACTCACTTCCATCGTGTAGAGCGTGTCCGAATTGACCTAGAAACATGTTCAAATTACCGAAAAGTTTTTTTAATGGAACCCATTTAATGGCACATGCCAGTTTTAGGGTCCCAAATACCGTAATTTTCAGTCGTCCTCAGGGCACGAGCCTGGAAACGTTTTTTTGGCTAAATTCTATTACATCCTAGTTGCAAACCACCAACTGGACCCAACTAGCTTGAATTTTCGACCCCAAGTCTTTCATGGCACCTGTGGTACACTGGTCACGGGTTCCACGGAAAGGGCTCAAAATTAGCCAAAAACATGCTTCATTGGCTTATAACTCGCGATAGAAAACTCGGATCGTCGAAAACTCACTTCCATCGTGTAGAGCGTGTCCGAATTGACCTAGAAACATGTTCAAATTACCGAAAAGTTTTTTTAATGGAACCCATTTAATGGCACATGCCAGTTTTAGGGTCCCAAATACCGTAATTTTCAGTCGTCCTCAGGGCACGAGCCTGGAAACGTTTTTTGGCTAAATTCTATTACATCCTAGTTGCAAACCACCAACTGGACCCAACTAGCTTGAATTTTCGACCCCAAGTCTTTCATGGCACCTGTGGTACACTGGTCACGGGTTCCACGGAAAGGGCTCAAAATTAGCCAAAAACATGCTTCATTGGCTTATAACTCGCGATAGAAAACTCGGATCGTCGACAACTCACTTCCATCGTGTAGAGCGTGTCCGAATTGACCTAGAAACATGTTCAAATTACCGAAAAGTTTTTTTAATGGAACCCATTTAATGGCACATGCCAGTTTTGGGGTCCCAAATACCGTAATTTTCAGTCGTCCTCAGGGCACGAGCCTGGAAACGTTTTTTGGCTAATTTCTATTACATCCTAGTTGCAAACCACCAACTGGACCCAACTAGCTTGAATTTTCGACCCCAAGTCTTTCATGGCACCTGTGGTACACTGGTCACGGGTTCCACGGAAAGGGCTCAAAATTAGCCAAAAACATGCTTCATTGGCTTATAACTCGCGATAGAAAACTCGGATCGTCGAAAACTCACTCCCATCGTGTAGAACGTGTCCGAATTGACCTAGAAACATGTTCAAATTACCGAAAAGCTTTTTTAATGGAACCCATTTAATGGCACATGCCAGTTTTAGGGTCCCAAATACCGTAATTTTCAGTCGTCCTCAGGGCACGAGCCTGGAAACGTTTTTTGGCTAAATTCTATTACATCCTAGTTGCAAACCACCAACTGGACCCAACTAGCTTGAATTTTCGACCCCAAGTCTTTCATGGCACCTGTGGTACACTGGTCACGGGTTCCACGGAAAGGGCTCAAAATTAGCCAAAAACATGCTTCATTGGCTTATAACTCGCGATAGAAAACTCGGATCGTCGAAAACTCACTTCCATCGTGTAGAGCGTGTCCGAATTGACCTAGAAACATGTTCAAATTACCGAAAAGTTTTTTTAATGGAACCCATTTAATGGCACATGCCAGTTTTAGGGTCCCAAATACCGTAATTTTCAGTCGTCCTCAGGGCACGAGCCTGGAAACGTTTTTTTGGCTAAATTCTATTACATCCTAGTTGCAAACCACCAACTGGACCCAACTAGCTTGAATTTTCGACCCCAAGTCTTTCATGGCACCTGTGGTACACTGGTCACGGGTTCCACGGAAAGGGCTCAAAATTAGCCAAAAACATGCTTCATTGGCTTATAACTCGCGATAGAAAACTCGGATCGTCGAAAACTCACTTCCATCGTGTAGAGCGTGTCCGAATTGACCTAGAAACATGTTCAAATTACCGAAAAGTTTTTTTAATGGAACCCATTTAATGGCACATGCCAGTTTTAGGGTCCCAAATACCGTAATTTTCAGTCGTCCTCAGGGCACGAGCCTGGAAACGTTTTTTGGCTAAATTCTATTACATCCTAGTTGCAAACCACCAACTGGACCCAACTAGCTTGAATTTTCGACCCCAAGTCTTTCATGGCACCTGTGGTACACTGGTCACGGGTTCCACGGAAAGGGCTCAAAATTAGCCAAAAACATGCTTCATTGGCTTATAACTCGCGATAGAAAACTCGGATCGTCGAAAACTCACTTCCATCGTGTAGAGCGTGTCCGAATTGACCTAGAAACATGTTCAAATTACCGAAAAGTTTTTTTTATGGAACCCATTTAATGGCACATGCCAGTTTTAGGGTCCCAAATACCGTAATTTTCAGTCGTCCTCAGGGCACGAGCCTGGAAACGTTTTTTGGCTAAATTCTATTACATCCTAGTTGCAAACCACCAACTGGACCCAACTAGCTTGAATTTTCGACCCCAAGTCTTTCATGGCACCTGTGGTACACTGGTCACGGGTTCCACGGAAAGGGCTCAAAATTAGCCAAAAACATGCTTCATTGGCTTATAACTCGCGATAGAAAACTCGGATCGTCGAAAACTCACTTCCATCGTGTAGAGCGTGTCCGAATTGACCTAGAAACATGTTCAAATTACCGAAAAGTTTTTTTTATGGAACCCATTTAATGGCACATGCCAGTTTTAGGGTCCCAAATACCGTAATTTTCAGTCGTCCTCAGGGCACGAGCCTGGAAACGTTTTTTGGCTAAATTATATTACATCCTAGTTGCAAACCACCAACTGGATCCAACTAGCTTGAATTTTTAACCCCAAGTCTTTCATGGCACCTGTGGTACACTGGTCACGGGTTCCACGGAAAGGGCTCAAAATTAGCCAAAAACATGCTTCATTGGCTTATAACTCGCGATAGAAAACTCGGATCGTCGAAAACTCACTTCCATCGTGTAGAGCGTGTCCGAATTGACCTAGAAACATGTTCAAATTACCGAAAATTTTTTTTATGGAACCCATTTAATGGCACATGCCAGTTTTAGGGTCCCAAATACCGTAATTTTCAGTCGTCCTCAGGGCACGAGCCTGGAAACGTTTTTTGGCTAAATTCTATTACATCCTAGTTGCAAACCACCAACTGGACCCAACTAGCTTGAATTTTCGACCCCAAGTCTTTCATGGCACCTGTGGTACACTGGTCACGGGTTCCACGGAAAGGGCTCAAAATTAGCCAAAAACATGCTTCATTGGCTTATAACTCGCGATAGAAAACTCGGATCGTCGACAACTCACTTCCATCGTGTAGAGCGTGTCCGAATTGACCTAGAAACATGGCATAGCCAAGATACAGTAACCACATATTTTTGTCAATTCTACTGTCGCTACGGTAAACGACTATGGAAATACAATATTTTCAACAAACGAACATTCAAGAACCTACTGACTAGTATTGTCTTATAAAATATTGATTTGGGCGACGTACATACAGAACTAAAATACAGCAAAATGTGATACCGCTGCTCGGTTACACTGGTATGTACATACAATTTTCACTCTCGAAATAAAACAATGTGATTTTCTCGACTAAAATTATATTTTCAAGTGTGAAAATTTTTGAAAAACTTTTACAACTGTAATATTTAAATGGTTATAATTTTTTAACATTATCAATTAACTTTTCAGATGACCGTTGGATCACCAACAAAATTAACCTTTTATTTAATTTTTTTCAGATTTACGTTTTTTACTATTTAGGTTTTATTTATATTTTCCCCCCTTTTTTAGTTAGCTCATGTTGTCGTAACTGATGACGCCCGCAACATTAGATTTCGGTGTTTTACGATAGGGCAGAAACACCGCTAGTTTTTTCTTTTACTCTCTTCTTAAGTTAGATAGTCTATTATTCCCCCATTATGTGTCTCTATTTATAAAAACTACTTATTTTTAATTTAAGGTTCAACTTCTACCAATCCGCCCGTGTACTTCTAATGCTACCGAATCCGAAATTTCGGTGTCCCGTGGGATTCAGTTCTCCGGTGCCGGGTTTCTGGTTCTGTGCGGAACCAATTTATTTTTCATTCATTTTTTCAATCTAATTAAATCTCTCACAAACTTCTAGTCAAATTAAATAGATTTTCTGGCTCTAACTCTTTTATCTTTTCTCTTCTTTCTTTCCTACCTAACCACTGGTACTTATGTACCTGCTAAACCACTGGTACTTTTGTACCTGTTAAACCACTGGTACTTTTGTACCTGCCTTACCACTGGTACTTTTGTACCTGCCATACCACTGGTACTTTTGTACCTGCCATACCACTGGTACTTTTGTACCTGCTAAACCACTGGTACTTTTGTACCTGCCATTCCACTGGTACTTTTGTACCTGCCATACCACTGGTACTTTTGTACCTGCCATACCACTGGTACTTTTGTACCTGCCATACCACTGGTACTTGTGTACCTGCCATACCACTGGTACTTGTGTACCTGCCATACCACTGATACTTTGGTATCTGTTAAATTACTGATACGTTGGTATCTGTTAAACTAATGGTTCACATGCTTTTGCCAAATACTCACTCTCAGATTTCTGTAATTACTTAACACACTCTTTTCAGTTGACCTTAGCAGAAGAATTTACAGTTTTCTCTTCGTAAACGTAACGTCTATAAATAGTTTTACTCATCTCTGCTCGACTAGAAAAATGTTCACTTATTAGCAACTCCTAAATTATAATTTCGCGTTTTTTACAACGTCATTTCTCTGGTTTTAACCGTCTTTCTTATATCAAATTTAAATTAAAATACTCTCTTCATGCCTTAAGTTTTAACTTCAATTATTCTCCTCCTTTCTTTCTTTCTTTCTTTCTTTCTTTCATACCACTGGTACTTCTGTACCTGTTTACCACTGGTACTTCGGTACCTGTTAAACCACTGGTACTTTTGTACCTGCAAACCACTTGTACTTCGATACTTGTTATTTCACTGGTACTTTTGTACCTGCAAAACCACTGGTACTTTTGTACCTGCCATATCACTGGTACTTTGTACCTGCCAAATCACTGGTACTTTTGTACCTGCCAAAACACTGGTACTTTTGCACCTGCCAAATCACTGGTACTTTTGTACCTGCCAACCACTGATACTTTGGTATCTGTTTACCACTTATAACTACTATCTGCCAAACACGAATCCACAATATAAATTCTCGATTACTTCGTGAGAGTACTTGACGAGTAAGCTTCCCGATAATCCACTCACCTTACATTTATTACGATGGTTGGTTAACTAGTTCATACAATATAACGCTGTTTTTGCTAACTCGTATTTGTTAATTCTTCTTGTCATACCAACAAACGGTGCACCTTAAACGTTATGTGGGCGACCTGAGACTTCGGTCTCTCAACATTCCTGGTTGGAGCAGGTTTGTTATGTCATTCAAATCTCTCACAAAAACCTCACTTGCTCTCATCACAAAATGTACCTTGCTCCTGATAACCTGTACCCGCCCAACAGCAAAAAGCAACCAGTTCAAATGTTGGTGCACTGGAATGACGAACACAAAATAAGGTTAACCGAACCAACTCTGTTAACCGACCTGAACAAAACAGTACCGTGTAATAAACCACGTTGTCTAACTTGCCCGTTCATTGACAGTTCAGATAAAGTAATGGCTAGTTGCACTCGTTCACAACTGAATCTCAATCAAAATACAACTTTTGACTGTGACAGTAGCAACATCGGGTACTGCATAACATGCATAAAATGTAAGAAACAGTATATTGGGGAAACGACTCAAAAGCTGAAAACTCGATTCGGTCAACACAAAAACAACGTTATTAAAAAGAAGAATAACACTTTACTGGTTAAACACTTCAACAAACCAGACCATTCTATTAACGACATGACAATCAGAGCCATTAAAGGAGGACATCAGAATAGCACCGAATTACGTAATGCAGAAGAGGAATGTATAAAACTGTTCAACTCTGGTTACCCCTTTGGGTTGAACGACAATATGAGAAAAATCGGTAACTTAACGTCAATGCACAAAAATGATCAACTAACTAAAGACAATCCATTTTTCAACTACAAAGTCAGTAAAAGGAAACGAGGTCCACGAAAACCCAAAAACAAAAAACCAACAATAGACGTTACTTTCGGTGAAAAGCTATGCGAAGTCCAGAGATCAAATGATGTACACGAAACATATAAACTACTCAGAGGAGCCAGTAAAAAAACAATCACTTACGCTATAAAACACACTGAAAATCAGAGAAAAACCAATATGATTTTAGTCGCTTTCATGAAAGGCCATTTTGACAGAAAAGACACCCAAATTTTGACTACTAAAAAGATAAATTTTCGTCTAAACTATAGCAATACATTGATTGAGAGATTACGAGTTGAGAACCTACTCAATAAAGATTATGCTAGGGATTTACTCGACTTGGAAGAGGATACACGAATTCAAGTGATTTATAAATATAACGACACTATGGGTAAGAGATTGCAAAAATACAATGCGTTTCTACGAGAATTACCTGACCACTTTGTTGATTCAGACATTCCATGTCACTGTAATAATCACACAAGCTACATTTACAAACCGTTCAATCATGTGCTCACTGGCAACTGCGAAATCATTAATAATGCGTCTCTAAAGGATTTAGTTAACAAAGGACTTAATCACCGTACTGAAAAAGCTGCTACCAAAACCACAGTACTAAATGAACTCAATGAGTCTTTAACTGAATTCTACTCGAATTACAAAAGGAACTTAACCTCTGAAAAAGATAACTTGGAACTACATAAACTATGGATACTGAGCAAAAGTTACACGAACAAAAAATGTTAACATTCCTAAATCGACAGCATCTGAAGAAAATTTAGCAATACAAGAATTACAACAAACATTTATCATAGCACCAATTGACAAGGCAAGCAACAATGGTGCATTTATCTGCAAACATCTATATTACCAAACAATAAAGAATGAGCTTAACAGAAGTACTACCTACCAATTATCCAGCCTGACCGAGCAACAAATAACGCTAACCCACGAAAAGCTATGCACTAAATTCAACATCAAAATGGAGCCAAATAACAAAATACTACCACGTTTTTATGCAATCCCTAAATTACATAAAAACCCGTACAAATTCAGATTTATATCTGGTGCTTCACGTTGCAGCACTAAAAAACTCTCGATTCTGCTACTTAACTGCCTGAAGAAAATGAAACATCATTTCTCAAACTACTGTAAAGTAGCTGAACAACGGAGCAATAAAAAACTTTACATATCCATCGACTCAAGTAAGAAAGTCGCCAACAGTATTACTAGAGATGACCAAAAGTTCACTACAGGTGCTAGCTACGATTTTTCAACCCTTTATACTGAATTTGATCTTGAAGTTGTCGAAAAGAACTTATTTACACTGACTGACATTTGTATGAAAAACTGCAGTAAAAAATACATGTTTGTACCTTACAACAACCACGGAAACGCGTACTATACAAATGATGAACAGAATAAAAGTTACGGTATTAGCCTAACTAGCAGTGAAATAAAAGACCTAATTAACATCGTTCTCGACAATTCATTTGTCGTATTCCAGAATCAAGTATACAAACAATTGCGAGGAATTCCGATGGGAGGCAACGCTTCACCATTAATTGCAGATCTCACCTTATCTGTCATGGAATTTGCTTACTTGAAAACTAAAAGCTTACCCGTTTCATCATTAATATTTCGTTACATAGATGACATTTTAGTCTTGAATGTAGACATGGATGAACACAACCGAAATATGTACCACCCCACGTTACAGTTGAACAAAGAATCTATGATAGACCAAGGTATCCACTATCTAGACTTGAACGTTGGTAAAAATAACAACTCACTTAAACTTTTCGACAAAACAGCAACCTTCCCATTTAGAGTGAAAAAACTTTATCACACATCTAGTTGTGTGCATAGTAAAATGATAAAAGGAGTCTTTTATGGTCAATTATTACGATACTGTGATTTGATTTCAACGAAGTCAGATTGGAAACAGGCAGCTTCAGAACTGTACCTAACCATGCGCCAAAACGGTCATAGCCAAGATACAGTAACCACATATTTTTGTCAATTCTACTGTCGCTACGGTAAACGACTATGGAAATACAATATTTTCAACAAACGAACATTCAAGAACCTACTGACTAGTATTGTCTTATAAAATATTGATTTGGGCGACGTACATACAGAACTAAAATACAGCAAAATGTGATACCGCTGCTCGGTTACACTGGTATGTACATACAATTTTCACTCTCAAAATAAAACAATGTGATTTTCTCGACTAAAATTATATTTTCAAGTGTGAAAACTTTTGAAAAACTTTTACAACTGTAATATTTAAATGGTTATAATTTTTTAACATTATCAATTAACTTTTCAGATGACCGTTGGATCACCAACAAAATTAACCTTTTATTTAATTTTTTTCAGATTTACGTTTTTTACTATTTAGGTTTTATTTATATTTTCCCCCCTTTTTTAGTTAGCTCATGTTGTCGTAACTGATGACGCCCGCAACATTAGATTTCGGTGTTTTACGATAGGGCAGAAACACCGCTAGTTTTTTCTTTTACTCTCTTCTTAAGTTAGATAGTCTATTATTCCCCCATTATGTGTCTCTATTTATAAAAACTACTTATTTTTAATTTAAGGTTCAACTTCTACCAATCCGCCCGTGTACTTCTAATGTTCAAATTACCGAAAAGTTTTTTTAATGGAACCCATTTAATGGCACATGCCAGTTTTGGGGTCCCAAATACCGTAATTTTCAGTCGTCCTCAGGGCACGAGCCTGGAAACGTTTTTTGGCTAATTTCTATTACATCCTAGTTGCAAACCACCAACTGGACCCAACTAGCTTGAATTTTCGACCCCAAGTCTTTCATGGCACCTGTGGTACACTGGTCACGGGTTCCACGGAAAGGGCTCAAAATTAGCCAAAAACATGCTTCATTGGCTTATAACTCGCGATAGAAAACTCGGATCGTCGAAAACTCACTCCCATCGTGTAGAACGTGTCCGAATTGACCTAGAAACATGTTCAAATTACCGAAAAGTTTTTTTAATGGAACCCATTTAATGGCACATGCCAGTTTTAGGGTCCCAAATACCGTAATTTTCAGTCGTCCTCAGGGCACGAGCCTGGAAACGTTTTTTGGCTAAATTCTATTACATCCTAGTTGCAAACCACCAACTGGACCCAACTAGCTTGAATTTTCGACCCCAAGTCTTTCATGGCACCTGTGGTACACTGGTCACGGGTTCCACGGAAAGGGCTCAAAATTAGCCAAAAACATGCTTCATTGGCTTATAACTCGCGATAGAAAACTCGGATCGTCGAAAACTCACTTCCATCGTGTAGAGCGTGTCCGAATTGACCTAGAAACATGTTCAAATTACCGAAAAGTTTTTTTAATGGAACCCATTTAATGGCACATGCCAGTTTTAGGGTCCCAAATACCGTAATTTTCAGTCGTCCTCAGGGCACGAGCCTGGAAACGTTTTTTGGCTAAATTCTATTACATCCTAGTTGCAAACCACCAACTGGACCCAACTAGCTTGAATTTTCGACCCCAAGTCTTTCATGGCACCTGTGGTACACTGGTCACGGGTTCCACGGAAAGGGCTCAAAATTAGCCAAAAACATGCTTCATTGGCTTATAACTCGCGATAGAAAACTCGGATCGTCGAAAACTCACTTCCATCGTGTAGAGCGTGTCCGTATTGACCTAGAAACATGTTCAAATTACCGAAAAGTTTTTTTAATGGAACCCATTTAATGGCACATGCCAGTTTTAGGGTCCCAAATACCGTAATTTTCAGTCGTCCTCAGGGCACGAGCCTGGAAACGTTTTTTGGCTAAATTCTATTACATCCTAGTTGCAAACCACCAACTGGACCCAACTAGCTTGAATTTTCGACCCCAAGTCTTTCATGGCACCTGTGGTACACTGGTCACGGGTTCCACGGAAAGGGCTCAAAATTAGCCAAAAACATGCTTCATTGGCTTATAACTCGCGATAGAAAACTCGGATCGTCGAAAACTCACTTCCATCGTGTAGAGCGTGTCCGAATTGACCTAGAAACATGTTCAAACTACCGAAAAGTTTTTTTAATGGAACCCATTTAATGGCACATGCCAGTTTTAGGGTCCCAAATACCGTATTTTTCAGTCGTCCTCAGGGCACGAGCCTGGAAACGTTTTTTGGCTAAATTCTATTACATCCTAGTTGCAAACCACCAACTGGACCCAACTAGCTTGAATTTTCGACCCCAAGTCTTTCATGGCACCTGTGGTACACTGGTCACGGGTTCCACGGAAAGGGCTCAAAATTAGCCAAAAACATGCTTCATTGGCTTATAACTCGCGATAGAAAACTCGGATCGTCGAAAACTCACTTCCATCGTGTAGAGCGTGTCCGAATTGACCTAGAAACATGTTCAAATTACCTAAAAGTTTTTTTAATGGAACCCATTTAATGGCACATGCCAGTTTTAGGGTCCCAAATACCGTAATTTTCAGTCGTCCTCAGGGCACGAGCCTGGAAACGTTTTTTGGCTAAATTATATTACATCCTAGTTGCAAACCACCAACTGGACCCAACTAGCTTGAATTTTCGACCCCAAGTCTTTCATGGCACCTGTGGTACACTGGTCACGGGTTTCACGGAAAGGGCTCAAAATTAGCCAAAAACATGCTTCATTGGCTTATAACTCGCGATAGAAAACTCGGATCGTCGAAAACTCACTTCCATCGTGTAGAGCGTGTCCGAATTGACCTAGAAACATGTTCAAATTACCGAAAAGTTTTTTTAATGAAACCCATTTAATGGCACATGCCAGTTTTAGGGTCCCAAATACCGTAATTTTCAGTCGTGCTCAGGGCACGAGCCTGGAAACGTTTTTTGGCTAAATTCTATTACATCCTAGTTGCAAACCACCAACTGGACCCAACTAGCTTGAATTTTCGACCCCAAGTCTTTCATGGCACCTGTGGTACACTGGTCACGGGTTCCACGGAAAGGGCTCAAAATTAGCCAAAAACATGCTTCATTTGCTTTTAACTCGCGATAGAAAACTCGGATCGTCGAAAACTCACTTCCATCGTGTAGAGCGTATCCGAATTGACCTAGAAACATGTTCAAATTACCTAAAAGTTTTTTTAATGGAACCCATTTAATGGCACATGCCAGTTTTAGGGTCCCAAATACCGTAATTTTCAGTCGTCCTCAGGGCACGAGCCTGGAAACGTTTTTTGGCTAAATTATATTACATCCTAGTTGCAAACCACCAACTGGACCCAACTAGCTTGAATTTCCGACCCCAAGTCTTTCATGGCACCTGTGGTACACTGGTCACGGGTTCCACGGAAAGGGCTCAAAATTAGCCAAAAACATGCTTCATTGGCTTATAACTCGCGATAGAAAACTCGGATCGTCGAAAACTCACTTCCATCGTGTAGAGCGTGTCCGAATTGACCTATAAACATGTTCAAATTACCTAAAAGTTTTTTTAATGGAACCCATTTAATGGCACATGCCAGTTTTAGGGTCCCAAATACCGTAATTTTCAGTCGTCCTCAGGGCACGAGCCTGGAAACGTTTTTTGGCTAAATTCTATTACATCCTAGTTGCAAACCACCAACTGGACCCAACTAGCTTGAATTTTCGACCCCAAGTCTTTCATGGCACCTGTGGTACACTGGTCATGGGTTTCACGGAAAGGGCTCAAAATTAGCCAAAAACATGCTTCATTGGCTTATAACTCGCGATAGAAAACTCGGATCGTCGAAAACTCACTTCCATCGTGTAGAGCGTGTCCGAATTGACCTAGAAACATGTTCAAATTACCGAAAAGTTTTTTTAATGGAACCCATTTAATGGCACATGCCAGTTTTAGGGTCCCAAATACCGTAATTTTCAGTCGTCCTCAGGGCACGAGCCTGGAAACGTTTTTTGGCTAAATTCTATTACATCCTAGTTGCAAACCACCAACTGGACCCAACTAGCTTGAATTTTCGACCCCAAGTCTTTTCTGGCACCTGTGGTACACTGGTCACGGGTTCCACGGAAAGGGCTCAAAATTAGCCAAAAACATGCTTCATTGGCTTATAACTCGCGATAGAAAACTCGGATCGTCGAAAACTCACTTCCATCGTGTAGAGCGTGTCCGAATTGACCTAGAAACATGTTCAAATTACCGAAAAGTTTTTTTAATGGAACCCATTTAATGGCACATGCCAGTTTTAGGGTCCCAAACACCGTAATTTTCAGTCGTCCTCAGGGCACGAGCCTGGAAACGTTTTTTGGCTAAATTCTATTACATCCTAGTTGCAAACCACCAACTGGACCCAACTAGCTTAAATTTTCGACCCCAAGTCTTTCATGGCACCTGTGGTACACTGGTCACGGGTTCCACGGAAAGGGCTCAAAATTAGCCAAAAACGTGCTTCATTGGCTTATAACTCGCGATAGAAAACTCGGATCGTCGAAAACTCACTTCCATCGTGTAGAGCGTGTCCGAATTGACCTAGAAACATGTTCAAATTACCGAAAAGTTTTTTTAATGGAACCCATTTAATGGCACATGCCAGTTTTAGGGTCCCAAATACCGTAATTTTCAGTCGTCCTCAGGGCACGAGCCTGGAAACGTTTTTTGGCTAAATTCTATTACATCCTAGTTGCAAACCACCAACTGGACCCAACTAGCTTGAATTTTCGACCCCAAGTCTTTCATGGCACCTGTGGTACACTGGTCACGGGTTCCACGGAAAGGGCTCAAAATTAGCCAAAAACATGCTTCATTGGCTTATAACTCGCGATAAAAAAACTCGGATCGTCGAAAACTCACTTCCATCGTGTAGAGCGTGTCCGAATTGACCTAGAAACATGTTCAAATTACCGAAAAGTTTTTTTAATGGAACCCATTTAATGGCACATGCCAGTTTTAGGGTCCCAAATACCGTAATTTTCAGTCGTCCTCAGGGCACGAGCCTGGAAACGTTTTTTGGCTAAATTCTATTACATCCTAGTTGCAAACCACCAACTGGACCCAACTAGCTTGAATTTTCGACCCCAAGTCTTTCATGGCACCTGTGGTACACTGGTCACGGGTTCCACGGAAAGGGCTCAAAATTAGCCAAAAACATGCTTCATTGGCTTATAACTCGCGATAGAAAACTCGGATCGTCGAAAACTCACTTCCATCGTGTAGAGCGTGTCCGAATTGACCTAGAAACATGTTCAAATTACCGAAAAGTTTTTTTAATGGAACCCATTTAATGGCACATGCCAGTTTTAGGGTCCCAAATACCGTAATTTTCAGTCGTCCTCAGGGCACGAGCCTGGAAACGTTTTTTGGCTAAATTCTATTACATCCTAGTTGCAAACCACCAACTGGACCCAACTAGCTTGAATTTTCGACCCCAAGTCTTTCATGGCACCTGTGGTACACTGGTCACGGGTTCCACGGAAAGGGCTCAAAATTAGCCAAAAACGTGCTTCATTGGCTTATAACTCGCGATAGAAAACTCGGATCGTCGAAAACTCACTTCCATCGTGTAGAGCGTGTCCGAATTGACCTAGAAACATGTTCAAATTACCTAAAAGTTTTTTTAATGGAACCCATTCAATGGCACATGCCAGTTTTAGGGTCCCAAATACCGTAATTTTCAGTCGTCCTCAGGGCACGAGCCTGGAAACGTTTTTTGGCTAAATTCTATTACATCCTAGTTGCAAACCACCAACTGGACCCAACTAGCTTGAATTTTCGACCCCAAGTCTTTCATGGCACCTGTGGTACACTGGTCACGGGTTCCACGGAAAGGGCTCAAAATTAGCCAAAAACATGCTTCATTGGCTTATAACTCGCGATAGAAAACTCGGATCGTCGAAAACTCACTTCCATCGTGTAGAGCGTGTCCGAATTGACCTAGAAACATGTTCAAATTACCGAAAAGTTTTTTTTAATGGAACTCATTTAATGGCACATGCCAGTTTTAGGGTCCCAAATACCGTAATTTTCAGTCGTCCTCAGGGCACGAGCCTGGAAACGTTTTTTGGCTAAACTCTATTACATCCTAGTTGCAAACCACCAACTGGACCCAACTAGCTTGAATTTTCGACCCCAAGTCTTTCATGGCACCTGTGGTACACTGGTCACGGGTTCCACGGAAAGGGCTCAAAATTAGCCAAAAACATGCTTCATTGGCTTATAACTCGCGATAGAAAACTCGGATCGTCGAAAACTCACTTCCATCGTGTAGAACGTGTCCGAATTGACCTAGAAACATGTTCAAATTACCGAAAAGTTTTTTTAATGGAACCCATTTAATGGCACATGCCAGTTTTAGGGTCCCAAATACCGTAATTTTCAGTCGTCCTCAGGGCACGAGCCTGGAAACGTTTTTTGGCTAAATTCTATTACATCCTAGTTGCAAACCACCAACTGGACCCAACTAGCTTGAATTTTCGACCCCAAGTCTTTCATGGCACCTGTGGTACACTGGTCACGGGTTCCACGGAAAGGGCTCAAAATTAGCCAAAAACATGCTTCATTGGCTTATAACTCGCGATAGAAAACTCGGATCGTCGAAAACTCACTTCCATCGTGTAGAGCGTGTCCGAATTGACCTAGAAACATGTTCAAATTACCGAAAAGTTTTTTTAATGGAACCCATTTAATGGCACATGCCAGTTTTAGGGTCCCAAATACCGTAATTTTCAGTCGTCCTCAGGGCACGAGCCTGGAAACGTTTTTTGGCTAAATTCTATTACATCCTAGTTGCAAACCACCAACTGGACCCAACTAGCTTGAATTTTCGACCCCAAGTCTTTCATGGCACCTGTGGTACACTGGTCATGGGTTTCACGGAAAGGGCTCAAAATTAGCCAAAAACATGCTTCATTGGCTTATAACTCGCGATAGAAAACTCGGATCGTCGAAAACTCACTTCCATCGTGTAGAGCGTGTCCGAATTGACCTAGAAACATGTTCAAATTACCGAAAAGTTTTTTTAATGGAACCCATTTAATGGCACATGCCAGTTTTAGGGTCCCAAATACCGTAATTTTCAGTCGTCCTCAGGGCACGAGCCTGGAAACGTTTTTTGGCTAAATTCTATTACATCCTAGTTGCAAACCACCAACTGGACCCAACTAGCTTGAATTTTCGACCCCAAGTCTTTCATGGCACCTGTGGTACACTGGTCACGGGTTCCACGGAAAGGGCTCAAAATTAGCCAAAAACATGCTTCATTGGCTTATAACTCGCGATAGAAAACTCGGATCGTCGAAAACTCACTTCCATCGTGTAGAGCGTGTCCGAATTGACCTAGAAACATGTTCAAATTACCGAAAAGTTTTTTTAATGGAACCCATTTAATGGCACATGCCAGTTTTAGGGTCCCAAATACCGTAATTTTCAGTCGTCCTCAGGGCACGAGCCTGGAAACGTTTTTTTGCTAAATTCTATTACATCCTAGTTGCAAACCACCAACTGGACCCAACTAGCTTGAATTTTCGACCCCAAGTCTTTCATGGCACCTGTGGTACACTGGTCACGGGTTCCACGGAAAGGGCTCAAAATTAGCCAAAAACATGCTTCATTGGCTTATAACTCGCGATAGAAAACTCGGATCGTCGAAAACTCACTTCCATCGTGTAGAGCGTGTCCGAATTGACCTAGAAACATGTTCAAATTACCGAAAAGTTTTTTTAATGGAACCCATTTAATGGCACATGCCAGTTTTAGGGTCCCAAACACCGTAATTTTCAGTCGTCCTCAGGGCACGAGCCTGGAAACGTTTTTTGGCTAAATTCTATTACATCCTAGTTGCAAACCACCAACTGGACCCAACTAGCTTAAATTTTCGACCCCAAGTCTTTCATGGCACCTGTGGTACACTGGTCACGGGTTCCACGGAAAGGGCTCAAAATTAGCCAAAAACATGCTTCATTGGCTTATAACTCGCGATAGAAAACTCGGATCGTCGAAAACTCACTTCCATCGTGTAGAGCGTGTCCGAATTGACCTAGAAACATGTTCAAATTACCGAAAAGTTTTTTTAATGGAACCCATTTAATGGCACATGCCAGTTTTAGGGTCCCAAATACCGTAATTTTCAGTCGTCCTCAGGGCACGAGCCTGGAAACGTTTTTTGGCTAAATTCTATTACATCCTAGTTGCAAACCACCAACTGGACCCAACTAGCTTGAATTTTCGACCCCAAGTCTTTCATGGCACCTGTGGTACACTGGTCACGGGTTCCACGGAAAGGGCTCAAAATTAGCCAAAAACATGCTTCATTGGCTTATAACTCGCGATAAAAAACTCGGATCGTCGAAAACTCACTTCCATCGTGTAGAGCGTGTCCGAATTGACCTAGAAACATGTTCAAATTACCGAAAAGTTTTTTTAATGGAACCCATTTAATGGCACATGCCAGTTTTAGGGTCCCAAATACCGTAATTTTCAGTCGTCCTCAGGGCACGAGCCTGGAAACGTTTTTTGGCTAAATTCTATTACATCCTAGTTGCAAACCACCAACTGGACCCAACTAGCTTGAATTTTCGACCCCAAGTCTTTCATGGCACCTGTGGTACACTGGTCACGGGTTCCACGGAAAGGGCTCAAAATTAGCCAAAAACATGCTTCATTGGCTTATAACTCGCGATAGAAAACTCGGATCGTCGAAAACTCACTTCCATCGTGTAGAGCGTGTCCGAATTGACCTAGAAACATGTTCAAATTACCAAAAAGTTTTTTTAATGGAACCCATTTAATGGCACATGCCAGTTTTAGGGTCCCAAATACCGTAATTTTCAGTCGTCCTCAGGGCACGAGCCTGGAAACGTTTTTTGGCTAAATTCTATTACATCCTAGTTGCAAACCACCAACTGGACCCAACTAGCTTGAATTTTCGACCCCAAGTCTTTCATGGCACCTGTGGTACACTAGTCACGGGTTCCACGGAAAGGGCTCAAAATTAGCCAAAAACGTGCTTCATTGGCTTATAACTCGCGATAGAAAACTCGGATCGTCGAAAACTCACTTCCATCGTGTAGAGCGTGTCCGAATTGACCTAGAAACATGTTCAAATTACCGAAAAGTTTTTTTAATGGAACCCATTTAATGGCACATGCCAGTTTTAGGGTCCCAAATACCGTAATTTTCAGTCGTCCTCAGGGCACGAGCCTGGAAACGTTTTTTGGCTAAATTCTATTACATCCTAGTTGCAAACCACCAACTGGACCCAACTAGCTTGAATTTTCGACCCCAAGTCTTTCATGGCACCTGTGGTACACTGGTCACGGGTTCCACGGAAAGGGCTCAAAATTAGCCAAAAACATGCTTCATTGGCTTATAACTCGCGATAGAAAACTCGGATCGTCGAAAACTCACTTCCATCGTGTAGAGCGTGTCCGAATTGACCTAGAAACATGTTCAAATTACCAAAAAGTTTTTTTAATGGAACCCATTTAATGGCACATGCCAGTTTTAGGGTCCCAAATACCGTAATTTTCAGTCGTCCTCAGGGCACGAGCCTGGAAACGTTTTTTGGCTAAATTCTATTACATCCTAGTTGCAAACCACCAACTGGACCCAACTAGCTTGAATTTTCGACCCCAAGTCTTTCATGGCACCTGTGGTACACTAGTCACGGGTTCCACGGAAAGGGCTCAAAATTAGCCAAAAACGTGCTTCATTGGCTTATAACTCGCGATAGAAAACTCGGATCGTCGAAAACTCACTTCCATCGTGTAGAGCGTGTCCGAATTGACCTAGAAACATGTTCAAATTACCTAAAAGTTTTTTTAATGGAACCCATTCAATGGCACATGCCAGTTTTAGGGTCCCAAATACCGTAATTTTCAGTCGTCCTCAGGGCACGAGCCTGGAAACGTTTTTTGGCTAAATTCTATTACATCCTAGTTGCAAACCACCAACTGGACCCAACTAGCTTGAATTTTCGACCCCAAGTCTTTCATGGCACCTGTGGTACACTGGTCACGGGTTCCACGGAAAGGGCTCAAAATTAGCCAAAAACATGCTTCATTGGCTTATAACTCGCGATAGAAAACTCGGATCGTCGAAAACTCACTTCCATCGTGTAGAGCGTGTCCGAATTGACCTAGAAACATGTTCAAATTACCGAAAAGTTTTTTTTAATGGAACCCATTTAATGGCACATGCCAGTTTTAGGGTCCCAAATACCGTAATTTTCAGTCGTCCTCAGGGCACGAGCCTGGAAACGTTTTTTGGCTAAATTCTATTACATCCTAGTTGCAAACCACCAACTGGACCCAACTAGCTTGAATTTTCGACCCCAAGTCTTTCATGGCACCTGTGGTACACTGGTCACGGGTTCCACGGAAAGGGCTCAAAATTAGCCAAAAACATGCTTCATTGGCTTATAACTCGCGATAGAAAACTCGGATCGTCGAAAACTCACTTCCATCGTGTAGAACGTGTCCGAATTGACCTAGAAACATGTTCAAATTACCGAAAAGTTTTTTTAATGGAACCCATTTAATGGCACATGCCAGTTTTAGGGTCCCAAATACCGTAATTTTCAGTCGTCCTCAGGGCACGAGCCTGGAAACGTTTTTTGGCTAAATTCTATTACATCCTAGTTGCAAACCACCAACTGGACCCAACTAGCTTGAATTTTCGACCCCAAGTCTTTCATGGCACCTGTGGTACACTGGTCACGGGTTCCACGGAAAGGGCTCAATATTAGCCAAAAGCATGCTTCATTGGCTTATAACTCGCGATAGAAAACTCGGATCGTCGAAAACTCACTTCCATCGTGTAGAGCGTGTCCGAATTGACCTAGAAACATGTTCAAATTACCGAAAAGTTTTTTAATGGAACCCATTTAATGGCACATGCCAGTTTTAGGGTCCCAAATACCGTAATTTTCAGTCGTCCTCAGGGCACGAGCCTGGAAACGTTTTTTAGCTAAATTCTATTACATCCTAGTTGCAAACCACCAACTGGACCCAACTAGCTTGAATTTTCGACCCCAAGTCTTTCATGGCACCTGTGGTACACTGGTCACGGGTTCCACGGAAAGGGCTCAAAATTAGCCAAAAACATGCTTCATTGGCTTATAACTCGCGATAGAAAACTCGGATCGTCGAAAACTCACTTCCATCGTGTAGAGCGTGTCCGAATTGACCTAGAAACATGTTCAAATTACCGAAAAGTTTTTTTAATGGAACCCATTTAATGGCACATGCCAGTTTTAGGGTCCCAAATACCGTAATTTTCAGTCGTCCTCAGGGCACGAGCCTGGAAACGTTTTTTGGCTAAATTCTATTACATCCTAGTTGCAAACCACCAACTGGACCCAACTAGCTTGAATTTTCGACCCCAAGTCTTTCATGGCACATGTGGTACACTGGTCACGGGTTCCACGGAAAGGGCTCAAAATTAGCCAAAAACATGCTTCATTGGCTTATAACTCGCGATAGAAAACTCGGATCGTCGAAAACTCACTTCCATCGTGTAGAGCGTGTCCGAATTGACCTAGAAACATGTTCAAATTACCTAAAAGTTTTTTTAATGGAACCCATTTAATGGCACATGCCAGTTTTAGGGTCCCAAATACCGTAATTTTCAGTCGTCCTCAGGGCACGAGCCTGGAAACGTTTTTTGGCTAAATTATATTACATCCTAGTTGCAAACCACCAACTGGACCCAACTAGCTTGAATTTTCGACCCCAAGTCTTTCATGGCACCTGTGGTACACTGGTCACGGGTTTCACGGAAAGGGCTCAAAATTAGCCAAAAACATGCTTCATTGGCTTATAACTCGCGATAGAAAACTCGGATCGTCGAAAACTCACTTCCATCGTGTAGAGCGTGTCCGAATTGACCTAGAACCATGTTCAAATTACCGAAAAGTTTTTTTAATGAAACCCATTTAATGGCACATGCCAGTTTTAGGGACCCAAATACCGTAATTTTCAGTCGTCCTCAGGGCACGAGCCTGGAAACGTTTTTTGGCTAAATTCTATTACATCCTAGTTGCAAACCACCAACTGGACCCAACTAGCTTGAATTTTCGACCCCAAGTCTTTCATGGCACCTGTGGTACACTGGTCACGGGTTCCACGGAAAGGGCTCAAAATTAGCCAAAACATGCTTCATTGGCTTATAACTCGCGATAGAAAACTCGGATCGTCGAAAACTCACTTCCATCGTGTAGAGCGTGTCCGAATTGACCTAGAAACATGTTCAAATTACCTAAAAGTTTTTTTAATGGAACCCATTTAATGTCACATGCCAGTTTTAGGGTCCCAAATACCGTAATTTTCAGTCGTCCTCAGGGCACGAGCCTGGAAACGTTTTTTGGCTAAATTCTATTACATCCTAGTTGCAAACCACCAACTGGACCCAACTAGCTTGAATTTTCGACCCCAAGTCTTTCATGGCACCTGTGGTACACTGGTCACGGGTTCCACGGAAAGGGCTCAAAATTAGCCAAAAACATGCTTCATTGGCTTATAACTCGCGATAGAAAACTCGGATCGTCGAAAACTCACTTCCATCGTGTAGAGCGTGTCCGAATTGACCTAGAAACATGTTCAAATTACCGAAAAGTTTTTTTTAATGGAACCCATTTAATGGCACATGCCAGTTTTAGGGTCCCAAATACCGTAATTTTCAGTCGTCCTCAGGGCACGAGCCTGGAAACGTTTTTTGGCTAAATTCTATTACATCCTAGTTGCAAACCACCAACTGGACCCAACTAGCTTGAATTTTCGACCCCAAGTCTTTCATGGCACCTGTGGTACACTGGTCACGGGTTCCACGGAAAGGGCTCAAAATTAGCCAAAAACATGCTTCATTGGCTTATAACTCGCGATAGAAAACTCGGATCGTCGAAAACTCACTTCCATCGTGTAGAACGTGTCCGAATTGACCTAGAAACATGTTCAAATTACCGAAAAGTTTTTTTAATGGAACCCATTTAATGGCACATGCCAGTTTTAGGGTCCCAAATACCGTAATTTTCAGTCGTCCTCAGGGCACGAGCCTGGAAACGTTTTTTGGCTAAATTCTATTACATCCTAGTTGCAAACCACCAACTGGACCCAACTAGCTTGAATTTTCGACCCCAAGTCTTTCATGGCACCTGTGGTACACTGGTCACGGGTTCCACGGAAAGGGCTCAAAATTAGCCAAAAACATGCTTCATTGGCTTATAACTCGCGATAGAAAACTCGGATCGTCGAAAACTCACTTCCATCGTGTAGAGCGTGTCCGAATTGACCTAGAAACATGTTCAAATTACCGAAAAGTTTTTTAATGGAACCCATTTAATGGCACATGCCAGTTTTAGGGTCCCAAATACCGTAATTTTCAGTCGTCCTCAGGGCACGAGCCTGGAAACGTTTTTTAGCTAAATTCTATTACATCCTAGTTGCAAACCACCAACTGGACCCAACTAGCTTGAATTTTCGACCCCAAGTCTTTCATGGCACCTGTGGTACACTGGTCACGGGTTCCACGGAAAGGGCTCAAAATTAGCCAAAAACATGCTTCATTGGCTTATAACTCGCGATAGAAAACTCGGATCGTCGAAAACTCACTTCCATCGTGTAGAGCGTGTCCGAATTGACCTAGAAACATGTTCAAATTACCGAAAAGTTTTTTTAATGGAACCCATTTAATGGCACATGCCAGTTTTAGGGTCCCAAATACCGTAATTTTCAGTCGTCCTCAGGGCACGAGCCTGGAAACGTTTTTTGGCTAAATTCTATTACATCCTAGTTGCAAACCACCAACTGGACCCAACTAGCTTGAATTTTCGACCCCAAGTCTTTCATGGCACATGTGGTACACTGGTCACGGGTTCCACGGAAAGGGCTCAAAATTAGCCAAAAACATGCTTCATTGGCTTATAACTCGCGATAGAAAACTCGGATCGTCGAAAACTCACTTCCATCGTGTAGAGCGTGTCCGAATTGACCTAGAAACATGTTCAAATTACCTAAAAGTTTTTTTAATGGAACCCATTTAATGGCACATGCCAGTTTTAGGGTCCCAAATACCGTAATTTTCAGTCGTCCTCAGGGCACGAGCCTGGAAACGTTTTTTGGCTAAATTATATTACATCCTAGTTGCAAACCACCAACTGGACCCAACTAGCTTGAATTTTCGACCCCAAGTCTTTCATGGCACCTGTGGTACACTGGTCACGGGTTTCACGGAAAGGGCTCAAAATTAGCCAAAAACATGCTTCATTGGCTTATAACTCGCGATAGAAAACTCGGATCGTCGAAAACTCACTTCCATCGTGTAGAGCGTGTCCGAATTGACCTAGAAACATGTTCAAATTACCGAAAAGTTTTTTTAATGAAACCCATTTAATGGCACATGCCAGTTTTAGGGTCCCAAATACCGTAATTTTCAGTCGTCCTCAGGGCACGAGCCTGGAAACGTTTTTTGGCTAAATTCTATTACATCCTAGTTGCAAACCACCAACTGGACCCAACTAGCTTGAATTTTCGACCCCAAGTCTTTCATGGCACCTGTGGTACACTGGTCACGGGTTTCACGGAAAGGGCTCAAAATTAGCCAAAAACATGCTTCATTGGCTTATAACTCGCGATAGAAAACTCGGATCGTCGAAAACTCACTTCCATCGTGTAGAGCGTGTCCGAATTGACCTAGAAACATGTTCAAATTACCGAAAAGTTTTTTTAATGAAACCCATTTAATGGCACATGCCAGTTTTAGGGTCCCAAATACCGTAATTTTCAGTCGTCCTCAGGGCACGAGCCTGGAAACGTTTTTTGGCTAAATTCTATTACATCCTAGTTGCAAACCACCAACTGGACCCAACTAGCTTGAATTTTCGACCCCAAGTCTTTCATGGCACCTGTGGTACACTGGTCACGGGTTCCACGGAAAGGGCTCAAAATTAGCCAAAACATGCTTCATTGGCTTATAACTCGCGATAGAAAACTCGGATCGTCGAAAACTCACTTCCATCGTGTAGAGCGTGTCCGAATTGACCTAGAAACATGTTCAAATTACCTAAAAGTTTTTTTAATGGAACCCATTTAATGGCACATGCCAGTTTTAGGGTCCCAAATACCGTAATTTTCAGTCGTCCTCAGGGCACGAGCCTGGAAACGTTTTTTGGCTAAATTCTATTACATCCTAGTTGCAAACCACCAACTGGACCCAACTAGCTTGAATTTTCGACCCCAAGTCTTTCATGGCACCTGTGGTACACTGGTCACGGGTTCCACGGAAAGGGCTCAAAATTAGCCAAAAACATGCTTCATTGGCTTATAACTCGCGATAGAAAACTCGGATCGTCGAAAACTCACTTCCATCGTGTAGAGCGTGTCCGAATTGACCTAGAAACATGTTCAAATTACCTAAAAGTTTTTTTAATGGAACCCATTTAATGGCACATGCCAGTTTTAGGGTCTCAAATACCGTAATTTTCAGTCGTCCTCAGGGCACGAGCCTGGAAACGTTTTTTGGCTAAATTATATTACATCCTAGTTGCAAACCACCAACTGGACCCAACTAGCTTGAATTTTCGACCCCAAGTCTTTCATGGCACCTGTGGTACACTGGTCACGGGTTCCACGTAAAGGGCTCAAAATTAGCCAAAAACATGCTTCATTGGCTTATAACTCGCGATAGAAAACTCGGATCGTCGAAAACTCACTTCCATCGTGTAGAGCGTATCCGAATTGACCTAGAAACATGTTCAAATTACCTAAAAGTTTTTTTAATGGAACCCATTTAATGGCACATGCCAGTTTTAGGGTCCCAAATACCGTAATTTTCAGTCGTCCTCAGGGCACGAGCCTGGAAACGTTTTTTGGCTAAATTATATTACATCCTAGTTGCAAACCACCAACTGGACCCAACTAGCTTGAATTTCCGACCCCAAGTCTTTCATGGCACCTGTGGTACACTGGTCACGGGTTCCACGGAAAGGGCTCAAAATTAGCCAAAAACATGCTTCATTGGCTTATAACTCGCGATAGAAAACTCGGATCGTCGAAAACTCACTTCCATCGTGTAGAGCGTGTCCGAATTGACCTAGAAACATGTTCAAATTACCTAAAAGTTTTTTTAATGGAACCCATTTAATGGCACATGCCAGTTTTAGGGTCCCAAATACCGTAATTTTCAGTCGTCCTCAGGGCACGAGCCTGGAAACGTTTTTTGGCTAAATTTTATTACATCCTAGTTGCAAACCACCAACTGGACCCAACTAGCTTGAATTTTCGACCCCAAGTCTTTCATGGCACCTGTGGTACACTGGTCACGGGTTTCACGGAAAGGGCTCAAAATTAGCCAAAAACATGCTTCATTGGCTTATAACTCGCGATAGAAAACTCGGATCGTCGAAAACTCACTTCCATCGTGTAGAGCGTGTCCGAATTGACCTAGAAACATGTTCAAATTACCGAAAAGTTTTTTTAATGGAACCCATTTAATGGCACATGCCAGTTTTAGGGTCCCAAATACCGTAATTTTCAGTCGTCCTCAGGGCACGAGCCTGGAAACGTTTTTTGGCTAAATTCTATTACATCCTAGTTGCAAACCACCAACTGGACCCAACTAGCTTGAATTTTCGACCCCAAGTCTTTCATGGCACCTGTGGTACACTGGTCACGGGTTCCACGGAAAGGGCTCAAAATTAGCCAAAAACATGCTTCATTGGCTTATAACTCGCGATAGAAAACTCGGATCGTCGAAAACTCACTTCCATCGTGTAGAGCGTGTCCGAATTGACCTAGAAACATGTTCAAATTACCGAAAAGTTTTTTTAATGGAACCCATTTAATGGCACATGCCAGTTTTAGGGTCCCAAACACCGTAATTTTCAGTCGTCCTCAGGGCACGAGCCTGGAAACGTTTTTTGGCTAAATTCTATTACATCCTAGTTGCAAACCACCAACTGGACCCAACTAGCTTAAATTTTCGACCCCAAGTCTTTCATGGCACCTGTGGTACACTGGTCACGGGTTCCACGGAAAGGGCTCAAAATTAGCCAAAAACATGCTTCATTGGCTTATAACTCGCGATAGAAAACTCGGATCGTCGAAAACTCACTTCCATCGTGTAGAGCGTGTCCGAATTGACCTAGAAACATGTTCAAATTACCGAAAAGTTTTTTTAATGGAACCCATTTAATGGCACATGCCAGTTTTAGGGTCCCAAATACCGTAATTTTCAGTCGTCCTCAGGGCACGAGCCTGGAGACGTTTTTTGGCTAAATTCCATTACATCCTAGTTGCAAACCACCAACTGGACCCAACTAGCTTGAATTTTCGACCCCAAGTCTTTCATGGCACCTGTGGTACACTGGTCACGGGTTCCACGGAAAGGGCTCAAAATTAGCCAAAAACATGCTTCATTGGCTTATAACTCGCGATAGAAAACTCGGATCGTCGAAAACTCACTTCCATCGTGTAGAGCGTGTCCGAATTGACCTAGAAACATGTTCAAATTACCGAAAAGTTTTTTTAATGGAACCCATTTAATGGCACATGCCAGTTTTAGGGTCCCAAATACCGTAATTTTCAGTCGTCCTCAGGGCACGAGCCTGGAAACGTTTTTTGGCTAAATTCTATTACATCCTAGTTGCAAACCACCAACTGGACCCAACTAGCTTGAATTTTCGACCCCAAGTCTTTCATGGCACCTGTGGTACACTGGTCACGGGTTCCACGGAAAGGGCTCAAAATTAGCCAAAAACATGCTTCATTGGCTTATAACTCGCGATAGAAAACTCTGATCGTCGAAAACTCACTTCCATCGTGTAGAGCGTGTCCGAATTGACCTAGAAACATGTTCAAATTACCGAAAAGTTTTTTTAATGGAACCCATTTAATGGCACATGCCAGTTTTAGGGTCCCAAACACCGTAATTTTCAGTCGTCCTCAGGGCACGAGCCTGGAAACGTTTTTTGGCTAAATTCTATTACATCCTAGTTGCAAACCACCAACTGGACCCAACTAGCTTAAATTTTCGACCCCAAGTCTTTCATGGCACCTGTGGTACACTGGTCACGGGTTCCACGGAAAGGGCTCAAATTTAGCCAAAAACATGCTTCATTGGCTTATAACTCGCGATAGAAAACTCGGATCGTCGAAAACTCACTTCCATCGTGTAGAGCGTGTCCGAATTGACCTAGAAACATGTTCAAAATACCGAAAAGTTTTTTTAATGGAACCCATTTAATGGCACATGCCAGTTTTAGGGTCCCAAATAACGTAATTTTCAGTCGTCCTCAGGGCACGAGCCTGGAAACGTTTTTTGGCTAAATTCTATTACATCCTAGTTGCAAACCACCAACTGGACCCAACTAGCTTGAATTTTCGACCCCAAGTCTTTCATGGCACCTGTGGTACACTGGTCACGGGTTCCACGGAAAGGGCTCAAAATTAGCCAAAAACATGCTTCATTGGCTTATAACTCGCGATAGAAAACTCGGATCGTCGAAAACTCACTTCCATCGTGTAGAGCGTGTCCGAATTGACCTAGAAACATGTTCAAATTACCGAAAAGTTTTTTTAATGGAACCCATTTAATGGCACATGCCAGTTTTAGGGTCCCAAATACCGTAATTTTCAGTCGTCCTCAGGGCACGAGCCTGGAAACGTTTTTTGGCTAAATTCTATTACATCCTAGTTGCAAACCACCAACTGGACCCAACTAGCTTGAATTTTCGACCCCAAGTCTTTCATGGCACCTGTGGTACACTGGTCACGGGTTCCACGGAAAGGGCTCAAAATTAGCCAAAAACATGCTTCATTGGCTTATAACTCGCGATAGAAAACTCGGATCGTCGAAAACTCACTTCCATCGTGTAGAGCGTGTCCGAATTGACCTAGAAACATGTTCAAATTACCGAAAAGTTTTTTTAATGGAACCCATTTAATGGCACATGCCAGTTTTAGGGTCCCAAATACCGTAATTTTCAGTCGTCCTCAGGGCACGAGCCTGGAAACGTTTTTTGGCTAAATTCTATTACATCCTAGTTGCAAACCACCAACTGGACCCAACTAGCTTGAATTTTCGACCCCAAGTCTTTCATGGCACCTGTGGTACACTGGTCACGGGTTCCACGGAAAGGGCTCAAAATTAGCCAAAAACATGCTTCATTGGCTTATAACTCGCGATAGAAAACTCGGATCGTCGAAAACTCACTTCCATCGTGTAGAGCGTGTCCGAATTGACCTAGAAACATGTTCAAATTACCGAAAAGTTTTTTTAATGGAACCCATTTAATGGCACATGCCAGTTTTAGGGTCCCAAATACCGTAATTTTCAGTCGTCCTCAGGGCACGAGCCTGGAAACGTTTTTTGGCTAAATTCTATTACATCCTAGTTGCAAACCACCAACTGGACCCAACTAGCTTGAATTTTCGACCCCAAGTCTTTCATGGCACCTGTGGTACACTGGTCACGGGTTCCACGGAAAGGGCTCAAAATTAGCCAAAAACATGCTTCATTGGCTTATAACTCGCGATAGAAAACTCGGATCGTCGAAAACTCACTTCCATCGTGTAGAGCGTGTCCGAATTGACCTAGAAACATGTTCAAATTACCGAAAAGTTTTTTTAATGGAACCCATTTAATGGCACATGCCAGTTTTAGGGTCCCAAATACCGTAATTTTCAGTCGTCCTCAGGGCACGAGCCTGGAAACGTTTTTTGGCTAAATTCTATTACATCCTAGTTGCAAACCACCAACTGGACCCAACTAGCTTGAATTTTCGACCCCAAGTCTTTCATGGCACCTGTGGAACACTGGTCACGGGTTCCACGGAAAGGGCTCAAAATTAGCCAAAAACATGCTTCATTGGCTTATAACTCGCGATAGAAAACTCAGATCGTCGAAAACTCACTTCCATCGTGTAGAGCGTGTCCGAATTGACCTAGAAACATGTTCAAATTACCGAAAAGTTTTTTTAATGGAACCCATTTAATGGCACATGCCAGTTTTAGGGTCCCAAATAACGTAATTTTCAGTCGTCCTCAGGGCACGAGCCTGGAAACGTTTTTTGGCTAAATTCTATTACATCCTAGTTGCAAACCACCAACTGGACCCAACTAGCTTGAATTTTCGACCCCAAGTCTTTCATGGCACCTGTGGTACACTGGTCACGGGTTCCACGGAAAGGGCTCAAAATTAGCCAAAAACATGCTTCATTGGCTTATAACTCGCGATAGAAAACTCGGATCGTCGAAAACTCACTTCCATCGTGTAGAGCGTGTCCGAATTGACCTAGAAACATGTTCAAATTACCGAAAAGTTTTTTTAATGGAACCCATTTAATGGCACATGCCAGTTTTAGGGTCCCAAATACCGTAATTTTCAGTCGTCCTCAGGGCACGAGCCTGGAAACGTTTTTTGGCTAAATTCTATTACATCCTAGTTGCAAACCACCAACTGGACCCAACTAGCTTGAATTTTCGACCCCAAGTCTTTCATGGCACCTGTGGTACACTGGTCACGGGTTCCACGGAAAGGGCTCAAAATTAGCCAAAAACATGCTTCATTGGCTTATAACTCGCGATAGAAAACTCGGATCGTCGAAAACTCACTTCCATCGTGTAGAGCGTGTCCGAATTGACCTAGAAACATGTTCAAATTACCGAAAAGTTTTTTTAATGGAACCCATTTAATGGCACATGCCAGTTTTAGGGTCCCAAATACCGTAATTTTCAGTCGTCCTCAGGGCACGAGCCTGGAAACGTTTTTTGGCTAAATTATATTACATCCTAGTTGCAAACCACCAACTGGACCCAACTAGCTTGAATTTTCGACCCCAAGTCTTTCATGGCACTAGGGGTCGGCACGGGACAAGGTTTGGGCGGGACGGGACGGGACGGGACAAAAATATTTATTGGTAAACGGGACGGGACGGGACACGGGACAAGATTTTTTGGCCGGGACGGGACGGGACGGGACAAGAAATTTCCCGGGACAAAGCGGGACAAAACGGGACAAAACAGTTTGTCCCGGGACAAAATCGCTTGTCCCGGGATCTTGTCCCGGAACAAAAAGAGTGAAATTCAAATGAAAAAGACAACCTTCAAACTTGTCTTATGACTAATTAAACAGAAAATACTTCTTAAGTCGCTGAAAAGATATTTTTCGATATTGATATTCGTATTATTACCATTTTCTTGTTATAACCCTGCTTTTTATGCAATACAGACTTCAATAACTTTTTTTCGTCACTGATAGACGCTTACTTTATTCGCATTATGTATATAATTTCTGAGAGAATAGCCATGGTTTGCAAAGAATTTCGAAGTCTGAACCAGATATTTTACGTATTTCATATGGTAATATGTTGATGATTTTCTTATAAGAAAGAACACGAAATGAACGTATACAGGGTGGGCCAAAGAACGACCACACTTTGATCTGATATAAAAGTGGCTGTGTAGAATATAATATTAACAATTGTCGTTTTCACCATATGTTAACAACATATAAACTTAGTTCTATCGAAAATTTCGTTAGGATCGGTTCCGGATTGAGAGAATTGTGCACTTTTGACTGAAAAAGTTGCTCGCTCCTTTTTACAACAGCCATACACACCCATATACGATGATTTGTTCCTACGATGAGATTTGTCACTGAAACATGGACTTCTGTTGTTTTGGGCAAATTTTCATTACAGAAAACCTTTTCACTTCACTCGATTGTCAAACTATTTGCTTTAATAGTTAGTATGTTTCTAATCATCATAACAAGGGATAAATAAGATGTGTGTCGGATCGGGTTTTATACATATACTGTTTTTATCGATAATAGCACTTAATTTGTTGTGTTGTGTCGGATTAATTTATAAAAATTCCCGGGACAAGCATAATTCTTGTCCCGGGACAGAAATGCTTGTCCCGGAGTAAAATCCGGGAAATTTCGGGACGGGACAAAAAAAATTATGAACGGGACGGGACGGGACACGGGACAAGATTTTTTAGCCGGGACGGGACGGGACGGGAAAAACACCTGTCCCGTCCCGTCCCGTCCCGTCCCGTCCCGGATTTTGTCCCGGCATGCCGACCCCTACATGGCACCTGTGGTACACTGGTCACGGGTTCCACGGAAAGGGCTCAAAATTAGCCAAAAACATGCTTCATTGGCTTATAACTCGCGATAGAAAACTCGGATCGTCGAAAACTTACTTCCATCGTGTAGAGCGTGTCCGAATTGACCTAGAAACATGTTCAAATTACCGAAAAGTTTTTTTAATGGAACCCATTTAATGGCACATGCCAGTTTTAGGGTCCCAAATACCGTAATTTTCAGTCGTCCTCAGGGCACGAGCCTGGAAACGTTTTTTGGCTAAATTCTATTACATCCTAGTTGCAAACCACCAACTGGACCCAACTAGCTTGAATTTTCGACCCCAAGTCTTTCATGGCACCTGTGGTACACTGGTCACGGGTTCCACGGAAAGGGCTCAAAATTAGCCAAAAACATGCTTCATTGGCTTATAACTCGCGATAGAAAACTCGGATCGTCGAAAACTCACTTCCATCGTGTAGAGCGTGTCCGAATTGACCTAGAGACATGTTCAAATTACCGAAAAGTTTTTTTTATGGAACCCATTTAATGGCACATGCCAGTTTTAGGGTCCCAAATACCGTAATTTTCAGTCGTCCTCAGGGCACGAGCCTGGAAACGTTTTTTGGCTAAATTCTATTACATCCTAGTTGCAAACCACCAACTGGATCCAACTAGCTTGAATTTTTAACCCCAAGTCTTTCATGGCACCTGTGGTACACTGGTCACGGGTTCCACGGAAAGGGCTCAAAATTAGCCAAAAACATGCTTCATTGGCTTATAACTCGCGATAGAAAACTCGGATCGTCGAAAACTCACTTCCATCGTGTAGAGCGTGTCCGAATTGACCTAGAAACATGTTCAAATTACCGAAAAGTTTTTTTTATGGAACCCGTTTAATGGCACATGCCAGTTTTAGGGTCCCAAATACCGTAATTTTCAGTCGTCCTCAGGGCACGAGCCTGGAAACGTTTTTTGGCTAAATTCTATTACATCCTAGTTGCAAACCACCAACTGGACCCAACTAGATTGAATTTTCGACCCCAAGTCTTTCATGGCACCTGTGGTACACTGGTCACGGGTTCCACGGAAAGGGCTCAAAATCAGCCAAAAACATGCTTCATTGGCTTATAACTCGCGATAGAAAACTCGGATCGTCGAAAACTCACTTCCATCGTGTAGAGCGTGTCCGAATTGACCTAGAAACATGTTCAAATTACCGAAAAGTTTTTTTAATGGAACCCATTTAATGGCACATGCCAGTTTTAGGGTCCCAAATACCGTAATTTTCAGTCGTCCTCAGGGCACGAGCCTGGAAACGTTTTTTGGCTAAATTCTATTACATCCTAGTTGCAAACCACCAACTGGACCCAACTAGCTTGAATTTTCGACCCCAAGTCTTTCATGGCACCTGTGGTACACTGGTCACGGGTTTCACGGAAAGGGCTCAAAATTAGCCAAAAACATGCTTCATTGGCTTATAACTCGCGATAGAAAACTCGGATCGTCGAAAACTCACTTCCATCGTGTAGAGCGTGTCCGAATTGACCTAGAAACATGTTCAAATTACCGAAAAGTTTTTTTAATGGAACCCATTTAATGGCACATGCCAGTTTTAGGGTCCCAAATACCGTAATTTTCAGTCGTCCTCAGGGCACGAGCCTGGAAACGTTTTTTGGCTAAATTCTATTACATCCTAGTTGCAAACCACCAACAGGACCCAACTAGCTTGAATTTTCGACCCCAAGTCTTTCATGGCACCTGTGGTACACTGGTCACGGGTTCCACGGAAAGGGCTCAAAATTAGCCAAAAACATGCTTCATTGGCTTATAACTCGCGATAGAAAACTCGGATCGTCAAAAACTCACTTCCATCGTGTAGAGCGTGTCCGAATTGACCTAGAAACATGTTCAAATTACCTAAAAGTTTTTTTAATGGAACCCATTCAATGGCACATGCCAGTTTTAGGGTCCCAAATACCGTAATTTTCAGTCGTCCTCAGGGCACGAGCCTGGAAACGTTTTTTGGCTAAATTCTATTACATCCTAGTTGCAAACCACCAACTGGACCCAACTAGCTTGAATTTTCGACCCCAAGTCTTTCATGGCACCTGTGGTACACTGGTCACGGGTTTCACGGAAAGGGCTCAAAATTAGCCAAAAACATGCTTCATTGGCTTATAACTCGCGATAGAAAACTCGGATCGTCGAAAACTCACTTCCATCGTGTAGAGCGTGTCCGAATTGACCTAGAAACATGTTCAAATTACCGAAAAGTTTTTTTAATGAAACCCATTTAATGGCACATGCCAGTTTTAGTGTCCCAAATACCGTAATTTTCAGTCGTCCTCAGGGCACGAGCCTGGAAACGTTTTTTGGCTAAATTCTACTACATCCTAGTTGCAAACCACCAACTGAACCCAACTAGCTTGAATTTTCGACCCCAAGTCTTTCATGGCACCTGTGGTACACTGGTCACGGGTTCCACGGAAAGGGCTCAAAATTAGCCAAAAACATGCTTCATTGGCTTATAACTCGCGATAGAAAACTCGGATCGTCGAAAACTCACTTCCATCGTGTAGAGCGTGTCCGAATTGACCTAGAAACATGTTCAAATTACCGAAAAGTTTTTTTAATGAAACCCATTTAATGGCACATGCCAGTTTTAGGGTCCCAAATACCGTAATTTTCAGTCGTCCTCAGGGCACGAGCCTGGAAACGTTTTTTGGCTAAATTCTATTACATCCTAGTTGCAAACCACCAACTGGACCCAACTAGCTTGAATTTTCGACCCCAAGTCTTTCATGGCACCTGTGGTACACTGGTCACGGGTTCCACGGAAAGGGCTCAAAATTAGCCAAAAACATGCTTCATTGGCGTATAACTCGCGATAGAAAACTCGGATTGTCGAAAACTCACTTCCATCGTGTAGAGCGTGTCCGAATTGACCTAGAAACATGTTCAAATTACCGAAAAGTTTTTTTAATGGAACCCATTTAATGGCACATGCCAGTTTTAGGGTCCCAAATACCGTAATTTTCAGTCGTCCTCAGGGCACGAGCCTGGAAACGTTTTTTGGCTAAATTCTATTACATCCTAGTTGCAAACCACCAACTGGACCCAACTAGCTTGAATTTTCGACCCCAAGTCTTTCATGGCACCTGTGGTACACTGGTCAAGGGTTCCACGGAAAGGGCTCAAAATTAGCCAAAAACATGTTTCATTGGCTTATAACTCGCGATAGAAAACTCGGATCGTCGAAAACTCACTTCCATCGTGTAGAGCGTGTCCGAATTGACCTAGAAACATGTTCAAATTACCGAAAAGTTTTTTTAATGGAACCCATTTAATGGCACATGCCAGTTTTAGGGTCCCAAACACCGTAATTTTCAGTCGTCCTCAGGGCACGAGCCTGGAAACGTTTTTTGGCTAAATTCTATTACATCCTAGTTGCAAACCACCAACTGGACCCAACTAGCTTAAATTTTCGACCCCAAGTCTTTCATGGCACCTGTGGTACACTGGTCACGGGTTCCACGGAAAGGGCTCAAAATTAGCCAAAAACATGCTTCATTGGCTTATAACTCGCGATAGAAAACTCGGATCGTCGAAAACTCACTTCCATCGTGTAGAGCGTGTCCGAATTGAACTAGAAACATGTTCAAATTACCGAAAAGTTTTTTTAACGGAACCCATTTAATGGCACATGCCAGTTTTAGGGTCCCAAATACCGTAATTTTCAGTCGTCCTCAGGGCACGAGCCTGGAAACGTTTTTTGGCTAAATTCTATTACATCCTAGTTGCAAACCACCAACTGGACCCAACTAGCTTGAATTTTCGACCCCAAGTCTTTCATGGCACCTGTGGTACACTGGTCACGGGTTCCACGGAAAGGGCTCAAAATTAGCCAAAAACATGCTTCATTGGCTTATAACTCGCGATAGAAAACTCGGATTGTCGAAAACTTACTTCCATCGTGTAGAGCGTGTCCGAATTGACCTAGAAACATGTTCAAATTACCGAAAAGTTTTTTTAATGGAACCCATTTAATGGCACATGCCAGTTTTAGGGTCCCAAATACCGTAATTTTCAGTCGTCCTCAGGGCACGAGCCTGGAAACGTTTTTTGGCTAAATTCTATTACATCCTAGTTGCAAACCACCAACTGGACCCAACTAGCTTGAATTTTCGACCCCAAGTCTTTCATGGCACCTGTGGTACACTGGTCACGGGTTCCACGGAAAGGGCTCAAAATTAGCCAAAAACATGCTTCATTGGCTTATAACTCGCGATAGAAAACTCGGATCGTCGAAAACTCACTTCCATCGTGTAGAGCGTGTCCGAATTGACCTAGAAACATGTTCAAATTACCGAAAAGTTTTTTTAATGGAACCCATTTAATGGCACATGCCAGTTTTAGGGTCCCAAATACCGTAATTTTCAGTCGTCCTCAGGGCACGAGCCTGGAAACGTTTTTTGGCTAAATTCTATTACATCCTAGTTGCAAACCACCAACTGGACCCAACTAGCTTGAATTTTCGACCCCAAGTCTTTCATGGCACCTGTGGTACACTGGTCACGGGTTCCACGGAAAGGGCTCAAAATTAGCCAAAAACATGCTTCATTGGCTTATAACTCGCGATAGAAAACTCGGATCGTCGAAAACTCACTTCCATCGTGTAGAGCGTGTCCGAATTGACCTAGAAACATGTTCAAATTACCGAAAAGTTTTTTTAATGGAACCCATTTAATGGCACATGCCAGTTTTAGGGTCCCAAATACCGTAATTTTCAGTCGTCCTCAGGGCACGAGCCTGGAAACGTTTTTTGGCTAAATTCTATTACATCCTAGTTGCAAACCACCAACTGGACCCAACTAGCTTGAATTTTCGACCCCAAGTCTTTCATGGCACCTGTGGTACACTGGTCACGGGTTCCACGGAAAGGGCTCAAAATTAGCCAAAAACATGCTTCATTGGCTTATAACTCGCGATAGAAAACTCGGATCGTCGAAAACTCACTTCCATCGTGTAGAGCGTGTCCGAATTGACCTAGAAACATGTTCAAATTACCGAAAAGTTTTTTTTATGGAACCCATTTAATGGCACATGCCAGTTTTAGGGTCCCAAATACCGTAATTTTCAGTCGTCCTCAGGGCACGAGCCTGGAAACGTTTTTTGGCTAAATTCTATTACATCCTAGTTGCAAACCACCAACTGGACCCAACTAGCTTGAATTTTCGACCCCAAGTCTTTCATGGCACCTGTGGTACACTGGTCACGGGTTCCACGGAAAGGGCTCAAAATTAGCCAAAAACATGCTTCATTGGCTTATAACTCGCGATATAAAACTCGGATCGTCGAAAACTCACTTCCATCGTGTAGAGCGTGTCCGAATTGACCTAGAAACATGTTCAAATTACCGAAAAGGTTTTTTTATGGAATCCATTTAATGGCACATGCCAGTTTTAGGGTCCCAAATACCGTAATTTTCAGTCGTCCTCAGGGCACGAGCCTGGAAACGTTTTTTGGCTAAATTCTATTACATCCTAGTTGCAAACCACCAACTGGACCCAACTAGCTTGAATTTTCGACCCCAAGTCTTTCATGGCACCTGTGGTACACTGGTCACGGGTTCCACGGAAAGGGCTCAAAATTAGCCAAAAACATGCTTCATTGGCGTATAACTCGCGATAGAAAACTCGGATTGTCGAAAACTCACTTCCATCGTGTAGAGCGTGTCCGAATTGACCTAGAAACATGTTCAAATTACCGAAAAGTTTTTTTAATGGAACCCATTTAATGGCACATGCCAGTTTTAGGGTCCCAAATACCGTAATTTTCAGTCGTCCTCAGGGCACGAGCCTGGAAACGTTTTTTGGCTAAATTCTATTACATCCTAGTTGCAAACCACCAACTGGACCCAACTAGCTTGAATTTTCGACCCCAAGTCTTTCATGGCACCTGTGGTACACTGGTCAAGGGTTCCACGGAAAGGGCTCAAAATTAGCCAAAAACATGTTTCATTGGCTTATAACTCGCGATAGAAAACTCGGATCGTCGAAAACTCACTTCCATCGTGTAGAGCGTGTCCGAATTGACCTAGAAACATGTTCAAATTACCGAAAAGTTTTTTTAATGGAACCCATTTAATGGCACATGCCAGTTTTAGGGTCCCAAACACCGTAATTTTCAGTCGTCCTCAGGGCACGAGCCTGGAAACGTTTTTTGGCTAAATTCTATTACATCCTAGTTGCAAACCACCAACTGGACCCAACTAGCTTAAATTTTCGACCCCAAGTCTTTCATGGCACCTGTGGTACACTGGTCACGGGTTCCACGGAAAGGGCTCAAAATTAGCCAAAAACATGCTTCATTGGCTTATAACTCGCGATAGAAAACTCGGATCGTCGAAAACTCACTTCCATCGTGTAGAGCGTGTCCGAATTGAACTAGAAACATGTTCAAATTACCGAAAAGTTTTTTTAACGGAACCCATTTAATGGCACATGCCAGTTTTAGGGTCCCAAATACCGTAATTTTCAGTCGTCCTCAGGGCACGAGCCTGGAAACGTTTTTTGGCTAAATTCTATTACATCCTAGTTGCAAACCACCAACTGGACCCAACTAGCTTGAATTTTCGACCCCAAGTCTTTCATGGCACCTGTGGTACACTGGTCACGGGTTCCACGGAAAGGGCTCAAAATTAGCCAAAAACATGCTTCATTGGCTTATAACTCGCGATAGAAAACTCGGATTGTCGAAAACTTACTTCCATCGTGTAGAGCGTGTCCGAATTGACCTAGAAACATGTTCAAATTACCGAAAAGTTTTTTTAATGGAACCCATTTAATGGCACATGCCAGTTTTAGGGTCCCAAATACCGTAATTTTCAGTCGTCCTCAGGGCACGAGCCTGGAAACGTTTTTTGGCTAAATTCTATTACATCCTAGTTGCAAACCACCAACTGGACCCAACTAGCTTGAATTTTCGACCCCAAGTCTTTCATGGCACCTGTGGTACACTGGTCACGGGTTCCACGGAAAGGGCTCAAAATTAGCCAAAAACATGCTTCATTGGCTTATAACTCGCGATAGAAAACTCGGATCGTCGAAAACTCACTTCCATCGTGTAGAGCGTGTCCGAATTGACCTAGAAACATGTTCAAATTACCGAAAAGTTTTTTTAATGGAACCCATTTAATGGCACATGCCAGTTTTAGGGTCCCAAATACCGTAATTTTCAGTCGTCCTCAGGGCACGAGCCTGGAAACGTTTTTTGGCTAAATTCTATTACATCCTAGTTGCAAACCACCAACTGGACCCAACTAGCTTGAATTTTCGACCCCAAGTCTTTCATGGCACCTGTGGTACACTGGTCACGGGTTCCACGGAAAGGGCTCAAAATTAGCCAAAAACATGCTTCATTGGCTTATAACTCGCGATAGAAAACTCGGATCGTCGAAAACTCACTTCCATCGTGTAGAGCGTGTCCGAATTGACCTAGAAACATGTTCAAATTACCGAAAAGTTTTTTTAATGGAACCCATTTAATGGCACATGCCAGTTTTAGGGTCCCAAATACCGTAATTTTCAGTCGTCCTCAGGGCACGAGCCTGGAAACGTTTTTTGGCTAAATTCTATTACATCCTAGTTGCAAACCACCAACTGGACCCAACTAGCTTGAATTTTCGACCCCAAGTCTTTCATGGCACCTGTGGTACACTGGTCACGGGTTCCACGGAAAGGGCTCAAAATTAGCCAAAAACATGCTTCATTGGCTTATAACTCGCGATAGAAAACTCGGATCGTCGAAAACTCACTTCCATCGTGTAGAGCGTGTCCGAATTGACCTAGAAACATGTTCAAATTACCGAAAAGTTTTTTTAATGGAACCCATTTAATGGCACATGCCAGTTTTAGGGTCCCAAATACCGTAATTTTCAGTCGTCCTCAGGGCACGAGCCTGGAAACGTTTTTTGGCTAAATTCTATTACATCCTAGTTGCAAACCACCAACTGGACCCAACTAGCTTGAATTTTCGACCCCAAGTCTTTCATGGCACCTGTGGAACACTGGTCACGGGTTCCACGGAAAGGGCTCAAAATTAGCCAAAAACATGCTTCATTGGCTTATAACTCGCGATAGAAAACTCAGATCGTCGAAAACTCACTTCCATCGTGTAGAGCGTGTCCGAATTAACCTAGAAACATGTTCAAATTACCGAAAAGTTTTTTTAATGGAACCCATTTAATGGCACATGCCAGTTTTAGGGTCCCAAATACCGTAATTTTCAGTCGTCCTCAGGGCACGAGCCTGGAAACGTTTTTTGGCTAAATTCTATTACATCCTAGTTGCAAACCACTAACTGGACCCAACTAGCTTGAATTTTCGACCCCAAGTCTTTCATGGCACCTGTGGAACACTGGTCACGGGTTCCACGGAAAGGGCTCAAAATTAGCCAAAAACATGCTTCATTGGCTTATAACTCGCGATAGAAAACTCGGATCGTCGAAAACTCACTTCCATCGTGTAGAGCGTGTCCGAATTGACCTAGAAACATGTTCAAATTACCGAAAAGTTTTTTTAATGGAACCCATTTAATGGCACATGCCAGTTTTAGGGTCCCAAATACCGTAATTTTCAGTCGTCCTCAGGGCACGAGCCTGGAAACGTTTTTTGGCTAAATTATATTACATCCTAGTTGCAAACCACCAACTGGACCCAACTAGCTTGAATTTTCGACCCCAAGTCTTTCATGGCACCTGTGGTACACTGGTCACGGGTTCCACGGAAAGGGCTCAAAATTAGCCAAAAACATGCTTCATTGGCTTATAACTCGCGATAGAAAACTCGGATCGTCGAAAACTTACTTCCATCGTGTAGAGCGTGTCCGAATTGACCTAGAAACATGTTCAAATTACCGAAAAGTTTTTTTAATGGAACCCATTTAATGGCACATGCCAGTTTTAGGGTCCCAAATACCGTAATTTTCAGTCGTCCTCAGGGCACGAGCCTGGAAACGTTTTTTGGCTAAATTCTATTACATCCTAGTTGCAAACCACCAACTGGACCCAACTAGCTTGAATTTTCGACCCCAAGTCTTTCATGGCACCTGTGGTACACTGGTCACGGGTTCCACGGAAAGGGCTCAAAATTAGCCAAAAACATGCTTCATTGGCTTATAACTCGCGATAGAAAACTCGGATCGTCGAAAACTCACTTCCATCGTGTAGAGCGTGTCCGAATTGACCTAGAAACATGTTCAAATTACCGAAAAGTTTTTTTATGGAACCCATTTAATGGCACATGCCAGTTTTAGGGTCCCAAATACCGTAATTTTCAGTCGTCCTCAGGGCACGAGCCTGGAAACGTTTTTTGGCTAAATTCTATTACATCCTAGTTGCAAACCACCAACTGGATCCAACTAGCTTGAATTTTTAACCCCAAGTCTTTCATGGCACCTGTGGTACACTGGTCACGGGTTCCACGGAAAGGGCTCAAAATTAGCCAAAAACATGCTTCATTGGCTTATAACTCGCGATAGAAAACTCGGATCGTCGAAAACTCACTTCCATCGTGTAGAGCGTGTCCGAATTGACCTAGAAACATGTTCAAATTACCGAAAAGTTTTTTTTATGGAACCCATTTAATGGCACATGCCAGTTTTAGGGTCCCAAATACCGTAATTTTCAGTCGTCCTCAGGGCACGAGCCTGGAAACGTTTTTTGGCTAAATTCTATTACATCCTAGTTGCAAACCACCAACTGGACCCAACTAGATTGAATTTTCGACCCCAAGTCTTTCATGGCACCTGTGGTACACTGGTCACGGGTTCCACGGAAAGGGCTCAAAATCAGCCAAAAACATGCTTCATTGGCTTATAACTCGCGATAGAAAAGTCGGATCGTCGAAAACTCACTTCCATCGTGTAGAGCGTGTCCGAATTGACCTAGAAACATGTTCAAATTACCGAAAAGTTTTTTTAATGGAACCCATTTAATGGCACATGCCAGTTTTAGGGTCCCAAATACCGTAATTTTCAGTCGTCCTCAGGGCACGAGCCTGGAAACGTTTTTTGGCTAAATTCTATTACATCCTAGTTGCAAACCACCAACTGGACCCAACTAGCTTGAATTTTCGACCCCAAGTCTTTCATGGCACCTGTGGTACACTGGTCACGGGTTTCACGGAAAGGGCTCAAAATTAGCCAAAAAATGCTTCATTGGCTTATAACTCGCGATAGAAAACTCGGATCGTCGAAAACTCACTTCCATCGTGTAGAGCGTGTCCGAATTGACCTAGAAACATGTTCAAATTACCGAAAAGTTTTTTTAATGGAACCCATTTAATGGCACATGCCAGTTTTAGGGTCCCAAATACCGTAATTTTCAGTCGTCCTCAGGGCACGAGCCTGGAAACGTTTTTTGGCTAAATTCTATTACATCCTAGTTGCAAACCACCAACAGGACCCAACTAGCTTGAATTTTCGACCCCAAGTCTTTCATGGCACCTGTGGTACACTGGTCACGGGTTCCACGGAAAGGGCTCAAAATTAGCCAAAAACATGCTTCATTGGCTTATAACTCGCGATAGAAAACTCGGATCGTCGAAAACTCACTTCCATCGTGTAGAGCGTGTCCGAATTGACCTAGAAACATGTTCAAATTACCTAAAAGTTTTTTTAATGGAACCCATTCAATGGCACATGCCAGTTTTAGGGTCCCAAATACCGTAATTTTCAGTCGTCCTCAGGGCACGAGCCTGGAAACGTTTTTTGGCTAAATTCTATTACATCCTAGTTGCAAACCACCAACTGGACCCAACTAGCTTGAATTTTCGACCCCAAGTCTTTCATGGCACCTGTGGTACACTGGTCACGGGTTTCACGGAAAGGGCTCAAAATTAGCCAAAAACATGCTTCATTGGCTTATAACTCGCGATAGAAAACTCGGATCGTCGAAAACTCACTTCCATCGTGTAGAGCGTGTCCGAATTGACCTAGAAACATGTTCAAATTACCGAAAAGTTTTTTTAATGAAACCCATTTAATGGCACATGCCAGTTTTAGTGTCCCAAATACCGTAATTTTCAGTCGTCCTCAGGGCACGAGCCTGGAAACGTTTTTTGGCTAAATTCTACTACATCCTAGTTGCAAACCACCAACTGAACCCAACTAGCTTGAATTTTCGACCCCAAGTCTTTCATGGCACCTGTGGTACACTGGTCACGGGTTCCACGGAAAGGGCTCAAAATTAGCCAAAAACATGCTTCATTGGCATATAACTCGCGATAGAAAACTCGGATCGTCGAAAACTCACTTCCATCGTGTAGAGCGTGTCCGAATTGACCTAGAAACATGTTCAAATTACCGAAAAGTTTTTTTAATGAAACCCATTTAATGGCACATGCCAGTTTTAGGGTCCCAAATACCGTAATTTTCAGTCGTCCTCAGGGCACGAGCCTGGAAACGTTTTTTGGCTAAATTCTATTACATCCTAGTTGCAAACCACCAACTGGACCCAACTAGCTTGAATTTTCGACCCCAAGTCTTTCATGGCACCTGTGGTACACTGGTCACGGGTTCCACGGAAAGGGCTCAAAATTAGCCAAAAACATGCTTCATTGGCGTATAACTCGCGATAGAAAACTCGGATTGTCGAAAACTCACTTCCATCGTGTAGCGCGTGTCCGAATTGACCTAGAAACATGTTCAAATTACCGAAAAGTTTTTTTAATGGAACCCATTTAATGGCACATGCCAGTTTTAGGGTCCCAAATACCGTAATTTTCAGTCGTCCTCAGGGCACGAGCCTGGAAACGTTTTTTGGCTAAATTCTATTACATCCTAGTTGCAAACCACCAACTGGACCCAACTAGCTTGAATTTTCGACCCCAAGTCTTTCATGGCACCTGTGGTACACTGGTCAAGGGTTCCACGGAAAGGGCTCAAAATTAGCCAAAAACATGTTTCATTGGCTTATAACTCGCGATAGAAAACTCGGATCGTCGAAAACTCACTTCCATCGTGTAGAGCGTGTCCGAATTGACCTAGAAACATGTTCAAATTACCGAAAAGTTTTTTTAATGGAACCCATTTAATGGCACATGCCAGTTTTAGGGTCCCAAACACCGTAATTTTCAGTCGTCCTCAGGGCACGAGCCTGGAAACGTTTTTTGGCTAAATTCTATTACATCCTAGTTGCAAACCACCAACTGGACCCAACTAGCTTAAATTTTCGACCCCAAGTCTTTCATGGCACCTGTGGTACACTGGTCACGGGTTCCACGGAAAGGGCTCAAAATTAGCCAAAAACATGCTTCATTGGCTTATAACTCGCGATAGAAAACTCGGATCGTCGAAAACTCACTTCCATCGTGTAGAGCGTGTCCGAATTGAACTAGAAACATGTTCAAATTACCGAAAAGTTTTTTTAACGGAACCCATTTAATGGCACATGCCAGTTTTAGGGTCCCAAATACCGTAATTTTCAGTCGTCCTCAGGGCACGAGCCTGGAAACGTTTTTTGGCTAAATTCTATTACATCCCAGTTGCAAACCACCAACTGGACCCAACTAGCTTGAATTTTCGACCCCAAGTCTTTCATGGCACCTGTGGTACACTGGTCACGGGTTCCACGGAAAGGGCTCAAAATTAGCCAAAAACATGCTTCATTGGCTTATAACTCGCGATAGAAAACTCGGATTGTCGAAAACTTACTTCCATCGTGTAGAGCGTGTCCGAATTGACCTAGAAACATGTTCAAATTACCGAAAAGTTTTTTTAATGGAACCCATTTAATGGCACATGCCAGTTTTAGGGTCCCAAATACCGTAATTTTCAGTCGTCCTCAGGGCACGAGCCTGGAAACGTTTTTTGGCTAAATTCTATTACATCCTAGTTGCAAACCACCAACTGGACCCAACTAGCTTGAATTTTCGACCCCAAGTCTTTCATGGCACCTGTGGTACACTGGTCACGGGTTCCACGGAAAGGGCTCAAAATTAGCCAAAAACATGCTTCATTGGCTTATAACTCGCGATAGAAAACTCGGATCGTCGAAAACTCACTTCCATCGTGTAGAGCGTGTCCGAATTGACCTAGAAACATGTTCAAATTACCGAAAAGTTTTTTAATGGAACCCATTTAATGGCACATGCCAGTTTTAGGGTCCCAAATACCGTAATTTTCAGTCGTCCTCAGGGCACGAGCCTGGAAACGTTTTTTGGCTAAATTCTATTACATCCTAGTTGCAAACCACCAACTGGACCCAACTAGCTTGAATTTTCGACCCCAAGTCTTTCATGGCACCTGTGGTACACTGGTCACGGGTTCCACGGAAAGGGCTCAAAATTAGCCAAAAACATGCTTCATTGGCTTATAACTCGCGATAGAAAACTCGGATTGTCGAAAACTCACTTCCATCGTGTAGAGCGTGTCCGAATTGACCTAGAAACATGTTCAAATTACCGAAAAGTTTTTTTAATGGAACCCATTTGATGGCACATGCCAGTTTTAGGGTCCCAAATACCGTAATTTTCAGTCGTCCTCAGGGCACGAGCCTGGAAACGTTTTTTGGCTAAATTCTATTACATCCTAGTTGCAAACCACCAACTGGACCCAACTAGCTTGAATTTTCGACCCCAAGTCTTTCATGGCACCTGTGGTACACTGGTCAAGGGTTCCACGGAAAGGGCTCAAAATTAGCCAAAAACATGCTTCATTGGCTTATAACTCGCGATAGAAAACTCGGATCGTCGAAAACTCACTTCCATCGTGTAGAGCGTGTCCGAATTGACCTAGAAACATGTTCAAATTACCGAAAAGTTTTTTTAATGGAACCCATTTAATGTCACATGCCAGTTTTAGGGTCCCAAACACCGTAATTTTCAGTCGTCCTCAGGGCACGAGCCTGGAAACGTTTTTTGGCTAAATTCTATTACATCCTAGTTGCAAACCACCAACTGGACCCAACTAGCTTAAATTTTCGACCCCAAGTCTTTCATGGCACCTGTGGTACACTGGTCACGGGTTCCACGGAAAGGGCTCAAAATTAGCCAAAAACATGCTTCATTGGCTTATAACTCGCGATAGAAAACTCGGATCGTCGAAAACTCACTTCCATCGTGTAGAGCGTGTCCGAATTGACCTAGAAACATGTTCAAATTACCGAAAAGTTTTTTTTAACGGAACCCATTTAATGGCACATGCCAGTTTTAGGGTCCCAAATACCGTAATTTTCAGTCGTCCTCAGGGCACGAGCCTGGAAACGTTTTTTGGCTAAATTCTATTACATCCTAGTTGCAAACCACCAACTGGACCCAACTAGCTTGAATTTTCGACCCCAAGTCTTTCATGGCACCTGTGGTACACTGGTCACGGGTTCCACGGAAAGGGCTCAAAATTAGCCAAAAACATGCTTCATTGGCTTATAACTCGCGATAGAAAACTCGGATTGTCGAAAACTTACTTCCATCGTGTAGAGCGTGTCCGAATTGACCTAGAAACATGTTCAAATTACCGAAAAGTTTTTTTAATGGAACCCATTTAATGGCACATGCCAGTTTTAGGGTCCCAAGTACCGTAATTTTCAGTCGTCCTCAGGGCACGAGCCTGGAAACGTTTTTTGGCTAAATTCTATTACATCCTAGTTGCAAACCACCAACTGGACCCAACTAGCTTGAACTTTCGACCCCAAGTCTTTCATGGCACCTGTGGTACACTGGTCACGGGTTCCACGGAAAGGGCTCAAAATTAGCCAAAAACATGCTTCATTGGCTTATAACTCGCGATAGAAAACTCGGATCGTCGAAAACTCACTTCCATCGTGTAGAGCGTGTCCGAATTGACCTAGAAACATGTTCAAATTACCGAAAAGTTTTTTTAATGGAACCCATTTTATGGCACATGCCAGTTTTAGGGTCCCAAATACCGTAATTTTCAGTCGTCCTCAGGGCACGAGCCTGGAAACGTTTTTTTGGCTAAATTCTATTACATCCTAGTTGCAAACCACCAACTGGACCCAACTAGCTTAAATTTTCGACCCCAAGTCTTTCATGGCACCTGTGGTACACTGGTCACGGGTTCCACGGAAAGGGCTCAAAATTAGCCAAAAACATGCTTCATTGGCTTATAACTCGCGATAGAAAACTCGGATCGTCGAAAACTCACTTCCATCGTGTAGAGCGTGTCCGAATTGACCTAGAAACATGTTCAAATTACCGAAAAGTTTTTTTAACGGAACCCATTTAATGGCACATGCCAGTTTTAGGGTCCCAAATACCGTAATTTTCAGTCGTCCTCAGGGCACGAGCCTGGAAACGTTTTTTGGCTAAATTCTATTACATCCTAGTTGCAAACCACCAACTGGACCCAACTAGCTTGAATTTTCGACCCCAAGTCTTTCATGGCACCTGTGGTACACTGGTCACGGGTTCCACGGAAAGGGCTCAAAATTAGCCAAAAACATGCTTCATTGGCTTATAACTCGCGATAGAAAACTCGGACTGTCGAAAACTCACTTCCATCGTGTAGAGCGTGTCCGAATTGACCTAGAAACATGTTCAAATTACCGAAAAGTTTTTTTAATGGAACCCATTTAATGGCACATGCCAGTTTTAGGGTCCCAAATACCGTAATTTTCAGTCGTCCTCAGGGCACGAGCCTGGAAACGTTTTTTGGCTAAATTCTATTACATCCTAGTTGCAAACCACCAACTGGACCCAACTAGCTTGAATTTTCGACCCCAAGTCTTTCATGGCACCTGTGGTACACTGGTCACGGGTTCCACGGAAAGGGCTCAAAATTAGCCAAAAACATGCTTCATTGGCTTATAACTCGCGATAGAAAACTCGGATCATCGAAAACTCACTTCCATCGTGTAGAGCGTGTCCGAATTGACATAGAAACATGTTCAAATTACCGAAAAGTTTTTTAATGGAACCCATTTAATGGCACATGCCAGTTTTAGGGTCCCAAACACCGTAATTTTCAGTCGTCCTCAGGGCACGAGCCTGGAAACGTTTTTTGGCTAAATTCTATTACATCCTAGTTGCAAACCACCAACTGGACCCAACTAGCTTAAATTTTCGACCCCAAGTCTTTCATGGCACCTGTGGTACACTGGTCACGGGTTCCGCGGAAAGGGCTCAAAATTAGCCAAAAACATGCTTCATTGGCTTATAACTCGCGATAGAAAACTCGGATCGTCGAAAACTCACTTCCATCGTGTAGAGCGTGTCCGAATTGACCTAGAAACATGTTCAAATTACCGAAAAGTTTTTTTAACGGAACCCATTTAATGGCACATGCCAGTTTTAGGGTCCCAAATACCGTAATTTTCAGTCGTCCTCAGGGCACGAGCCTGGAAACGTTTTTTGGCTAAATTCTATTACATCCTAGTTGCAAACCACCAACTGGACCCAACTAGCTTGAATTTTCGACCCCAAGTCTTTCATGGCACCTGTGGTACACTGGTCAAGGGTTCCACGGAAAGGGCTCAAAATTAGCCAAAAACATGCTTCACTGGCTTATAACTCGCGATAGAAAACTCGGATCGTCGAAAACTCACTTCCATCGTGTAGAGCGTGTCCGAATTGACCTAGAAACATGTTCAAATTACCGAAAAGTTTTTTTAACGGAACCCATTTAATGGCACATGCCAGTTTTAGGGTCCCAAATACCGTAATTTTCAGTCGTCCTCAGGGCACGAGCCTGGAAACGTTTTTTGGCTAAATTCTATTACATCCTAGTTGCAAACCACCAACTGGACCCAACTAGCTTGAATTTTCGACCCCAAGTCTTTCATGGCACCTGTGGTACACTGGTCACGGGTTCCACGGAAAGGGCTCAAAATTAGCCAAAAACATGCTTCATTGGCTTATAACTCGCGATAGAAAACTCGGATTGTCGAAAACTCACTTCCATCGTGTAGAGCGTGTCCGAATTGACCTAGAAACATGTTCAAATTACCGAAAAGTTTTTTTAATGGAACCCATTTAATGGCACATGCCAGTTTTAGGGTCCCAAATACCGTAATTTTCAGTCGTCCTCAGGGCACGAGCCTGGAAACGTTTTTTGGCTAAATTCTATTACATCCTAGTTGCAAACCACCAACTGGACCCAACTAGCTTGAATTTTCGACCCCAAGTCTTTCATGGCACCTGTGGTACACTGGTCACGGGTTCCGCGGAAAGGGCTCAAAATTAGCCAAAAACATGCTTCATTGGCTTATAACTCGCGATAGAAAACTCGGATCGTCGAAAACTCACTCCCATCGTGTAGAGCGTGTCCGAATTGACCTTGAAACATGTTCAAATTATCGAAAAGTTGTTTTAATGGAACTCATTTAATGGCACATGCCAGTTTTAGGGTCCCAAATACCGTAATTTTCAGTCGTCCTCAGGGCACGAGCCTGGAAACGTTTTTTGGCTAAATTCTAATACATCCTAGTTGCAAACCACCAACTGGACCCAACTAGCTTGAATTTTCGACCCCAAGTCTTTCATGGCAGCTGTGGTACACTGGTCACGGGTTCCACGGAAAGGGCTCAAAATTAGCCAAAAACATGCTTCATTGGCTTATAACTCGCGATAGAAAACTCGGATCGTCGAAAACTCACTTCCATCGTGTAGAGCGTGTCCGAATTGACCTAGAAACATGTTCAAATTACCGAGAAGTTTTTTTTATGGAACCCATTTAATGGCACATGCCAGTTTTAGGGTCACAAATACCGTAATTTTCAGTCGTCCTCAGGGCACGAGCCTGGAAACGTTTTTTGGCTAAATTCTATTACATCCTAGTTGCAAACCACCAACTGGACCCAACTAGCTTGAATTTTCGACCCCAAGTCTTTCATGGCACCTGTGGTACACTGGTCACGGGTTCCACGGAAAGGGCTCAAAATTAGCCAAAAACATGCTTCATTGGCTTATAACTCGCGATAGAAAACTCGGATCGTCGAAAACTCACTTCCATCGTGTAGAGCGTGTCCGAATTGACCTAGAAACATGTTCAAATTACCGAAAAGTTTTTTTAATGGAACCCATTTAATGGCACATGCCAGTTTTAGGGTCCCAAATACCGTAATTTTCAGTCGTCCTCAGGGCACGAGCCTGGAAACGTTTTTTGGCTAAATTCTATTACATCCTAGTTGCAAACCACCAACTGGACCCAACTAGCTTGAATTTTCGACCCCAAGTCTTTCATGGCACCTGTGGTACACTGGTCACGGGTTCCACGGAAAGGGCTCAAAATTAGCCAAAAACATGCTTCATTGGCTTATAACTCGCGATAGAAAACTCGGATCGTCGAAAACTCACTTCCATCGTGTAGAGCGTGTCCGAATTGACCTAGAAACATGTTCAAATTACCGAAAAGTTTTTTTAATGGAACCCATTTAATGGCACATGCCAGTTTTAGGGTCCCAAACACCGTAATTTTCAGTCGTCCTCAGGGCACGAGCCTGGAAACGTTTTTTGGCTAAATTATATTACATCCTAGTTGCAAACCACCAACTGGACCCAACTAGCTTAAATTTTCGACCCCAAGTCTTTCATGGCACCTGTGGTACACTGGTCACGGGTTCCACGGAAAGGGCTCAAAATTAGCCAAAAACATGCTTCATTGGCGTATAACTCGCGATAGAAAACTCGGATCGTCGAAAACTCACTTCCATCGTGTAGAGCGTGTCCGAATTGACCTAGAAACAAGTTCAAATTACCGAAAAGTTTTTTTAATGGAACCCATTTAATGGCACATGCCAGTTTTAGGGTCCCAAATACCGTAATTTTCAGTCGTCCTCAGGGCACGAGCCTGGAAACGTTTTTTGGCTAAATTCTATTACATCCTAGTTGCAAACCACCAACTGGACCCAACTAGCTTGAATTTTCGACCCCAAGTCTTTCATGGCACCTGTGGTACACTGGTCAAGGGTTCCACGGAAAGGGCTTAAAATTAGCCAAAAACATGCTTCATTGGCTTATAACTCGCGATAGAAAACTCGGATCGTCGAAAACTCACTTCCATCGTGTAGAGCGTGTCCGAATTGACCTAGAAACATGTTCAAATTACCGAAAAGTTTTTTTAATGGAACCCATTTAATGTCACATGCCAGTTTTAGGGTCCCAAACACCGTAATTTTCAGTCGTCCTCAGGGCACGAGCCTGGAAACGTTTTTTGGCTAAATTCTATTACATCCTAGTTGCAAACCACCAACTGGACCCAACTAGCTTAAATTTTCGACCCCAAGTCTTTCATGGCACCTGTGGTACACTGGTCACGGGTTCCACGGAAAGGGCTCAAAATTAGCCAAAAACATGCTTCATTGGCTTATAACTCGCGATAGAAAACTCGGATCGTCGAAAACTCACTTCCATCGTGTAGAGCGTGTCCGAATTGACCTAGAAACATGTTCAAATTACCGAAAAGTTTTTTTTAACGGAACCCATTTAATGGCACATGCCAGTTTTAGGGTCCCAAATACCGTAATTTTCAGTCGTCCTCAGGGCACGAGCCTGGAAACGTTTTTTGGCTAAATTCTATTACATCCTAGTTGCAAACCACCAACTGGACCCAACTAGCTTGAATTTTCGACCCCAAGTCTTTCATGGCACCTGTGGTACACTGGTCACGGGTTCCACGGAAAGGGCTCAAAATTAGCCAAAAACATGCTTCATTGGCTTATAACTCGCGATAGAAAACTCGGATTGTCGAAAACTTACTTCCATCGTGTAGAGCGTGTCCGAATTGACCTAGAAACATGTTCAAATTACCGAAAAGTTTTTTTAATGGAACCCATTTAATGGCACATGCCAGTTTTAGGGTCCCAAGTACCGTAATTTTCAGTCGTCCTCAGGGCACGAGCCTGGAAACGTTTTTTGGCTAAATTCTATTACATCCTAGTTGCAAACCACCAACTGGACCCAACTAGCTTGAACTTTCGACCCCAAGTCTTTCATGGCACCTGTGGTACACTGGTCACGGGTTCCACGGAAAGGGCTCAAAATTAGCCAAAAACATGCTTCATTGGCTTATAACTCGCGATAGAAAACTCGGATCGTCGAAAACTCACTTCCATCGTGTAGAGCGTGTCCGAATTGACCTAGAAACATGTTCAAATTACCGAAAAGTTTTTTTAATGGAACCCATTTTATGGCACATGCCAGTTTTAGGGTCCCAAATACCGTAATTTTCAGTCGTCCTCAGGGCACGAGCCTGGAAACGTTTTTTTGGCTAAATTCTATTACATCCTAGTTGCAAACCACCAACTGGACCCAACTAGCTTAAATTTTCGACCCCAAGTCTTTCATGGCACCTGTGGTACACTGGTCACGGGTTCCACGGAAAGGGCTCAAAATTAGCCAAAAACATGCTTCATTGGCTTATAACTCGCGATAGAAAACTCGGATCGTCGAAAACTCACTTCCATCGTGTAGAGCGTGTCCGAATTGACCTAGAAACATGTTCAAATTACCGAAAAGTTTTTTTAACGGAACCCATTTAATGGCACATGCCAGTTTTAGGGTCCCAAATACCGTAATTTTCAGTCGTCCTCAGGGCACGAGCCTGGAAACGTTTTTTGGCTAAATTCTATTACATCCTAGTTGCAAACCACCAACTGGACCCAACTAGCTTGAATTTTCGACCCCAAGTCTTTCATGGCACCTGTGGTACACTGGTCACGGGTTCCACGGAAAGGGCTCAAAATTAGCCAAAAACATGCTTCATTGGCTTATAACTCGCGATAGAAAACTCGGACTGTCGAAAACTCACTTCCATCGTGTAGAGCGTGTCCGAATTGACCTAGAAACATGTTCAAATTACCGAAAAGTTTTTTTAATGGAACCCATTTAATGGCACATGCCAGTTTTAGGGTCCCAAATACCGTAATTTTCAGTCGTCCTCAGGGCACGAGCCTGGAAACGTTTTTTGGCTAAATTCTATTACATCCTAGTTGCAAACCACCAACTGGACCCAACTAGCTTGAATTTTCGACCCCAAGTCTTTCATGGCACCTGTGGTACACTGGTCACGGGTTCCACGGAAAGGGCTCAAAATTAGCCAAAAACATGCTTCATTGGCTTATAACTCGCGATAGAAAACTCGGATCATCGAAAACTCACTTCCATCGTGTAGAGCGTGTCCGAATTGACATAGAAACATGTTCAAATTACCGAAAAGTTTTTTAATGGAACCCATTTAATGGCACATGCCAGTTTTAGGGTCCCAAACACCGTAATTTTCAGTCGTCCTCAGGGCACGAGCCTGGAAACGTTTTTTGGCTAAATTCTATTACATCCTAGTTGCAAACCACCAACTGGACCCAACTAGCTTAAATTTTCGACCCCAAGTCTTTCATGGCACCTGTGGTACACTGGTCACGGGTTCCGCGGAAAGGGCTCAAAATTAGCCAAAAACATGCTTCATTGGCTTATAACTCGCGATAGAAAACTCGGATCGTCGAAAACTCACTTCCATCGTGTAGAGCGTGTCCGAATTGACCTAGAAACATGTTCAAATTACCGAAAAGTTTTTTTAACGGAACCCATTTAATGGCACATGCCAGTTTTAGGGTCCCAAATACCGTAATTTTCAGTCGTCCTCAGGGCACGAGCCTGGAAACGTTTTTTGGCTAAATTCTATTACATCCTAGTTGCAAACCACCAACTGGACCCAACTAGCTTGAATTTTCGACCCCAAGTCTTTCATGGCACCTGTGGTACACTGGTCAAGGGTTCCACGGAAAGGGCTCAAAATTAGCCAAAAACATGCTTCACTGGCTTATAACTCGCGATAGAAAACTCGGATCGTCGAAAACTCACTTCCATCGTGTAGAGCGTGTCCGAATTGACCTAGAAACATGTTCAAATTACCGAAAAGTTTTTTTAACGGAACCCATTTAATGGCACATGCCAGTTTTAGGGTCCCAAATACCGTAATTTTCAGTCGTCCTCAGGGCACGAGCCTGGAAACGTTTTTTGGCTAAATTCTATTACATCCTAGTTGCAAACCACCAACTGGACCCAACTAGCTTGAATTTTCGACCCCAAGTCTTTCATGGCACCTGTGGTACACTGGTCACGGGTTCCACGGAAAGGGCTCAAAATTAGCCAAAAACATGCTTCATTGGCTTATAACTCGCGATAGAAAACTCGGATTGTCGAAAACTCACTTCCATCGTGTAGAGCGTGTCCGAATTGACCTAGAAACATGTTCAAATTACCGAAAAGTTTTTTTAATGGAACCCATTTAATGGCACATGCCAGTTTTAGGGTCCCAAATACCGTAATTTTCAGTCGTCCTCAGGGCACGAGCCTGGAAACGTTTTTTGGCTAAATTCTATTACATCCTAGTTGCAAACCACCAACTGGACCCAACTAGCTTGAATTTTCGACCCCAAGTCTTTCATGGCACCTGTGGTACACTGGTCACGGGTTCCGCGGAAAGGGCTCAAAATTAGCCAAAAACATGCTTCATTGGCTTATAACTCGCGATAGAAAACTCGGATCGTCGAAAACTCACTCCCATCGTGTAGAGCGTGTCCGAATTGACCTTGAAACATGTTCAAATTATCGAAAAGTTGTTTTAATGGAACTCATTTAATGGCACATGCCAGTTTTAGGGTCCCAAATACCGTAATTTTCAGTCGTCCTCAGGGCACGAGCCTGGAAACGTTTTTTGGCTAAATTCTAATACATCCTAGTTGCAAACCACCAACTGGACCCAACTAGCTTGAATTTTCGACCCCAAGTCTTTCATGGCAGCTGTGGTACACTGGTCACGGGTTCCACGGAAAGGGCTCAAAATTAGCCAAAAACATGCTTCATTGGCTTATAACTCGCGATAGAAAACTCGGATCGTCGAAAACTCACTTCCATCGTGTAGAGCGTGTCCGAATTGACCTAGAAACATGTTCAAATTACCGAGAAGTTTTTTTTATGGAACCCATTTAATGGCACATGCCAGTTTTAGGGTCACAAATACCGTAATTTTCAGTCGTCCTCAGGGCACGAGCCTGGAAACGTTTTTTGGCTAAATTCTATTACATCCTAGTTGCAAACCACCAACTGGACCCAACTAGCTTGAATTTTCGACCCCAAGTCTTTCATGGCACCTGTGGTACACTGGTCACGGGTTCCACGGAAAGGGCTCAAAATTAGCCAAAAACATGCTTCATTGGCTTATAACTCGCGATAGAAAACTCGGATCGTCGAAAACTCACTTCCATCGTGTAGAGCGTGTCCGAATTGACCTAGAAACATGTTCAAATTACCGAAAAGTTTTTTTAATGGAACCCATTTAATGGCACATGCCAGTTTTAGGGTCCCAAATACCGTAATTTTCAGTCGTCCTCAGGGCACGAGCCTGGAAACGTTTTTTGGCTAAATTCTATTACATCCTAGTTGCAAACCACCAACTGGACCCAACTAGCTTGAATTTTCGACCCCAAGTCTTTCATGGCACCTGTGGTACACTGGTCACGGGTTCCACGGAAAGGGCTCAAAATTAGCCAAAAACATGCTTCATTGGCTTATAACTCGCGATAGAAAACTCGGATCGTCGAAAACTCACTTCCATCGTGTAGAGCGTGTCCGAATTGACCTAGAAACATGTTCAAATTACCGAAAAGTTTTTTTAATGGAACCCATTTAATGGCACATGCCAGTTTTAGGGTCCCAAACACCGTAATTTTCAGTCGTCCTCAGGGCACGAGCCTGGAAACGTTTTTTGGCTAAATTATATTACATCCTAGTTGCAAACCACCAACTGGACCCAACTAGCTTAAATTTTCGACCCCAAGTCTTTCATGGCACCTGTGGTACACTGGTCACGGGTTCCACGGAAAGGGCTCAAAATTAGCCAAAAACATGCTTCATTGGCGTATAACTCGCGATAGAAAACTCGGATCGTCGAAAACTCACTTCCATCGTGTAGAGCGTGTCCGAATTGACCTAGAAACAAGTTCAAATTACCGAAAAGTTTTTTTAATGGAACCCATTTAATGGCACATGCCAGTTTTAGGGTCCCAAATACCGTAATTTTCAGTCGTCCTCAGGGCACGAGCCTGGAAACGTTTTTTGGCTAAATTCTATTACATCCTAGTTGCAAACCACCAACTGGACCCAACTAGCTTGAATTTTCGACCCCAAGTCTTTCATGGCACCTGTGGTACACTGGTCAAGGGTTCCACGGAAAGGGCTTAAAATTAGCCAAAAACATGCTTCACTGGCTTATAACTCGCGATAGAAAACTCGGATCGTCGAAAACTCACTTCCATCGTGTAGAGCGTGTCCGATTTGACCTAGAAACATGTTCAAATTACCGAAAAGATTTTTTAATGGAACCCATTTAATGGCACATGCCAGTTTTAGGGTCCCAAATACCGTAATTTTCAGTCGTCCTCAGGGCACGAGCCTGGAAACGTTTTTTGGCTAAATTATATTACATCCTAGTTGCAAACCACCAACTGGACCCAACTAGCTTGAATTTTCGACCCCAAGTCTTTCGTGGCACCTGTGGTACACTGGTCACGGGTTCCACGGAAAGGGCTCAAAATTAGCCAAAAACATGCTTCATTGGCTTATAACCCGCGATAGAAAACTCGGATCGTCGAAAACTCACTTCCATCGTGTAGAGCGTGTCCGAATTGACCAAGAAAAATGTTCAATTTACCGAAAAGTTTTTTTTATGGAACCCATTTAATGGCACATGCCAGTTTTAGGGTCCCAAATACCGTAATTTTCAGTCGTCCTCAGGGCACGAGCCTGGAAACGTTTTTTGGCTAAATTCTATTACATCCTAGTTGCAAACCACCAACTGGACCCAACTAGCTTGAATTTTCGACCCCAAGTCTTTCATGGCACCTGTGGTACACTGGTCACGGGTTCCACGGAAAGGGCTCAAAATTAGCCAAAAACATGCTTCATTGGCTTATAACTCGCGATAGAAAACTCGGATTGTCGAAAACTCACTTCCATCGTGTAGAGCGTGTCCGAATTGACCTAGAAACATGTTCAAATTACCGAAAAGTTTTTTTAATGGAACCCATTTAATGGCACATGCCAGTTTTAGGGTCCCAAATACCGTAATTTTCAGTCGTCCTCAGGGCACGAGCCTGGAAACGTTTTTTGGCTAAATTCTATTACATCCTAGTTGCAAACCACCAACTGGACCCAACTAGCTTGAATTTTCGACCCCAAGCCTTTCATGGCACCCGTGGTACACTGGTCACGGGTTCCACGGAAAGGGCTCAAAATTAGCCAAAAACATGCTTCATTGGCTTATAACTCGCGATAGAAAACTCGGATCGTCGAAAACTCACTTCCATCGTGTAGAGCGTGTCCGAATTGACCTAGAAACATGTTCAAATTACCGAAAAGTTTTTTTAATGAAACCCATTTAATGGCACATGCCAGTTTTAGGGTCCCAAATACCGTAATTTTCAGTCGTCCTCAGGGCACGAGCCTGGAAACGTTTTTTGGCTAAATTCTATTACATCCTAGTTGCAAACCACCAACTGGACCGAACTAGCTTGAATTTTCGACCCCAAGTCTTTCATGGCACCTGTGGTACACTGGTCACGGGTTCCACGGAAAGGGCTCAAAATTAGCCAAAAACATGCTTCATTGGCTTATAACTCGCGATAGAAAACTCGGATTGTCGAAAACTCACTTCCATCGTGTAGAGCGTGTCCGAATTGACCTAGAAACATGTTCAAATTACCGAAAAGTTTTTTTAATGGAACCCATTTAATGGCACATGCCAGTTTTAGGGTCCCAAATACCGTAATTTTCAGTCGTCCTCAGGGCACGAGCCTGGAAACGTTTTTTGGCTAAATTCTATTACATCCTAGTTGCAAACCACCAACTGGACCCAACTAGCTTGAATTTTCGACCCCAAGTCTTTCATGGCACCTGTGGTACACTGGTCAAGGGTTCCACGGAAAGGGCTCAAAATTAGCCAAAAACATGCTTCATTGGCTTATAACTCGCGATAGAAAACTCGGATCGTCGAAAACTCACTTCCATCGTGTAGAGCGTGTCCGAATTGACCTAGAAACATGTTCAAATTACCGAAAAGTTTTTTTAATGGAACCCATTTAATGGCACATGCCAGTTTTAGGGTCCCAAACACCGTAATTTTCAGTCGTCCTCAGGGCACGAGCCTGGAAACGTTTTTTGGCTAAATTCTATTACATCCTAGTTGCAAACCACCAACTGGAACCAACTAGCTTAAATTTTTGACCCCAAGTCTTTCATGGCACCTGTGGTACACTGGTCACGGGTTCCACGGAAAGGGCTCAAAATTAGCCAAAAACATGCTTCATTGGCGTATAACTCGCGATAGAAAACTCGGATCGTCGAAAACTCACTTCCATCGTGTAGAGCGTGTCCGAATTGACCTAGAAACATGTTCAAATTACCGAAAAGTTTTTTTAATGGAACCCATTTAATGGCACATGCCAGTTTTAGGGTCCCAAATACCGTAATTTTCAGTCGTCCTCAGGGCACGAGCCTGGAAACGTTTTTTGGCTAAATTCTATTACATCCTAGTTGCAAACCACCAACTGGACCCAACTAGCTTGAATTTTCGACCCCAAGTCTTTCATGGCACCTGTGGTACACTGGTCACGGGTTCCACGGAAAGGGCTCAAAATTAGCCAAAAACATGCTTCATTGGCTTATAACTCGCGATAGAAAACTCGGATTGTCGAAAACTCACTTCCATCGTGTAGAGCGTGTCCGAATTGACCTAGAAACATGTTCAAATTACCGAAAAGTTTTTTTAATGGAACCCATTTAATGGCACATGCCAGTTTTAGGGTCCCAAATACCGTAATTTTCAGTCGTCCTCAGGGCACGAGCCTGGAAACGTTTTTTGGCTAAATTCTATTACATCCTAGTTGCAAACCACCAACTGGACCCAACTAGCTTGAATTTTCGACCCCAAGTCTTTCATGGCACCTGTGGTACACTGGTCAAGGGTTCCACGGAAAGGGCTCAAAATTAGCCAAAAACATGCTTCATTGGCTTATAACTCGCGATAGAAAACTCGGATCGTCGAAAACTCACTTCCATCGTGTAGAGCGTGTCCGAATTGACCTAGAAACATGTTCAAATTACCGAAAAAAATTTTTAATGGAACCCATTTAATGGCACATGCCAGTTTTAGGGTCCCAAACACCGTAATTTTCAGTCGTCCTCAGGGCACGAGCCTGGAAACGTTTTTGGCTAAATTCTATTACATCCTAGTTGCAAACCACCAACTGGACCCAACTAGCTTAAATTTTCGACCCCAAGTCTTTCATGGCACCTGTGGTACACTGGTCACGGGTTCCACGGAAAGGGCTCAAAATTAGCCAAAAACATGCTTCATTGGCGTATAACTCGCGATAGAAAACTCGGATCGTCGAAAACTCACTTCCATCGTGTAGAGCGTGTCCGAATTGACCTAGAAACATGTTCAAATTACCGAAAAGTTTTTTTAATGGAACCCATTTAATGGCACATGCCAGTTTTAGGGTCCCAAATACCGTAATTTTCAGTCGTCCTCAGGGCACGAGCCTGGAAACGTTTTTTAGCTAAATTCTATTACATCCTAGTTGCAAACCACAAACTGGACCCAACTAGCTTGAATTTTCGACCCCAAGTCTTTCATGGCACCTGTGGTACACTGGTCACGGGTTTCACGGAAAGGGCTCAAAATTAGCCAAAAACATGCTTCATTGGCTTATAACTCGCGATAGAAAACTCGGATCGTCGAAAACTCACTTCCATCGTGTAGAGCGTGTCCGAATTGACCTAGAAACATGTTCAAATTACCTAAAAGTTTTTTTAATGGAACCCATTTAATGGCACATGCCAGTTTTAGGGTCCCAAATACCGTAATTTTCAGTCGTCCTCAGGGCACGAGCCTGGAAACGTTTTTTGGCTAAATTCTATTACATCCTAGTTGCAAACCACCAACTGGACCCAACTAGCTTGAATTTTCGACCCCAAGTCTTTCATGGCACCTGTGGTACACTGGTCAAGGGTTCCACGGAAAGGGCTCAAAATTAGCCAAAAACATGCTTCATTGGCTTATAACTCGCGATAGAAAACTCGGATCGTCGAAAACTCACTTCCATCGTGTAGAGCGTGTCCGAATTGACCTAGAAACAAGTTCAAATTACCGAAAAGTTTTTTTAATGGAACCCATTTAATGGCACATGCCAGTTTTAGGGTCCCAAATACCGTAATTTTCAGTCGTCCTCAGGGCACGAGCCTGGAAACGTTTTTTGGCTAAATTCTATTACATCCTAGTTGCAAACCACCAACTGGACCCAACTAGCTTGAATTTTCGACCCCAAGTCTTTCATGGCACCTGTGGTACACTGGTCACGGGTTCCACGGAAAGTGCTCAAAATTAGCCAAAAACATGCTTCATTGGCTTATAACTCGCGATAGAAAACTCTGATCGTCGAAAACTCACTTCCATCTTGTAGAGCGTGTCCGAATTGACCTAGAAACATGTTCAAATTACCGAAAAGTTTTTTTAACGGAACCCATTTAATGGCACATGCCAGTTTTAGGGTCCCAAATACCGTAATTTTCAGTCGTCCTCAGGGCACGAGCCTGGAAACGTTTTTTGGCTAAATTCTATTACATCCTAGTTGCAAACCACCAACTGGACCCAACTAGCTTGAATTTTCGACCCCAAGTCTTTCATGGCACCTGTGGTACACTGGTCACGGGTTCCACGGAAAGGGCTCAAAATTAGCCAAAAACATGCTTCATTGGCTTATAACTCGCGATAGAAAACTCGGATCGTCGAAAACTCACTTCCATCGTGTAGAGCGTGTCCGAATTGACCTTGAAACATGTTCAAATTACCTAAAAGTTTTTTAATGGAACCCATTCAATGGCACATGCCAGTTTTAGGGTCCCAAATACCGTAATTTTCAGTCGTCCTCAGGGCACGAGCCTGGATACGTTTTTTGGCTAAATTCTATTACATCCTAGTTGCAAACCACCAACTGGACCCAACTAGCTTGAATTTTCGACCCCAAGTCTTTCATGGCACCTGTGGTACACTGGTCACGGGTTCCACGGAAAGGGCTCAAAATCAGCCAAAAACATGCTTCATTGGCTTATAACTCGCGATAGAAAACTCGGATCGTCGAAAACTCACTTCCATCGTGTAGAGCGTGTCCGAATTGACCTAGAAACATGTTCAAATTACCGAGAAGTTTTTTTTATGGAACCCATTTAATGGCACATGCCAGTTTTAGGGTCCCAAATACCGTAATTTTCAGTCGTCCTCAGGGCACGAGCCTGGAAACGTTTTTTGGCTAAATTCTATTACATCCTAGTTGCAAACCACCAACTGGACCCAACTAGCTTGAATTTTCGACCCCAAGTCTTTCATGGCACCTGTGGTACACTGGTCACGGGTTCCACGGAAAGGGCTCAAAATTAGCCAAAAACATGCTTCATTGGCTTATAACTCGCGATAGAAAACTCGGATTGTCGAAAACTTACTTCCATCGTGTAGAGCGTGTCCGAATTGACCTAGAAACATGTTCAAATTACCGAAAAGTTTTTTTAATGGAACCCATTTAATGGCACATGCCAGTTTTAGGGTCCCAAATACCGTAATTTTCAGTCGTCCTCAGGGCACGAGCCTGGAAACGTTTTTTGGCTAAATTCTATTACATCCTAGTTGCAAACCACCAACTGGACCCAACTAGCTTGAATTTTCGACCCCAAGTCTTTCATGGCACCTGTGGTACACTGGTCACGGGTTCCACGGAAAGGGCTCAAAATTAGCCAAAAACATGCTTCATTGGCTTATAACTCGCGATAGAAAACTCGGATCGTCGAAAACTCACTTCCATCGTGTAGAGCGTGTCCGAATTGACCTAGAAACATGTTCAAATTACCGAAAAGTTTTTTTAATGGAACCCATTTAATGGCACATGCCAGTTTTAGGGTCCCAAATACCGTAATTTTCAGTCGTCCTCAGGGCACGAGCCTGGAAACGTTTTTTGGCTAAATTCTATTACATCCTAGTTGCAAACCACCAACTGGACCCAACTAGCTTGAATTTTCGACCCCAAGTCTTTCATGGCACCTGTGGTACACTGGTCACGGGTTCCACGGAAAGGGCTCAAAATTAGCCAAAAACATGGTTCATTGGCTTATAACTCGCGATAGAAAACTCGGATCGTCGAAAACTCACTTCCATCGTGTAGAGCGTGTCCGAATTGACCTAGAAACATGTTCAAATTACCGAAAAGTTTTTTTTATGGAACCCATTTAATGGCACATGCCAGTTTTAGGGTCCCAAATACCGTAATTTTCAGTCGTCCTCAGGGCACGAGCCTGGAAACGTTTTTTGGCTAAATTCTATTACATCCTAGTTGCAAACCACCAACTGGACCCAACTAGCTTGAATTTTCGACCCCAAGTCTTTCATGGCACCTGTGGTACACTGGTCACGGGTTCCACGGAAAGGGCTCAAAATTAGCCAAAAACATGCTTCATTGGCTTATAACTCGCGATAGAAAACTCGGATCGTCGAAAACTCACTTCCATCGTGTAGAGCGTGTCCGAATTGACCTAGAAACATGTTCAAATTACCGAAAAGTTTTTTTAATGGAACCCATTTAATGGCACATGCCAGTTTTGGGGTCCCAAATACCGTAATTTTCAGTCGTCCTCAGGGCACGAGCCTGGAAACGTTTTTTGGCTAATTTCTATTACATCCTAGTTGCAAACCACCAACTGGACCCAACTAGCTTGAATTTTCGACCCCAAGTCTTTCATGGCACCTGTGGTACACTGGTCACGGGTTCCACGGAAAGGGCTCAAAATTAGCCAAAAACATGCTTCATTGGCTTATAACTCGCGATAGAAAACTCGGATCGTCGAAAACTCACTTCCATCGTGTAGAACGTGTCCGAATTGACCTAGAAACATGTTCAAATTACCGAAAAGTTTTTTTAATGGAACCCATTTAATGGCACATGCCAGTTTTAGGGTCCCAAATACCGTAATTTTCAGTCGTCCTCAGGGCACGAGCCTGGAAACGTTTTTTGGCTAAATTCTATTACATCCTAGTTGCAAACCACCAACTGGACCCAACTAGCTTGAATTTTCGACCCCAAGTCTTTCATGGCACCTGTGGTACACTGGTCACGGGTTCCACGGAAAGGGCTCAAAATTAGCCAAAAACATGCTTCATTGGCTTATAACTCGCGATAGAAAACTCGGATCGTCGAAAACTCACTTCCATCGTGTAGAGCGTGTCCGAATTGACCTAGAAACATGTTCAAATTACCGAAAAGTTTTTTTTAATGGAACCCATTTAATGGCACATGCCAGTTTTAGGGTCCCAAATACCGTAATTTTCAGTCGTCCTCAGGGCACGGGCCTGGAAACGTTTTTTGGCTAAATTATATTACATCCTAGTTGCAAACCACCAACTGAACTCAACTAGCTTGAATTTTCGACCCCAAGTCTTTCATGGCACCTGTGGTACACTGGTCACGGGTTCCACGGAAAGGGCTCAAAATTAGCCAAAAACATGCTTCATTGGCTTATAACTCGCGATAGAAAACTCTGATCGTCGAAAACTCACTTCCATCTTGTAGAGCGTGTCCGAATTGACCTAGAAACATGTTCAAATTACCGAAAAGTTCTTTTAACGGAACCCATTTAATGGCACATGCCAGTTTTAGGGTCTCAAATACCGTAATTTTCAGTCGTCCTCAGGGCACGAGCCTGGAAACGTTTTTTGGCTAAATTCTATTACATCCTAGTTGCAAACCACCAACTGGACCCAACTAGCTTGAATTTTCGACCCCAAGTCTTTCGTGGCACCTGTGGTACACTGGTCACGGGTTCCACGGAAAGGGCTCAAAATTAGCCAAAAACATGCTTCATTGGCTTATAACCCGCGATAGAAAACTCGGATCGTCGAAAACTCACTTCCATCGTGTAGAGCGTGTCCGAATTGACCTAGAAACATGTTCAAATTGCCGAAAAGTTTTTTTATGGAACCCATTTAATGGCACATGCCAGTTTTAGGGTCTCAAATACCGTAATTTTCAGTCGTCCTCAGGGCACGAGCCTGGAAACGTTTTTTGGCTAAATTATATTACATCCTAATTGCAAACCACCAACTGGACTCAACTAGCTTGAATTTTCGACCCCAAGTCTTTCGTGGCACCTGTGGTACACTGGTCACGGGTTCCACGGAAAGGGCTCAAAATTAGCCAAAAACATGCTTCATTGGCTTATAACCCGCGATAGAAAACTCGGATCGTCGAAAACTCACTTCCATCGTGTAGAGCGTGTCCGAATTGACCTAGAAACATGTTCAAATTACCGAAAAGTTTTTTTTATGGAACCCATTTAATGGCACATGCCAGTTTTAGGGTCCCAAATACCGTAATTTTCAGTCGTCCTCAGGGCACGAGCCTGGAAACGTTTTTTGGCTAAATTCTATTACATCCTAGTTGCAAACCACCAACTGGACCCAACTAGCTTGAATTTTCGACCCCAAGTCTTTCGTGGCACCTGTGGTACACTGGTCACGGGTTCCACGGAAAGGGCTCAAAATTAGCCAAAAACATGCTTCATTGGCTTATAACCCGCGATAGAAAACTCGGATCGTCGAAAACTCACTTCCATCGTGTAGAGCGTGTCCGAATTGACCTAGAAACATGTTCAAATTGCCGAAAAGTTTTTTTTATGGAACCCATTTAATGGCACATGCCAGTTTTAGGGTCCCAAATACCGTAATTTTCAGTCGTCCTCAGGGCACGAGCCTGGAAACGTTTTTTGGCTAAATTCTATTACATCCTAGTTGCAAACCACCAACTGGACGCAACTAGCTTGAATTTTCGACCCCAAGTCTTTCATGGCACCTGTGGTACACTGGTCACGGGTTCCACGGAAAGGGCTCAAAATTAGCCAAAAACATGCTTCATTGGCTTATAACTCGCGATAGAAAACTCGGATCGTCGAAAACTCACTTCCATCGTGTAGAGCGTGTCCGAATTGACCTAGAAACACGTTCAAATTACCGAAAAGTTTTTTTAATGGAACCCATTTAATGGCACATGCCAGTTTTAGGGTCCCAAATACCGTAATTTTCAGTCGTCCTCAGGGCACGAGCCTGGAAACGTTTTTTGGCTAAATTCTATTACATCCTAGTTGCAAACCACCAACTGGACCCAACTAGCTTGAATTTTCGACCCCAAGTCTTTCATGGCACCTGTGGTACACTGGTCACGGGTTCCACGGAAAGGGCTCAAAATTAGCCAAAAACATGCTTCATTGGCTTATAACTCGCGATAGAAAACTCGGATCGTCGAAAACTCACTTCCATCGTGTAGAGCGTGTCCGAATTGACTTAGAAACATGTTCAAATTACCGAAAAGTTTTTTTAATGGAACCCATTTAATGGCACATGCCAGTTTTAGGGTCCCAAATACCGTAATTTTCAGTCGTCCTCAGGGCACGAGCCTGGAAACGTTTTTTGGCTAAATTCTATTACATCCTAGTTGCAAACCACCAACTGGACCCAACTAGCTTGAATTTTCGACCCCAAGTCTTTCATGGCACCTGTGGTACACTGGTCACGGGTTCCACGGAAAGGGCTCAAAATTAGCCAAAAACATGCTTCATTGGCTTATAACTCGCGATAGAAAACTCGGATCGTCGAAAACTCACTTCCATCGTGTAGAGCGTGTCTGAATTGACCTAGAAACATGTTCAAATTACCGAAAAGTTTTTTTAATGGAACCCATTTAATGGCACATGCCAGTTTTAGGGTCCCAAATACCGTAATTTTCAGTCGTCCTCAGGGCACGAGCCTGGAAACGTTTTTTGGCTAAATTCTATTACATCCTAGTTGCAAACCACCAACTGGACCCAACTAGCTTGAATTTTCGACCCCAAGTCTTTCATGGCACCTGTGGTACACTGGTCACGGGTTCCACGGAAAGGGCTCAAAATTAGCCAAAAACATGCTTCATTGGCTTATAACTCGCGATAGAAAACTCGGATCGTCGAAAACTCACTTCCATCGTGTAGAGCGTGTCCGAATTGACCTAGAAACATGTTCAAATTATCGAAAAGTTACTTTAATGGAACTCATTTAATGGCACATGCCAGTTTTAGGGTCCCAAATACCGTAATTTTCAGTCGTCCTCAGGGCACGAGCCTGGAAACGTTTTTTGGCTAAATTCTAATACATCCTAGTTGCAAACCACCAACTGGACCCAACTAGCTTGAATTTTCGACCCCAAGTCTTTCGTGGCACCTGTGGTACACTGGTCACGGGTTCCACGGAAAGGGCTCAAAATTAGCCAAAAAATGCTTCATTGGCTTATAACTCGCGATAGAAAACTCGGATCGTCGAAAACTCACTTCCATCGTGTAGAGCGTGTCCGAATTGACCTAGAAACATGTTCAAATTAGCGACAAGTTTTTTAATGGAACCCATTTAATGGCACATGCCAGTTTTAGGGTCCCAAATACCGTAATTTTCAGTCGTCCTCAGGGCACGAGCCTGGAAACGTTTTTTGGCTAAGTTCTATTACATCCTAGTTGCAAACCACCAACTGGACCCAACTAGCTTGAATTTTCGACCCCAAGTCTTTCATGGCACCTGTGGTACACTGGTCACGGGTTCCACGAAAAGGGCTCAAAATTAGCCAAAAACATGCTTCATTGGCTTATAACTCGCGATAGAAAACTCGGATCGTCGAAAACTCACTTCCATCGTGTAGAGCGTGTCCGATTTGACCTAGAAACATGTTCAAATTACCGAAAAGATTTTTTAATGGAACCCATTTAATGGCACATGCCAGTTTTAGGGTCCCAAATACCGTAATTTTCAGTCGTCCTCAGGGCACGAGCCTGGAAACGTTTTTTGGCTAAATTATATTACATCCTAATTGCAAACCACCAACTGGACCCAACTAGCTTGAATTTTCGACCCCAAGTCTTTCGTGGCACCTGTGGTACACTGGTCACGGGTTCCACGGAAAGGGCTCAAAATTAGCCAAAAACATGCTTCATTGGCTTATAACCCGCGATAGAAAACTCGGATCGTCGAAAACTCACTTCCATCGTGTAGAGCGTGTCCGAATTGACCTAGAAACATGTTCAAATTACCGAAAAGTTTTTTTTATGGAACCCATTTAATGGCACATGCCAGTTTTAGGGTCCCAAATACCGTAATTTTCAGTCGTCCTCAGGGCACGAGCCTGGAAACGTTTTTTGGCTAAATTCTATTACATCCTAGTTGCAAACCACCAACTGGACCCAACTAGCTTGAATTTTCGACCCCAAGTCTTTCGTGGCACCTGTGGTACACTGGTCACGGGTTCCACGGAAAGGGCTCAAAATTAGCCAAAAACATGCTTCATTGGCTTATAACCCGCGATAGAAAACTCGGATCGTCGAAAACTCACTTCCATCGTGTAGAGCGTGTCCGAATTGACCTAGAAACATGTTCAAATTGCCGAAAAGTTTTTTTATGGAACCCATTTAATGGCACATGCCAGTTTTAGGGTCCCAAATACCGTAATTTTCAGTCGTCCTCAGGGCACGAGCCTGGAAACGTTTTTTGGCTAAATTCTATTACATCCTAGTTGCAAACCACCAACTGGACGCAACTAGCTTGAATTTTCGACCCCAAGTCTTTCATGGCACCTGTGGTACACTGGTCACGGGTTCCACGGAAAGGGCTCAAAATTAGCCAAAAACATGCTTCATTGGCTTATAACTCGCGATAGAAAACTCGGATCGTCGAAAACTCACTTCCATCGTGTAGAGCGTGTCCGAATTGACCTAGAAACACGTTCAAATTACCGAAAAGTTTTTTTAATGGAACCCATTTAATGGCACATGCCAGTTTTAGGGTCCCAAATACCGTAATTTTCAGTCGTCCTCAGGGCACGAGCCTGGAAACGTTTTTTGGCTAAATTCTATTACATCCTAGTTGCAAACCACCAACTGGACCCAACTAGCTTGAATTTTCGACCCCAAGTCTTTCATGGCACCTGTGGTACACTGGTCACGGGTTCCACGGAAAGGGCTCAAAATTAGCCAAAAACATGCTTCATTGGCTTATAACTCGCGATAGAAAACTCGGATCGTCGAAAACTCACTTCCATCGTGTAGAGCGTGTCCGAATTGACTTAGAAACATGTTCAAATTACCGAAAAGTTTTTTTAATGGAACCCATTTAATGGCACATGCCAGTTTTAGGGTCCCAAATACCGTAATTTTCAGTCGTCCTCAGGGCACGAGCCTGGAAACGTTTTTTGGCTAAATTCTATTACATCCTAGTTGCAAACCACCAACTGGACCCAACTAGCTTGAATTTTCGACCCCAAGTCTTTCATGGCACCTGTGGTACACTGGTCACGGGTTCCACGGAAAGGGCTCAAAATTAGCCAAAAACATGCTTCATTGGCTTATAACTCGCGATAGAAAACTCGGATCGTCGAAAACTCACTTCCATCGTGTAGAGCGTGTCCGAATTGACCTAGAAACATGTTCAAATTACCGAAAAGTTTTTTTAATGGAACCCATTTAATGGCACATGCCAGTTTTAGGGTCCCAAATACCGTAATTTTCAGTCGTCCTCAGGGCACGAGCCTGGAAATGTTTTTTGGCTAAATTCTATTACATCCTAGTTGCAAACCACCAACTGGACCCAAATAGCTTGAATTTTCGACCCCAAGTCTTTCATGGCACCTGTGAAACACTGGTCACGGGTTCCACGGAAAGGGCTCAAAATTAGCCAAAAACATGCTTCATTGGCTTATAACTCGCGATAGAAAACTCGGATCGTCGAAAACTCACTTCCATCGTGTAGAGCGTGTCCGAATTGACCTAGAAACATGTTCAAATTACCGAAAAGTTTTTTTAATGGAACCCATTTAATGGCACATGCCAGTTTTAGGGTCCCAAATACCGTAATTTTCAGTCGTCCTCAGGGCACGAGCCTGGAAACGTTTTTTGGCTAAATTCTATTACATCCTAGTTGCAAACCACCAACTGGACCCAACTAGCTTGAATTTTCGACCCCAAGTCTTTCGTGGCACCTGTGGTACACTGGTCACGGGTTCCACGGAACGGGCTCAAAATTAGCCAAAAACATGCTTCATTGGCTTATAACCCGCGATAGAAAACTCGGATCGTCGAAAACTCACTTCCATCGTGTAGAGCGTGTCCGAATTGACCTAGAAACATGTTCAAATTACCGAAAAGTTTTTTTTATGGAACCCATTTAATGGCACATGCCAGTTTTAGGGTCCCAAATACCGTAATTTTCAGTCGTCCTCAGGGCACGAGCCTGGAAACGTTTTTTGGCTAAATTCTATTACATCCTAGTTGCAAACCACCAACTGGACGCAACTAGCTTGAATTTTCGACCCCAAGTCTTTCATGGCACCTGTGGTACACTGGTCACGGGTTCCACGGAAAGGGCTCAAAATTAGCCAAAAACATGCTTCATTGGCTTATAACTCGCGATAGAAAACTCGGATCGTCGAAAACTCACTTCATCGTGTAGAGCGTGTCCGAATTGACCTAGAAACACGTTCAAATTACCGAAAAGTTTTTTTTAATGGAACCCATTTAATGGCACATGCCAGTTTTAGGGTCCCAAATACCGTAATTTTCAGTCGTCCTCAGGGCACGAGCCTGGAAACGTTTTTTGGCTAAATTCTATTACATCCTAGTTGCAAACCACCAACTGGACCCAACTAGCTTGAATTTTCGACCCCAAGTCTTTCATGGCACCTGTGGTACACTGGTCACGGGTTCCACGGAAAGGGCTCAAAATTAGCCTAAAACATGCTTTCATTGGCTTATAACTCGCGATAGAAAACTCGGATCGTCGAAAACTCACTTCCATCGTGTAGAGCGTGTCCGAATTGACTTAGAAACATGTTCAAATTACCGAAAAGTTTTTTTAATGGAACCCATTTAATGGCACATGCCAGTTTTAGGGTCCCAAATACCGTAATTTTCAGTCGTCCTCAGGGGACGAGCCTGGAAACGTTTTTTGGCTAAATTCTATTACATCCTAGTTGCAAACCACCAACTGGACCCAACTAGCTTGAATTTTCGACCCCAAGTCTTTCATGGCACCTGTGGTACACTGGTCACGGGTTCCACGGAAAGGGCTCAAAATTAGCCAAAACATGCTTCATTGGCTTATAACTCGCGATAGAAAACTCGGATCGTCGAAAACTCACTTCCATCGTGTAGAGCGTGTCCGATTTGACCTAGAAACATGTTCAAATTACCGAAAAGATTTTTTAATGGAACCCATTTAATGGCACATGCCAGTTTTAGGGTCCCAAATACAGTAATTTTCAGTCGTCCTCAGGGCACGAGCCTGGAAACGTTTTTTGGCTAAATTCTATTACATCCTAGTTGCAAACCACCAACTGGACCCAACTAGCTTGAATTTTCGACCCCAAGTCTTTCATGGCACCTGTGGTACACTGGTCACGGGTTTCACGAAAAGGGCTCAAAATTAGCCAAAAACATGCTTCATTGGCTTATAACTCGCGATAGAAAACTCGGATCGTCGAAAACTCACTTCCATCGTGTAGAGCGTGTCCGAATTGACCTAGAAACATGTTCAAATTACCGTAAAGTTTTTTTAATGGATCCCATTTAATGGCACATGCCAGTTTTAGGGTCCCAAATACCGTAATTTTCAGTCGTCCTCAGGGCACGAGCCTGGAAACGTTTTTTTGGCTAAATTCTATTACATCCTAGTTGCAAACCACCAACTGGACCCAACCAGCTTGAATTTTCGACCCCAAGTCTTTCATGGCACCTGTGGTACACTGGTCACGGGTTCCACGGAAAGGGCTCAAAATTAGCCAAAAACATGCTTCATTGGCTTATAACTCGCGATAGAAAACTCGGATCGTCGAAAACTCACTTCCATCGTGTAGAGCGTGTCCGAATTGACCTAGAAACATGTTCAAATTGCCGAAAAGTTTTTTTTATGGAACCCATTTAATGGCACATGCCAGTTTTAGGGTCCCAAATACCGTAATTTTCAGTCGTCCTCAGGGCACGAGCCTGGAAACGTTTTTTGGCTAAATTCTATTACATCCTAGTTGCAAACCACCAACTGGACGCAACTAGCTTGAATTTTCGACCCCAAGTCTTTCATGGCACCTGTGGTACACTGGTCACGGGTTCCACGGAAAGGGCTCAAAATTAGCCAAAAACATGCTTCATTGGCTTATAACTCGCGATAGAAAACTCGGATCGTCGAAAACTCACTTCCATCGTGTAGAGCGTGTCCGAATTGACCTAGAAACACGTTCAAATTACCGAAAAGTTTTTTTAATGGAACCCATTTAATGGCACATGCCAGTTTTAGGGTCCCAAATACCGTAATTTTCAGTCGTCCTCAGGGCACGAGCCTGGATACGTTTTTTGGCTAAATTCTATTACATCCTAGTTGCAAACCACCAACTGGACCCAACTAGCTTGAATTTTCGACCCCAAGTCTTTCATGGCACCTGTGGTACACTGGTCACGGGTTCCACGGAAAGGGCTCAAAATTAGCCAAAAACATGCTTCATTGGCTTATAACTCGCGATAGAAAACTCGGATCGTCGAAAACTCACTTCCATCGTGTAGAGCGTGTCCGAATTGACTTAGAAACATGTTCAAATTACCGAAAAGTTTTTTTAATGGAACCCATTTAATGGCACATGCCAGTTTTAGGGTCCCAAATACCGTAATTTTCAGTCGTCCTCAGGGCACGAGCCTGGAAACGTTTTTTGGCTAAATTCTATTACATCCTAGTTGCAAACCACCAACTGGACCCAACTAGCTTGAATTTTCGACCCCAAGTCTTTCATGGCACCTGTGGTACACTGGTCACGGGTTCCACGGAAAGGGCTCAAAATTAGCCAAAAACATGCTTCATTGGCTTATAACTCGCGATAGAAAACTCGGATCGTCGAAAACTCACTTCCATCGTGTAGAGCGTGTCTGAATTGACCTAGAAACATGTTCAAATTACCGAAAAGTTTTTTTAATGGAACCCATTTAATGGCACATGCCAGTTTTAGGGTCCCAAATACCGTAATTTTCAGTCGTCCTCAGGGCACGAGCCTGGAAACGTTTTTTTGGCTAAATTCTATTACATCCTAGTTGCAAACCACCAACTGGACCCAACTAGCTTGAATTTTCGACCCCAAGTCTTTCATGGCACCTGTGGTACACTGGTCACGGGTTCCACGGAAAGGGCTCAAAATTAGCCAAAAACATGCTTCATTGGCTTATAACTCGCGATAGAAAACTCGGATCGTCGAAAACTCACTTCCATCGTGTAGAGCGTGTCCGAATTGACCTAGAAACATGTTCAAATTATCGAAAAGTTACTTTAATGGAACTCATTTAATGGCACATGCCAGTTTTAGGGTCCCAAATACCGTAATTTTCAGTCGTCCTCAGGGCACGAGCCTGGAAACGTTTTTTGGCTAAATTCTAATACATCCTAGTTGCAAACCACCAACTGGACCCAACTAGCTTGAATTTTCGACCCCAAGTCTTTCGTGGCACCTGTGGTACACTGGTCACGGGTTCCACGGAAAGGGCTCAAAATTAGCCAAAAAATGCTTCATTGGCTTATAACTCGCGATAGAAAACTCGGATCGTCGAAAACTCACTTCCATCGTGTAGAGCGTGTCCGAATTGACCTAGAAACATGTTCAAATTAGCGACAAGTTTTTTAATGGAACCCATTTAATGGCACATGCCAGTTTTAGGGTCCCAAATACCGTAATTTTCAGTCGTCCTCAGGGCACGAGCCTGGAAACGTTTTTTGGCTAAGTTCTATTACATCCTAGTTGCAAACCACCAACTGGACCCAACTAGCTTGAATTTTCGACCCCAAGTCTTTCATGGCACCTGTGGTACACTGGTCACGGGTTCCACGAAAAGGGCTCAAAATTAGCCAAAAACATGCTTCATTGGCTTATAACTCGCGATAGAAAACTCGGATCGTCGAAAACTCACTTCCATCGTGTAGAGCGTGTCCGATTTGACCTAGAAACATGTTCAAATTACCGAAAAGATTTTTTAATGGAACCCATTTAATGGCACATGCCAGTTTTAGGGTCCCAAATACCGTAATTTTCAGTCGTCCTCAGGGCACGAGCCTGGAAACGTTTTTTGGCTAAATTATATTACATCCTAATTGCAAACCACCAACTGGACCCAACTAGCTTGAATTTTCGACCCCAAGTCTTTCGTGGCACCTGTGGTACACTGGTCACGGGTTCCACGGAAAGGGCTCAAAATTAGCCAAAAACATGCTTCATTGGCTTATAACCCGCGATAGAAAACTCGGATCGTCGAAAACTCACTTCCATCGTGTAGAGCGTGTCCGAATTGACCTAGAAACATGTTCAAATTACCGAAAAGTTTTTTTTATGGAACCCATTTAATGGCACATGCCAGTTTTAGGGTCCCAAATACCGTAATTTTCAGTCGTCCTCAGGGCACGAGCCTGGAAACGTTTTTTGGCTAAATTCTATTACATCCTAGTTGCAAACCACCAACTGGACCCAACTAGCTTGAATTTTCGACCCCAAGTCTTTCGTGGCACCTGTGGTACACTGGTCACGGGTTCCACGGAAAGGGCTCAAAATTAGCCAAAAACATGCTTCATTGGCTTATAACCCGCGATAGAAAACTCGGATCGTCGAAAACTCACTTCCATCGTGTAGAGCGTGTCCGAATTGACCTAGAAACATGTTCAAATTGCCGAAAAGTTTTTTTATGGAACCCATTTAATGGCACATGCCAGTTTTAGGGTCCCAAATACCGTAATTTTCAGTCGTCCTCAGGGCACGAGCCTGGAAACGTTTTTTGGCTAAATTCTATTACATCCTAGTTGCAAACCACCAACTGGACGCAACTAGCTTGAATTTTCGACCCCAAGTCTTTCATGGCACCTGTGGTACACTGGTCACGGGTTCCACGGAAAGGGCTCAAAATTAGCCAAAAACATGCTTCATTGGCTTATAACTCGCGATAGAAAACTCGGATCGTCGAAAACTCACTTCCATCGTGTAGAGCGTGTCCGAATTGACCTAGAAACACGTTCAAATTACCGAAAAGTTTTTTTAATGGAACCCATTTAATGGCACATGCCAGTTTTAGGGTCCCAAATACCGTAATTTTCAGTCGTCCTCAGGGCACGAGCCTGGAAACGTTTTTTGGCTAAATTCTATTACATCCTAGTTGCAAACCACCAACTGGACCCAACTAGCTTGAATTTTCGACCCCAAGTCTTTCATGGCACCTGTGGTACACTGGTCACGGGTTCCACGGAAAGGGCTCAAAATTAGCCAAAAACATGCTTCATTGGCTTATAACTCGCGATAGAAAACTCGGATCGTCGAAAACTCACTTCCATCGTGTAGAGCGTGTCCGAATTGACTTAGAAACATGTTCAAATTACCGAAAAGTTTTTTTAATGGAACCCATTTAATGGCACATGCCAGTTTTAGGGTCCCAAATACCGTAATTTTCAGTCGTCCTCAGGGCACGAGCCTGGAAACGTTTTTTGGCTAAATTCTATTACATCCTAGTTGCAAACCACCAACTGGACCCAACTAGCTTGAATTTTCGACCCCAAGTCTTTCATGGCACCTGTGGTACACTGGTCACGGGTTCCACGGAAAGGGCTCAAAATTAGCCAAAAACATGCTTCATTGGCTTATAACTCGCGATAGAAAACTCGGATCGTCGAAAACTCACTTCCATCGTGTAGAGCGTGTCCGAATTGACCTAGAAACATGTTCAAATTACCGAAAAGTTTTTTTAATGGAACCCATTTAATGGCACATGCCAGTTTTAGGGTCCCAAATACCGTAATTTTCAGTCGTCCTCAGGGCACGAGCCTGGAAATGTTTTTTGGCTAAATTCTATTACATCCTAGTTGCAAACCACCAACTGGACCCAAATAGCTTGAATTTTCGACCCCAAGTCTTTCATGGCACCTGTGAAACACTGGTCACGGGTTCCACGGAAAGGGCTCAAAATTAGCCAAAAACATGCTTCATTGGCTTATAACTCGCGATAGAAAACTCGGATCGTCGAAAACTCACTTCCATCGTGTAGAGCGTGTCCGAATTGACCTAGAAACATGTTCAAATTACCGAAAAGTTTTTTTAATGGAACCCATTTAATGGCACATGCCAGTTTTAGGGTCCCAAATACCGTAATTTTCAGTCGTCCTCAGGGCACGAGCCTGGAAACGTTTTTTGGCTAAATTCTATTACATCCTAGTTGCAAACCACCAACTGGACCCAACTAGCTTGAATTTTCGACCCCAAGTCTTTCGTGGCACCTGTGGTACACTGGTCACGGGTTCCACGGAAAGGGCTCAAAATTAGCCAAAAACATGCTTCATTGGCTTATAACCCGCGATAGAAAACTCGGATCGTCGAAAACTCACTTCCATCGTGTAGAGCGTGTCCGAATTGACCTAGAAACATGTTCAAATTACCGAAAAGTTTTTTTTATGGAACCCATTTAATGGCACATGCCAGTTTTAGGGTCCCAAATACCGTAATTTTCAGTCGTCCTCAGGGCACGAGCCTGGAAACGTTTTTTGGCTAAATTCTATTACATCCTAGTTGCAAACCACCAACTGGACGCAACTAGCTTGAATTTTTGACCCCAAGTCTTTCATGGCACCTGTGGTACACTGGTCACGGGTTCCACGGAAAGGGCTCAAAATTAGCCAAAAACATGCTTCATTGGCTTATAACTCGCGATAGAAAACTCGGATCGTCGAAAACTCACTTCCATCGTGTAGAGCGTGTCCGAATTGACCTAGAAACACGTTCAAATTACCGAAAAGTTTTTTTAATGGAACCCATTTAATGGCACATGCCAGTTTTAGGGTCCCAAATACCGTAATTTTCAGTCGTCCTCAGGGCACGAGCCTGGAAACGTTTTTTGGCTAAATTCTATTACATCCTAGTTGCAAACCACCAACTGGACCCAACTAGCTTGAATTTTCGACCCCAAGTCTTTCATGGCACCTGTGGTACACTGGTCACGGGTTCCACGGAAAGGGCTCAAAATTAGCCAAAAACATGCTTCATTGGCTTATAACTCGCGATAGAAAACTCGGATCGTCGAAAACTCACTTCCATCGTGTAGAGCGTGTCCGAATTGACTTAGAAACATGTTCAAATTACCGAAAAGTTTTTTTAATGGAACCCATTTAATGGCACATGCCAGTTTTAGGGTCCCAAATACCGTAATTTTCAGTCGTCCTCAGGGCACGAGCCTGGAAACGTTTTTTGGCTAAATTCTATTACATCCTAGTTGCAAACCACCAACTGGACCCAACTAGCTTGAATTTTCGACCCCAAGTCTTTCATGGCACCTGTGGTACACTGGTCACGGGTTCCACGGAAAGGGCTCAAAATTAGCCAAAAACATGCTTCATTGGCTTATAACTCGCGATAGAAAACTCGGATCGTCGAAAACTCACTTCCATCGTGTAGAGCGTGTCCGAATTGACCTAAAAACATGTTCAAATTACCTAAAAGTTTTTTTAATGGAACCCATTTAATGGCACATGCCAGTTTTAGGGTCCCAAATACCTGTAATTTTCAGTCGTCCTCAGGGCACGAGCCTGGAAACGTTTTTTGGCTAAATTCTATTACATCCTAGTTGCAAACCACCAACTGGACCCAACTAGCTTGAATTTTCGACCCCAAGTCTTTCATGGCACCTGTGGTACACTGGTCACGGGTTTCACGGAAAGGGCTCAAAATTAGCCAAAAACATGCTTCATTGGCTTATAACTCGCGATAGAAAACTCGGATCGTCGAAAACTCACTTCCATCGTGTAGAGCGTGTCCGAATTGACCTAGAAACATATTCAAATTACCGAATAGTTTTTTTAATGGAACCCATTTAATGGCACATGCCAGTTTTAGGGTCCCAAATACAGTAATTTTCAGTCGTCCTCAGGGCACGAGCCTGGAAACGTTTTTTGGCTAAATTCTATTACATCCTAGTTGCAAACCACCAACTGGACCCAACTAGCTTGAATTTTCGACCCCAAGTCTTTCATGGCACCTGTGGTACACTGGTCACGGGTTTCACGAAAAGGGCTCAAAATTAGCCAAAAACATGCTTCATTGGCTTATAACTCGCGATAGAAAACTCGGATCGTCGAAAACTCACTTCCATCGTGTAGAGCGTGTCCGAATTGACCTAGAAACATGTTCAAATTACCGTAAAGTTTTTTTAATGGATCCCATTTAATGGCACATGCCAGTTTTAGGGTCCCAAATACCGTAATTTTCAGTCGTCCTCAGGGCACGAGCCTGGAAACGTTTTTTGGCTAAATTCTATTACATCCTAGTTGCAAACCACCAACTGGACCCAACCAGCTTGAATTTTCGACCCCAAGTCTTTCATGGCACCTGTGGTACACTGGTCACGGGTTCCACGGAAAGGGCTCAAAATTAGCCAAAAACATGCTTCATTGGCTTATAACTCGCGATAGAAAACTCGGATCGTCGAAAACTCACTTCCATCGTGTAGAGCGTGTCCGAATTGACCTAGAAACATGTTCAAATTACCGAAAAGTTTTTTTAATGGAACCCATTTAATGGCACATGCCAGTTTTAGGGTCCCAAATACCGTAATTTTCAGTCGTCCTCAGGGCACGAGCCTGGAAACGTTTTTTGGCTAAATTCTATTACATCCTAGTTGCAAACCACCAACTGGACCCAACTAGCTTGAATTTTCGACCCCAAGTCTTTCATGGCACCTGTGGTACACTGGTCACGGGTTCCACGGAAAGGGCTCAAAATTAGCCAAAAACATGCTTCATTGGCTTATAACTCGCGATAGAAAACTCGGATCGTCGAAAACTCACTTCCATCGTGTAGAGCGTGTCCGAATTGACCTAGAAACATGTTCAAATTACCGAAAAGTTTTTTTAATGGAACCCATTTAATGGCACCTGCCAGTTTTAGCGTCCCAAATACCGTAATTTTCAGTCGTCCTCAGGGCACGAGCCTGGAAACGTTTTTTGGCTAAATTCTATTACATCCTAGTTGCAAACCACCAACTGGACCCAACTAGCTTGAATTTTCGACCCCAAGTCTTTCATGGCACCTGTGGTACACTGGTCACGAGTTCCACGGAAAGGGCTCAAAATTAGCCAAAAACATGCTTCATTGGCTTATAACTCGCGATAGAAAACTCGGAGCGTCGAAAACTCACTTCCATCGTGTAGAGCGTGTCCGAATTGACCTAGAAACATGTTCAAATTACCGAAAAGTTTTTTTAATGGAACCCATTTAATGGCACATGCCAGTTTTAGGGTCCCAAATACCGTAATTTTCAGTCGTCCTCAGGGCACGAGCCTGGAAACGTTTTTTGGCTAAATTCTATTACATCCTAGTTGCAAACCACCAACTGGACCCAACTAGCTTGAATTTTCGACCCCAAGTCTTTCATGGCACCTGTGGTACACTGGTCACGGGTTCCACGGAAAGGGCTCAAAATTAGCCAAAAACATGCTTCATTGGCTTATAACTCGCGATAGAAAACTCGGAGCGTCGAAAACTCACTTCCATCGTGTAGAGCGTGTCCGAATTGACCTAGAAACATGTATAAATTACCGAAAAGTTTTTTTAATGGAACCCATTTAATGGCACATGCCAGTTTTAGGGTCCCAAATACCGTAATTTTCAGTCGTCCTCAGGGCACGAGCCTGGAAACGTTTTTTGGCTAAATTCTATTACATCCTAGTTGCAAACCACCAACTGGACCCAACTAGCTTGAATTTTCGACCCCAAGTCTTTCATGGCACCTGTGGTACACTGGTCACGGGTTCCACGGAAAGGGCTCAAAATTAGCCAAAAACATGCTTCATTGGCTTATAACTCGCGATAGAAAACTCGGATCGTCGAAAACTCACTTCCATCGTGTAGAGCGTGTCCGAATTGACCTAGAAACATGTTCAAATTACCTAAAAGTTTTTTTAATGGAACCCATTTAATGGCACATGCCAGTTTTAGGGTCCCAAATACCGTAATTTTCAGTCGTCCTCAGGGCACGAGCCTGGAAACGTTTTTTGGCTAAATTCTATTACATCCTAGTTGCAAACCACCAACTGGACCCAACTAGCTTGAATTTTCGACCCCAAGTCTTTCATGGCACCTGTGGTACACTGGTCACGGGTTTCACGGAAAGGGCTCAAAATTAGCCAAAAACATGCTTCATTGGCTTATAACTCGCGATAGAAAACTCGGATCGTCGAAAACTCACTTCCATCGTGTAGAGCGTGTCCGAATTGACCTAGAAACATATTCAAATTACCGAATAGTTTTTTTAATGGAACCCATTTAATGGCACATGTCAGTTTTAGGGTCCCAAATACAGTAATTTTCAGTCGTCCTCAGGGCACGAGCCTGGAAACGTTTTTTGGCTAAATTCTATTACATCCTAGTTGCAAACCACCAACTGGACCCAACTAGCTTGAATTTTCGACCCCAAGTCTTTCATGGCACCTGTGGTACACTGGTCACGGGTTTCACGAAAAGGGCTCAAAATTAGCCAAAAACATGCTTCATTGGCTTATAACTCGCGATAGAAAACTCGGATCGTCGAAAACTCACTTCCATCGTGTAGAGCGTGTCCGAATTGACCTAGAAACATGTTCAAATTACCGAAAAGTTTTTTTAATGGATCCCATTTAATGGCACATGCCAGTTTTAGGGTCCCAAATACCGTAATTTTCAGTCGTCCTCAGGGCACGAGCCTGGAAACGTTTTTTGGCTAAATTCTATTACATCCTAGTTGCAAACCACCAACTGGACCCAACTAGCTTGAATTTTCGACCCCAAGTCTTTCATGGCACCTGTGGTACACTGGTCACGGGTTACACGGAAAGGGCTCAAAATTAGCCAAAAACATGCTTCATTGGCTTATAACTCGCGATAGAAAACTCGGATCGTCGAAAACTCACTTCCATCGTGTAGAGCGTGTCCGAATTGACCTAGAAACATGTTCAAATTACCGAAAAGTTTTTTTAATGGATCCCATTTAATGGCACATGCCAGTTTTAGGGTCCCAAATACCGTAATTTTCAGTCGTCCTCAGGGCACGAGCCTGGAAACGTTTTTTGGCTAAATTCTATTACATCCTAGTTGCAAACCACCAACTGGACCCAACTAGCTTGAATTTTCGACCCCAAGTCTTTCATGGCACCTGTGGTACACTGGTCACGGGTTTCACGGAAAGGGCTCAAAATTAGCCAAAAACATGCTTCATTGGCTTATAACTCACGATAGAAAACTCGGATCGTCGAAAACTCACTTCCATCGTGTAGAGCGTGTCCGAATTGACCTAGAAACATGTTAAAATTACCGAAAAGTTTTTTTAATGGAACCCATTTAATGGCACATGCCAGTTTTAGGGTCCCAAATACCGTAATTTTCAGTCGTCCTCAGGGCACGAGCCTGGCAACGTTTTTTGGCTAAATTCTATTACATCCTAGTCGCAAACCACCAACTGGACCCAACTAGCTTGAATTTTCGACCCCAAGTCTTTCATGGCACCTGTGGTACACTGGTCACGGGTTCCACGGAAAGGGCTCAAAATTAGCCAAAACATGCTTCATTGGCTTATAACTCGCGATAGAAAACTCGGATCGTCGAAAACTCACTTCCATCGTGTAGAGCGTGTCCGAATTGACCTAGAAACATGTATAAATTACCGAAAAGTTTTTTTAATGGAACCCATTTAATGGCACATGCCAGTTTTAGGGTCCCAAATACCGTAATTTTCAGTCGTCCTCAGGGCACGAGCCTGGAAACGTTTTTTGGCTAAATTCTATTACATCCTAGTTGCAAACCACCAACTGGACCCAACTAGCTTGAATTTTCGACCCCAAGTCTTTCATGGCACCTGTGGTACACTGGTCACGGGTTCCACGGAAAGGGCTCAAAATTAGCCAAAAACATGCTTCATTGGAAAATTAGCCAAAAAACATGCTTCATTGGCTTATAACTCGCGATAGAAAACTCGGATCGTCGAAAACTCACTTCCATCGTGTAGAGCGTGTCCGAATTGACCTAGAAACATGTTCAAAATACCTAAAAGTTTTTTTAATGGAACCCATTTAATGGCACATGCCAGTTTTAGGGTCCCAAATACCGTAATTTTCAGTCGTCCTCAGGGCACGAGCCTGGAAACGTTTTTGGCTAAATTCTATTACATTCCTAGTTGTAAACCACCAACTGGACCCAACTAGCTTGAATTTTCGACCCCAAGTCTTTCATGGCACCTGTGGTACACTGGTCACGGGTTTCACGGAAAGGGCTCAAAATTAGCCAAAAACATGCTTCATTGGCTTATAACTCGCGATAGAAAACTCGGATCGTCGAAAACTCACTTCCATCGTGTAGAGCGTGTCCGAATTGACCTAGAAACATATTCAAATTACCGAATAGTTTTTTTTAATGGAACCCATTTAATGGCACATGCCAGTTTTAGGGTCCCAAATACCGTAATTTTCAGTCGTCCTCAGGGCACGAGCCTGGAAACGTTTTTTGGCTAAATTCTATTACATCCTAGTTGCAAACCACCAACTGGACCCAACTAGCTTGAATTTTCGACCCCAAGTCTTTCATGGCACCTGTGGTACACTGGTCACGGGTTTCACGGAAAGGCCTCAAAATTAGCCAAAAACATGCTTCATTGGCTTATAACTCGCGATAGAAAACTCGGATCGTCGAAAACTCACTTCCATCGTGTAGAGCGTGTCCGAATTGACATAGAAACATATTCAAATTACCGAATAGTTTTTTTAATGGAACCCATTTAATGGCACATGTCAGTTTTAGGTCCCAAATACAGTAATTTTCAGTCGTCCTCAGTGCACGAGCCTGGAAACGTTTTTTGGCTAAATTCTATTACATCCTAGTTGCAAACCACCAACTGGACCCAACTAGCTTGAATTTTCGACCCCAAGTCTTTCATGGCACCTGTGGTACACTGGTCACGGGTTTCACGAAAAGGGCTCAAAATTAGCCAAAAACATGCTTCATTGGCTTATAACTCGCGATAGAAAACTCGGATCGTCGAAAACTCACTTCCATCGTGTAGAGCGTGTCCAAATTGACCTAGAAACATGTTCAAATTACCGAAAAGTTTTTTTAATGGATCCCATTTAATGGCACATGCCAGTTTTAGGGTCCCAAATACCGTAATTTTCAGTCGTCCTCAGGGCACGAGCCTGGAAACGTTTTTTGGCTAAATTCTATTACATCCTAGTTGCAAACCACCAACTGGACCCCAACTAGCTTGAATTTTCGACCCCAAGTCTTTCATGGCACCTGTGGTAAACTGGTCACGGGTTCCACGGAAAGCGCTCAAAAATAGCCAAAAACATGCTTCATTGGCTTATAACTCGCGATAGAAAACTCGGATCGTCGAAAACTCACTTCCATCGTGTAGAGCGTGTCCGAATTGACCTAGAAACATGTTCAAATTACCGAAAAGTTTTTTTAATGGATCCCATTTAATGGCACATGCCAGTTTTAGGGTCCCAAATACCGTAATTTTCAGTCGTCCTCAGGGCACGAGCCTGGAAACGTTTTTTTGGCTAAATTCTATTACATCCTAGTTGCAAACCACCAACTGGACCCAACTAGCTTGAATTTTCGACCCCAAGTCTTTCATGGCACCTGTGGTACACTGGTCACGGGTTTCACGGAAAGGGCTCAAAATTAGCCAAAAACATGCTTCATTGGCTTATAACTCACGATAGAAAACTCGGATCGTCGAAAACTCACTTCCATCGTGTAGAGCGTGTCCGAATTGACCTAGAAACATGTTAAAATTACCGAAAAGTTTTTTAAATGGAACCCCATTTAATGGCACATGCCAGTTTTAGGGTCCCAAATACCGTAATTTTCAGTCGTCCTCAGGGCACGAGCCTGGAAACGTTTTTTGGCTAAATTCTATTACATCCTAGTTGCAAACCACCAACTGGACCCAACTAGCTTGAATTTTCGACCCCAAGTCTTTCATGGCACCTGTGGTACACTGGTCACGGGTTCCACGGAAAGGGCTCAAAATTAGCCAAAAACATGCTTCATTGGCTTATAACTCGCGATAGAAAACTCGGAGCGTTGAAAACTCACTTCCATCGTGTAGAGCGTGTCCGAATTGACCTAGAAACATGTATAAATTACCGAAAAGTTTTTTTAATGGAACCCATTTAATGGCACATGCCAGTTTTAGGGTCCCAAATACCGTAATTTTCAGTCGTCCTCAGGGCACGAGCCTGGAAACGTTTTTTGGCTAAATTCTATTACATCCTAGTTGCAAACCACCAACTGGACCCAACTAGCTTGAATTTTCGACCCCAAGTCTTTCATGGCACCTGTGGGCTCAAAATTAGCCAAAAACATGCTTCATTGGCTTATAACTCGCGATAGAAAACTCGGATCGTCGAAAACTTCACTTCCATCGTGTAGAGCGTGTCCGAATTGACCTAGAAACATGTTCAAATTACCTAAAAGTTTTTTAATGGAACCCATTTAATGGCACATGCCAGTTTTAGGGTCCCAAATACCGTAATTTTCAGTCGTCCTCAGGGCACGAGCCTGGAAACGTTGTTTGGCTAAATTCTATTACATCCTAAGTTGCAAACCACCAACTGGACCCAACTAGCTTGAATTTTCGACCCCAAGTCTTTCATGGCACCTGTGGTACACTGGTCACGGGTTTCACGGAAAGGGCTCAAAATTAGCCAAAAACATGCTTCATTGGCTTATAACTAGCGATCGAAAATTCGGATCGTCGAAAACTCACTTCCATCGTGTAGAGCGTGTCCGAATTGACCTAGAAACATATTCAAATTACCGAATAGTTTTTTAATGGAACCCATTTAATGGCACATGCCAGTTTTAGGGTCCCAAATACCGTAATTTTCAGTCGTCCTCAGGGCACGAGCCTGGAAACGTTTTTTGGCTAAATTCTATTACATCCTAGTTGCAAACCACCAACTGGACCCAACTAGATTGAATTTTCGACCCCAAGTCTTTCATGGCACCTGTGGTACACTGGTCACGGGTTTCACGAAAAGGGCTCAAAATTAGCCAAAAACATGCTTCATTGGCTTATAACTCGCGATAGAAAACTCGGATCGTCGAAAACTCACTTCCATCGTGTAGAGCGTGTCCGAATTGACCTAAAAACATGTTCAAATTACCGAATAGTTTTTTTCAATGGAACCCATTTAAATGGCACATGCCAGTTTTAGGGTCCCAAATACCGTAATTTTCAGTCGTCCTCAGGGCACGAGCCTGGAAACGTTTTTTGGCTAAATTCTATTACATCCTAGTTGCAAACCACCAACTGGACCCAACTAGCTTGAATTTCGACCCCAAGTCTTTCATGGCACCTGTGGTACACTGGTCACGGGTTCCACGGAAAGGGCTCAAAATTAGCCAAAAACATGCTTCATTGGCTTATAACTCGCGATAGAAAACTCGGATCGTCGAAAACTCACTTCCATCGTGTAGAGCGTGTCCGAATTGACCTAGAAACATGTTCAAATTACCGAAAAGTTTTTTAATGGATCCCATTTAATGGCACACTAGCCAGTTTTTTAAGGGGTCCCAAATACCGTAATTTTCAGTCGTCCTCAGGGCACGAGCCTGGAAACGTTTTTTGGCTAAATTCTATTACATCCTAGTTGCAAACCACCAACTGGACCCAACTAGCTTGAATTTTCGACCCCAAGTCTTTCCAAGGCACCTGTGGTGCACTGGTCACGGGTTCCACGGAAAGGGCTCAAAATTAGCCAAAACATGCTTCATTGGCTTATAACTCGCGATAGAAAACTCGGATCGTCGAAAACTCACTTCCATCGTGTAGAGCGTGTCCGAATTGACCTAGAAACATGTTCAAATTACCGAAAAGTTTTTTTAATAGAACCCATTTAATGGCACATGCCAGTTTTAGGGTACCAAATACCGTAATTTTCAGTCGTCCTCAGGGCACGAGCCTGGAAACGTTTTTTGGCTAAATTCTATTACATCCTAGTTGCAAACCACCAACTGGACTCAACTAGCTTGAATTTTCGACCCCAAGTCTTTCATGGCACCTGTGGTACACTGATCACGGGTTCCACGGAAAGGGCTCAAAATTAGCCAAAAACATGCTTCATTGGCTTATAACTCGCGATAGAAAACTCGGATCGTCGAAAACTCACTTCCATCGTGTAGAGCGTGTCCGAATTGACCTAGAAACATGCTCAAATTACCTAAAAGTTTTTTTTTAATGGAACCCATTTAATGGCACATGCCAGTTTTAGGGTCCCCAAATACCGTAATTTTCAGTCGTCCTCAGGGCACGAGCCTGGAAACGTTTTTTGGCTAAATTATATTACATCCTAGTTGCAAACCACCAACTGGACCCAACTAGCTTGAATTTTCGACCCCAAGTCTTTCATGGCACCTGTGGTACACTGGTCACGGGTTCCACGGAAAGGGCTCAAAATTAGCCAAAAACATGCTTTATTGGCTTATAACGTGCGATAGAAAACTCGGATCGTCGAAAACTCACTTCCATCGTGTAGAGCGTGTCCGATTTGACCTAGAAACATGCTCAAATTACCTAAAAGTTTTTTTAATGGAACCCATTTAATGGCACATGCCAGTTTTAGGGTCCCAAATACCGTAATTTTCAGTCGTCCTCAGGGCACGAGCCTGGAAACGTTTTTTTGGCTAAATTCTATTACATCCTAGTTGCAAACCACCAACTGGACCCAACTAGCTTGAATTTTCGACCCCAAGTCTTTCATGGCACCTGTGGTACACTGGTCACGGGTTCCACGGAAAGGGCTCAAAATTAGCCAAAAACATGCTTCATTGGCTTATAACTCGCGATAGAAAACTCGGATCGTCGAAAACTCACTTCCATCGTGTAGAGCGTGTCCGAATTGACCTAGAAACATGTTCAAATTGCCGAAAAGTTTTTTTTATGGAACCCATTTAATGGCACAATGCCAGTTTTAGGGTCCCAAATACCGTAATTTTCAGTCGTCCTCAGGGCACGAGCCTGGAAACGTTTTTTGGCTAAATTCTATTACATCCTAGTTGCAAACCACCAACTGGACGCAACTAGCTTGAATTTTCGACCCCAAGTCTTTCATGGCACCTGTGGTACACTGGTCACGGGTTCCACGGAAAGGGCTCAAAATTAACCAAAAACATGCTTCATTGGCTTATAACTCGCGATAGAAAACTCGGATCGTCGAAAACTCACTTCCATCGTGTAGAGCGTGTCCGAATTGACCTAGAAACATGTTCAAATTACCGAAAAGTTTTTTTAATGAAACCCATTTAATGGCACATGCCAGTTTTAGGGTCCCAAATACCGTAATTTTCAGTCGTCCTCAGGGCACGAGCCTGGAAACGTTTTTTGGCTAAATTCTATTACATCCTAGTTGCAAACCACCAACTGGACCCAACTAGCTTGAATTTTCGACCCCCAAGTCTTTCATGGCACCTGTGGTACACTGGTCACGGGTTTCACGGAAAGGGCTCAAAATTAGCCAAAAACATGCTTCATTGGCTTATAACTCGCGATAGAAAACTCGGATCGTCGAAAACTCACTTCCATCGTGTAGAGCGTGTCCGAATTGACCTAGAAACATGTTCAAAATTACCGAAAAGTTTTTTTAATGAAACCCATTTAATGGCACATGCCAGTTTTAGGGTCCCAAATACCGTAATTTTCAGTCGTCCTCAGGCCACGAGCCTGGAAACGTTTTTTGGCTAAATTCTATTACATCCTAGTTGCAAACCACCAACTGGACCCAACTAGCTTGAATTTTCGACCCCAAATCTTTCATGGCACCTGTGGTACACTGGTCACGGGTTCCACGGAAATGGCTCAAAATTAGCCAAAAACATGCTTCATTGGCTTATAACTCGCGATAGAAAACTCGGATCGTCGAAAACTCACTTCCATCGTGTAGAGCGTGTCCGAATTGACCTAGAAACATGTTCAAATTACCGAAAAGTTTTTTTAATGGATTCCATTTAATGGCACATGCCAGTTTTAGGGTCCCAAATACCGTAATTTTCAGTCGTCCTCAGGGGCACGAGCTGGAAACGTTTTTTGGCTAAATTATATTACATCCTAGTTGCAAACCACCAACTGGACCCAACTAGCTTGAATTTTCGACCCCAAGTCTTTCATGGCACCTGTGGTACACTGGTCACGGGTCCCACGGAAAGGACTTAAAATTAGCCAAAAACATGCTTCATTGGCTTATAACTCGCGATAGAAAACTCGGATCGTCGAAAACTCACTTCCATCGTGTAGAGCGTGTCCGATTTGACCTAGAAACATGTTCAAATTACCGAAAAGTTTTTTTAATGGAACCCATTTAATGGCACATGCCAGTTTAGGGTCCCAAATACCGTAATTTTCAGTCGTCCTCAGGGCACGAGCCTGGAAACGTTTTTTGGCTAAATTCTATTACATCCTAGTTGCAAACCACCAACTGGACCCAACTAGCTTGAATTTTCGACCCCCAAGTCTTTCATGGCACCTGTGGTACACTGGTCACGGGTTCCACGGAAAGGGCTCAAAATTAGCCAAAAACATGCTTCATTGGCTTATAACTCGCGATAGAAAACTCGGATCGTCGAAAACTCACTTCCATCGTGTAGAGCGCGTCCGAATTGACCTAGAAACATGTTCAAATTACCGAAAAGTTTTTTTAATGGAACCCATTTAATGGCACATGCCAGTTTTAGGGTCCCAAATACCGTAATTTTCAGTCGTCCTCAGGGCACGAGCCTGGAAACGTTTTTTGGCTAAATTCTATTACATCCTAGTTGCATCCAACAAATGGACCCAACTAGCTTGAATTTTCGACCCCAAGTCTTTCATGGCACCTGTGGTACACTGGTCACGGGTTTCACGGAAAGGGCTCAAAATTAGCCAAAAACATGCTTCATTGGCTTATAACTCGCGATAGAAAACTCGGATCGTCGAAAACTCACTTCCATCGTGTAGAGCGCGTCCGAATTGACCTAGAAACATGTTCAAATTATCGAAAAGTTATTTTAATGGCACATGCCAGTTTTAGGGTCCCAAATACCGTAATTTTTAGTCGTCCTCAGGGCACGAGCCTGGAAACGTTTTTTGGCTAAATTCTATTACATCCTAGTTGCATCCAACAAATGGACCCAACTAGCTTGAATTTTCGACCCCAAGTCTTTCATGGCACCTGTGGTACACTGGTCACGGGTTTCACGGAAAGGGCTCAAAATTAGAAAAAAACATGCTTCATTGGCTTATAACTCGCGATAGAAAACTCGGATCGTCGAAAACTCACTTCCATCGTGTAGAGCGTGTCCGAATTGACCTAGAAACATGTTCAAATTATCGAAAAGTTATTTTAATGGAACTCATTTAATGGCACATGCCAGTTTTAGGGTCCCAAATACCGTAATTTTCAGTCGTCCTCAGGGCACGAGCCTGGAAACGTTTTTTGGCTAAATTATAATACATCCTAGTTGCAAACCACCAACTGAACCCAACTAGCTTGAATTTTCGACCCCAAGTCTTTCGTGGCACCTGTGGTACACTGGTCACGGGTTCCACGGAAATGGCTCAAAATTAGCCAAAAACATGCTTCATTGGCTTATAACTCGCGATAGAAAACTCGGATCGTCGAAAACTCACTTCCATCGTGTAGAGCGTGTCCGAATTGACCTTGAAACATGTTCAAATTACCGAAAACTTTTTTTAATGGAACCCATTTAATGGCACATGCCAGTTTTAGGGTCCCAAATACCGTAATTTTCAGTCGTCCTCAGGGCACGAGCCTGGAAACGTTTTTTGGCTAAATTATATTACATCCTAGTTGCAAACCACCAACTGGACCCAACTAGCTTGAATTTTCGACCCCAAGTCTTTCATGGCACCTGTGGTACACTGGTCACGGGTTCCACGGAAAGGGCTCAAAATTAGCCAAAAACATGATTCATTGGCTTATAACTCGCGATAGAAAACTCGGATCGTCGAAAACTCACTTCCATCGTGTAGAGCGTGTCCGATTTGACCTAGAAACATGTTCAAATTACCGAAAAGTTTTTTTAATGGAACCCATTTAATGGCACATGCCAGTTTTAGGGTCCCAAATACCGTAATTTGCAGTCGTCCTCAGGGCACGAGCCTGGAAACGTTTTTTGGCTAAATTATATTACATCCTAGTTGCAAACCACCAACTGGACCCAACTAGCTTGAATTTTCGACCCCAAGTCTTTCATGGCACCTGTGGTACACTGGTCACGGGTTCCACGGAAAGGGCTCAAAATTAGCCAAAAACATGCTTCATTGGCTTATAACTCGCGATAGAAAACTCGGATCGTCGAAAACTCACTTCCATCGTGTAGAGCGCGTCCGAATTGACCTAGAAACATGTTCAAATTACCGAAAAGTTTTTTTAATGGAACCCATTTAATGGCACATGCCAGTTTTAGGGTCCCAAATACCGTAATTTTCAGTCGTCCTCAGGGCACGAGCCTGGAAACGTTTTTTGGCTAAATTCTATTACATCCTAGTTGCATCCAACAAATGGACCCAACTAGCTTGAATTTTCGACCCCAAGTCTTTCATGGCACCTGTGGTACACTGGTCACGGGTTTCACGGAAAGGGCTCAAAATTAGACAAAAACATGCTACATTGGCTTATAACTCGCGATAGAAAACTCGGATCGTCGAAAACTCACTTCCATCGTGTAGAGCGTGTCCGAATTGACCTAGAAACATGTTCAAATTATCGAAAAGTTATTTTAATGGAACTCATTTAATGGCACATGCCAGTTTTAGGGTCCCAAATACCGTAATTTTTAGTCGTCCTCAGGGCACGAGCCTGGAAACGTTTTTTGGCTAAATTCTATTACATCCTAGTTGCATCCAACAAATGGACCCAACTAGCTTGAATTTTCGACCCCAAGTCTTTCATGGCACCTGTGGTACACTGGTCACGGGTTTCACGGAAAGGGCTCAAAATTAGACAAAAACATGCTTCATTGGCTTATAACTCGCGATAGAAAACTCGGATCGTCGAAAACTCACTTCCATCGTGTAGAGCGTGTCCGAATTGACCTAGAAACATGTTCAAATTATCGAAAAGTTATTTTAATGGCACTCATTTAATGGCACATGCCAGTTTTAGGGTCCCAAATACCGTAATTTTCAGTCGTCCTCAGGGCACGAGCCTGGAAACGTTTTTTGGCTAAATTATAATACATCCTAGTTGCAAACCACCAACTGAACCCAACTAGCTTGAATTTTCGACCCCAAGTCTTTCGTGGCACCTGTGGTACACTGGTCACGGGTTCCACGGAAAGGGCTCAAAATTAGCCAAAAAAATGCTTCATTGGCTTATAACTCGCGATAGAAAACTCGGATCGTCGAAAACTCACTTCCATCGTGTAGAGCGTGTCCGAATTGACCTAGAAACATGTTCAAATTAGCGACAAGTTTTTTAATGGAACCCATTTAATGGCACATGCCAGTTTTAGGGTCCCAAATACCGTAATTTTCAGTCGTCCTCAGGGCACGAGCCTGGAAACGTTTTTTGGCTAAATTCTATTACATCCTAGTTGCAAACCACCAACTGGACCCAACTAGCTTGAATTTTCGACCCCAAGTCTTTCATGGCACGTGTGGTACACTGGTCACGGGTTCCACGGAAAGGGCTCAAAATTAGCCAAAAACATGCTTCATTGGCTTATAACTCGCGATAGAAAACTCGGATCGTCGAAAACTCACTTCCATCGTGTAGAGCGTGTCCGAATTGACCTAGAAACATGTTCAAATTACCGAAAAGTTTTTTTTATGGAACCCATTTAATGGCACATGCCAGTTTTAGGGTCCCAAATACCGTAATTTTCAGTCGTCCTCAGGGCACGAGCCTGGAAACGTTTTTTGGCTAAATTCTATTACATCCTAGTTGCAAACCACCAACTGGACCCAACTAGCTTGAATTTTCGACCCCAAGTCTTTCATGGCACCTGTGGTACACTGGTCACGGGTTCCACGGAAAGGGCTCAAAATTAGCCAAAAACATGCTTCATTGGCTTATAACTCGCGATAGAAAACTCGGATCGTCGAAAACTCACTTCCATCGTGTAGAGCGTGTCCGAATTGACCTGGAAACATGTTCAAATTATCGAAAAGTTATTTTAATGGAACTCATTTAATGGCACATGCCAGTTTTAGGGTCCCAAATACCGTAATTTTCAGTCGTCCTCAGGGCACGAGCCTGGAAACGTTTTTTGGCTAAATTATAATACATCCTAGTTGCAAACCACCAACTGAACCCAACTAGCTTGAATTTTCGACCCCAAGTCTTTCGTGGCACCTGTGGTACACTGGTCACGGGTTCCACGGAAAGGGCTCAAAATTAGCCAAAAAAATGCTTCATTGGCTTATAACTCGCGATAGAAAACTCGGATCGTCGAAAACTCACTTCCATCGTGTAGAGCGTGTCCGAATTGACCTAGAAACATGTTCAAATTAGCGACAAGTTTTTCAATGGAACCCATTTAATGGCACATGCCAGTTTTAGGGTCCCAAATACCGTAATTTTCAGTCGTCCTCAGGGCACGAGCCTGGAAACGTTTTTTGGCTAAATTCTATTACATCCTAGTTGCAAACCACCAACTGGACCCAACTAGCTTGAATTTTCGACCCCAAGTCTTTCATGGCACCTGTGGTACACTGGTCACGGGTTCCACGGAAAGGGCTCAAAATTAGCCAAAAACATGCTTCATTGGCTTATAACTCGCGATAGAAAACTCGGATCGTCGAAAACTCACTTCCATCGTGTAGAGCGTGTCCGAATTGACCTAGAAACATGTTCAAATTACCGAAAAGTTTTTTTTATGGAACCCATTTAATGGCACATGCCAGTTTTAGGGTCCCAAATACCGTAATTTTCAGTCGTCCTCAGGGCACGAGCCTGGAAACGTTTTTTGGCTAAATTCTATTACATCCTAGTTGCAAACCACCAACTGGACCCAACTAGCTTGAATTTTCGACCCCAAGTCTTTCATGGCACCTGTGGTACACTGGTCACGGGTTCCACGGAAAGGGCTCAAAATTAGCCAAAAACATGCTTCATTGGCTTATAACTCGCGATAGAAAACTCGGATCGTCGAAAACTCACATCCATCGTGTAGAGCGTGTCCGAATTGACCTAGAAACATGTTCAAATTACCGAAAAGTTTTTTTTATGGAACCCATTTAATGGCACATGCCAGTTTTAGGGTCCCAAATACCGTAATTTTCAGTCGTCCTCAGGGCACGAGCCTGGAAACGTTTTTTGGCTAAATTAATTCTATTACATCCTAGTTGCAAACCACCAACTGGACCCAACTAGCTTGAATTTTCGACCCCAAGTCTTTCATGGCACCTGTGGTACACTGGTCACGGGTTCCACGGAAAGAGCTCAAAATTAGCCAAAAACATGCTTCATTGGCTTATAACTCGCGATAGAAAACTCGGATCGTCGAAAACTCACTTCCATCGTGTAGAGCGTGTCCGAATTGACCTAGAAACATGTTCAAATTACCGAAAAGTTTTTTTAATGGAACCCATTTAATGGCACATGCCAGTTTTAGGGTCCCAAATACCGTAATTTTCAGTCGTCCTCAGGGCACGAGCCTGGAAACGTTTTTTGGCTAAATTCTATTACATCCTAGTTGCAAACCACCAACAGGACCCAACTAGCTTGAATTTTCGACCCCAAGTCTTTCATGGCACCTGTGGTACACTGGTCACGGGTTCCACGGAAAGGGCTCAAAATTAGCCAAAAACATGCTTCATTGGCTTATAACTCGCGATAGAAAACTCGGATCGTCGAAAACTCACTTCCATCGTGTAGAGCGTGTCCGAATTGACCTAGAAACATGTTCAAATTACCTAAAAGTTTTTTTAATGGAACCCATTCAATGGCACATGCCAGTTTTAGGGTCCCAAATACCGTAATTTTCAGTCGTCCTCAGGGCACGAGCCTGGAAACGTTTTTTGGCTAAATTCTATTACATCCTAGTTGCAAACCACCAACTGGACCCAACTAGCTTGAATTTTCGACCCCAAGTCTTTCATGGCACCTGTGGTACACTGGTCACGGGTTTCACGGAAAGGGCTCAAAATTAGCCAAAAACATGCTTCATTGGCTTATAACTCGCGATAGAAAACTCGGATCGTCGAAAACTCACTTCCATCGTGTAGAGCGTGTCCGAATTGACCTAGAAACATGTTCAAATTACCGAAAAGTTTTTTTAATGAAACCCATTTAATGGCACATGCCAGTTTTAGGGTCCCAAATACCGTAATTTTCAGTCGTCCTCAGGGCACGAGCCTGGAAACGTTTTTTGGCTAAATTCTATTACATCCTAGTTGCAAACCACCAACTGGACCCAACTAGCTTGAATTTTCGACCCCAAATCTTTCATGGCACCTGTGGTACACTGGTCACGGGTTCCACGGAAATGGCTCAAAATTAGCCAAAAACATGCTTCATTGGCTTATAACTCGCGATAGAAAACTCGGATCGTCGAAAACTCACTTCCATCGTGTAGAGCGTGTCCGAATTGACCTAGAAACATGTTCAAATTAGCGACAAGTTTTTTAATGGAACCCATTTAATGGCACATGCCAGTTTTAGGGTCCCAAATACCGTAATTTTCAGTCGTCCTCAGGGCACGAGCCTGGAAACGTTTTTTGGCTAAATTATATTACATCCTAGTTGCAAACCACCAACTGGACCCAACTACATAGCTTGAATTTTCGACCCCAAGTCTTTCATGGCACCTGTGGTACACTGGTCACGGGTTCCACGGAAAGGGCTCAAAATTAGCCAAAAACATGCTTCATTGGCTTATAACTCGCGATAGAAAACTCGGATCGTCGAAAACTCATTTCCATCGTGTAGAGCGTGTCCGAATTGACCTAGAAACATGTTCAAATTACCGAAAAGTTTTTTTTATGGAACCCATTTAATGGCACATGCCAGTTTTAGGGTCCCAAATACCGTAATTTTCAGTCGTCCTCAGGGCACGAGCCTGGAAACGTTTTTTGGCTAAATTCTATTACATCCTAGTTGCATCCAACAAATGGACCCAACTAGCTTGAATTTTCGACCCCAAGTCTTTCATGGCACCTGTGGTACACTGGTCACGGGTTTCACGGAAAGGGCTCAAAATTAGCCAAAAACATGCTTCATTGGCTTATAACTCGCGATAGAAAACTCGGATCGTCGAAAACTCACTTCCATCGTGTAGAGCGTGTCCGATTTGACCTAGAAACATGTTCAAATTACCGAAAAGTTTTTTTAATGGAACCCATTTAATGGCACATGCCAGTTTTAGGGTCCCAAATACCGTAATTTTCAGTCGTCCTCAGGGCACGAGCCTGGAAACGTTTTTTGGCTAAATTCTATTACATCCTAGTTGCAAACCACCAACTGGACCCAACTAGCTTGAATTTTCGACCCCAAGTCTTTCATGGCACCTGTGGTACACTGGTCACGGGTTCCACGGAAAGGGCTCAAAATTAGCCAAAAACATGCTTCATTGGCTTATAACTCGTGATAGAAAACTCGGATCGTCGAAAACTCTCTTCCATCGTGTAGATCGTGTCTGAATTGACCTAGAAACATGTTCAAATTACCGAAAAGTTTTTTTAATGGAACCCATTTAATGGCACATGACAGTTTTAGGGTCCCAAATACCCTAATTTTCAGTCGTCCTCAGGGCACGAGCCTGGAAACGTTTTTTGGCTAAATTCTATTACATCCTAGGTGCAAACCACCAACTGGACCCAACTAGCTTGAATTTTCGACCCAAGTCTTTCATGGCACCTGTGGTTCACTGGTCACGGGTTCCACGGAAAGGGCTCAAAATTAGCCAAAAACATGCTTCATTGGCTTATAACTCGCGATAGAAAACTCGGATCGTCGAAAACTCACTTCCATCGTGTAGAGCGTGTCCGAATTGACCTAGAAACATGTTCGAATTACCTAAAAGTTTTTTTAATGGAACCCATTTAATGGCACATGCCAGTTTTAGGGTCCCAAATACCGTAATTTTCAGTCGTCCTCAGGGCACGAGCCTGGAAACGTTTTTTGGCTAAATTATATTACATCCTAGTTGCAAACCACCAACTGGACCCAACTAGCTTGAATTTTCGACCCCAAGTCTTTCATGGCACCTGTGGTACACTGGTCACGGGTTTCACGGAAAGGGCTCCAAATTAGCCAAAAACATGCTTCATTGGCTTATAACTCGCGATAGAAAACTCGGATCGTCGAAAACTCACTTCCATCGTGTAGAGCGTGTCCGAATTGACCTAGAAACATGTTCAAATTACCGAAAAGTTTTTTTAATGAAACCCATTTAATGGCACATGCCAGTTTTAGGGTCCCAAATACCGTAATTTTCAGTCGTCCTCAGGGCACGAGCCTGGAAACGTTTTTTGGCTAAATTCTATTACATCCTAGTTGCAAACCACCAACTGGACCCAACTAGCTTGAATTTTCGACCCCAAGTCTTTCATGGCACCTGTGGTACACTGGTCACGGGTTCCACGGAAAGGGCTCAAAATTAGCCAAAAACATGCTTCATTGGCTTATAACTCGCGATAGAAAACTCGGATCGTCGAAAACTCACTTCCATCGTGTAGAGCGTGTCCGAATTGACCTAGAAACATGTTCAAATTACCGAAAAGTTTTTTTAATGGAACCCATTTAATGGCACATGCCAGTTTTAGGGTCCCAAATACCGTAATTTTCAGTCGTCCTCAGGGCACGAGCCTGGAAACGTTTTTTGGCTAAATTCTATTACATCCTAGTTGCAAACCACCAACTGGACCCAACTAGCTTGAATTTTCGACCCTAAGTCTTTCATGGCACCTGTGGTACACTGGTCACGGGTTCCACGGAAAGGGCTCAAAATTAGCCAAAAACATGCTTCATTGGCTTATAACTCGCGATAGAAAACTCGGATCGTCGAAAACTCACTTCCATCGTGTAGAGCGTGTCCGATTTGACCTAGAAACATGTTAAAATTACCGAAAAGTTTTTTTAATGGAACCCATTTAATGGCACATGCCAGTTTTAGGGTCCCAAATACCGTAATTTTCAGTCGTCCTCAGGGCACGAGCCTGGAAACGTTTTTTGGCTAAATTCTATTACATCCTAGTTGCAAACCACCAACTGGACCCAACTAGCTTGAATTTTCGACCCCAAGTCTTTCATGGCACCTGTGGTACACTGGTCACGGGTTCCACGGAAAGGGCTCAAAATTAGCCAAAAACATGCTTCATTGGCTTATAACTCGCGATAGAAAACTCGGATCATCGAAAACTCACTTCCATCGTGTAGAGCGTGTCCGATTTGACCTAGAAACATGTTCAAATTACCGAAAAGTTTTTTAATGGAACCCATTTAATGGCACATGCCAGTTTTAGGGTCCCAAATACCGTAATTTTCAGTCGTCCTCAGGGCACGAGCCTGGAAACGTTTTTTGGCTAAATTCTATTACATCCTAGTTGCAAACCACCAACTGGACCCAACTAGCTTGAATTTTCGACCCCAAGTCTTTCATGGCACCTGTGGTACACTGGTCACGGGTTCCACGGAAAGGGCTCAAAATTAGCCAAAAACATGCTTCATTGGCTTATAACTCGCGATAGAAAACTCGGATCGTCGAAAACTCACTTCCATCGTGTAGAGCGTGTCCGAATTGACCTAGAAACATGTTCAAATTAGCGACAAGTTTTTTAATGGAACCCATTTAATGGCACATGCCAGTTTTAGGGTCCCAAATACCGTAATTTTCAGTCGTCCTCAGGGCACGAGCCTGGAAACGTTTTTTGGCTAAATTCTATTACATCCTAGTTGCAAACCACCAACTGGACCCAACTAGCTTGAATTTTCGACCCCAAGTCTTTCATGGCACCTGTGGTACACTGGTCACGGGTTCCACGGAAAGGGCTCAAAATTAGCCAAAAACATGCTTCATTGGCTTATAACTCGCGATAGAAAACTCGGATCGTCGAAAACTCACTTCCATCGTGTAGAGCGTGTCCGAATTGACCTAGAAACATGTTCAAATTACCGAAAAGTTTTTTTTATGGAACCCATTTAATGGCACATGCCAGTTTTAGGGTCCCAAATACCGTAATTTTCAGTCGTCCTCAGGGCACGAGCCTGGAAACGTTTTTTGGCTAAATTCTATTACATCCTAGTTGCAAACCACCAACTGGACCCAACTAGCTTGAATTTTCGACCCCAAGTCTTTCATGGCACCTGTGGTACACTGGTCACGGGTTCCACGGAAAGGGCTCAAAATTAGCCAAAAACATGCTTCATTGGCTTATAACTCGCGATAGAAAACTCGGATCGTCGAAAACTCACTTCCATCGTGTAGAGCGTGTCCGAATTGACCTAGAAACAAGTTCAAATTACCGAAAAGTTTTTTTAATGGAACCCATTTAATGGCACATGCCAGTTTTAGGGTCCCAAATACCGTAATTTTCAGTCGTCCTCAGGGCACGAGCCTGGAAACGTGTTTTGGCTAAATTCTATTACATCCTAGTTGCAAACCACCAACTGGACCCAACTAGCTTGAATTTTTGACCCCAAGTCTTTCATGGCACCTGTGGTACACTGGTCACGGGTTCCACGGAAAGGGCTCAAAATTAGCCAAAAACATGCTTCATTGGCTTATAACTCGCGATAGAAAACTCGGATCGTCGAAAACTCACTTCCATCGTGTAGAGCGTGTCCGAATTGACCTAGAAACATGTTCAAATTACCGAAAAGTTTTTTTAATGGAACCCATTTAATGGCACATGCCAGTTTTAGGGTCCCAAATACCATAATTTTCAGTCGTCCTCAGGGCACGAGCCTGGAAACGTTTTTTGGCTAAATTCTATTACATCCTAGTTGCAAACCACCAACTGGACCCAACTAGCTTGAATTTTCGACCCCAAGTCTTTCATGGCACCTGTGGTACACTGGTCACGGGTTCCACGGAAAGGGCTCAAAATTAGCCAAAAACATGCTTCATTGGCTTATAACTCGCGATAGAAAACTCGGATCGTCGAAAACTCACTTCCATCGTGTAGAGCGTGTCCGAATTGACCTAGAAACATGTTCAAATTACCGAAAAGTTTTTTTAATGGAACCCATTTAATGGCACATGCCAGTTTTAGGGTCCCAAATACCGTAATTTTCAGTCGTCCTCAGGGCACGAGCCTGGAAACGTTTTTTGGCTAAATTCTATTACATCCTAGTTGCAAACCACCAACTGGACCCAACTAGCTTGAATTTTCGACCCCAAGTCTTTCATGGCACCTGTGGTACACTGGTCACGGGTTCCACGGAAAGGGCTCAAAATTAGCCAAAAACATGCTTCATTGGCTTATAACTCGCGATAGAAAACTCGGATCGTCGAAAACTCACTTCCATCGTGTAGAGCGTGTCCGAATTGACCTAGAAACATGTTCAAATTACCGAAAAGTTTTTTTAATGGAACCCATTTAATGGCACATGCCAGTTTTAGGGTCCCAAATACCGTAATTTTCAGTCGTCCTCAGGGCACGAGCCTGGAAACGTTTTTTGGCTAAATTCTATTACATCCTAGTTGCAAACCACCAACTGGACCCAACTAGCTTGAATTTTCGACCCCAAGTCTTTCATGGCACCTGTGGTACACTGGTCACGGGTTCCACGGAAAGGGCTCAAAATTAGCCAAAAACATGCTTCATTGGCTTATAACTCGCGATAGAAAACTCGGATCGTCGAAAACTCACTTCCATCGTGTAGAGCGTGTCCGAATTGACCTAGAAACATGTTCAAATTACCGAAAAGTTTTTTTTATGGAACCCATTTAATGGCACATGCCAGTTTTAGGGTCCCAAATACCGTAATTTTCAGTCGTCCTCAGGGCACGAGCCTGGAAACGTTTTTTGGCTAAATTCTATTACATCCTAGTTGCAAACCACCAACTGGACCCAACTAGCTTGAATTTTCGACCCCAAGTCTTTCATGGCACCTGTGGTACACTGGTCACGGGTTCCACGGAAAGGGCTCAAAATTAGCCAAAAACATGCTTCATTGGCTTATAACTCGCGATAGAAAACTCGGATCGTCGAAAACTCACTTCCATCGTGTAGAGCGTGTCCGAATTGACCTAGAAACATGTTCAAATTACCGAAAAGTTTTTTTTATGGAACCCATTTAATGGCACATGCCAGTTTTAGGGTCCCAATTACCGTAATTTTCAGTCGTCCTCAGGGCACGAGCCTGGAAACGTTTTTTGGCTAAATTCTATTACATCCTAGTTGCAAACCACCAACTGGACCCAACTAGCTTGAATTTTCGACCCCAAGTCTTTCATGGCACCTGTGGTACACTGGTCACGGGTTCCACGGAAAGGGCTCAAAATTAGCCAAAAACATGCTTCATTGGCTTATAACTCGCGATAGAAAACTCGGATCGTCGAAAACTCACTTCCATCGTGTAGAGCGTGTCCGAATTGACCTAGAAACAAGTTCAAATTACCGAAAAGTTTTTTTAATGGAACCCATTTAATGGCACATGCCAGTTTTAGGGTCCCAAATACCGTAATTTTCAGTCGTCCTCAGGGCACGAGCCTGGAAACGTGTTTTGGCTAAATTCTATTACATCCTAGTTGCAAACCACCAACTGGACCCAACTAGCTTGAATTTTTGACCCCAAGTCTTTCATGGCACCTGTGGTACACTGGTCACGGGTTCCACGGAAAGGGCTCAAAATTAGCCAAAAACATGCTTCATTGGCTTATAACTCGCGATAGAAAACTCGGATCGTCGAAAACTCACTTCCATCGTGTAGAGCGTGTCCGAATTGACCTAGAAACATGTTCAAATTACCGAAAAGTTTTTTTAATGGAACCCATTTAATGGCACATGCCAGTTTTAGGGTCCCAAATACCGTAATTTTCAGTCGTCCTCAGGGCACGAGCCTGGAAACGTTTTTTGGCTAAATTCTATTACATCCTAGTTGCAAACCACCAACTGGACCCAACTAGCTTGAATTTTCGACCCCAAGTCTTTCATGGCACCTGTGGTACACTTGTCACGGGTTCCACGGAAAGGGCTCAAAATTAGCCAAAAACATGCTTCATTGGCTTATAACTCGCGATAGAAAACTCGGATCGTCGAAAACTCACTTCCATCGTGTAGAGCGTGTCCGAATTGACCTAGAAACATGTTCAAATTACCGAAAAGTTTTTTTAATGGAACCCATTTAATGGCACATGCCAGTTTTAGGGTCCCAAATACCGTAATTTTCAGTCGTCCTCAGGGCACGAGCCTGGAAACGTTTTTTGGCTAAATTCTATTACATCCTAGTTGCAAACCACCAACTGGACCCAACTAGCTTGAATTTTCGACCCCAAGTCTTTCATGGCACCTGTGGTACACTGGTCACGGGTTCCACGGAAAGGGCTCAAAATTAGCCAAAAACATGCTTCATTGGCTTATAACTCGCGATAGAAATCTCGGATCGTCGAAAACTCACTTCCATCGTGTAGAGCGTGTCCGAATTGACCTAGAAACATGTTCAAATTACCGAAAAGTTTTTTTTATGGAACCCATTTAATGGCACATGCCAGTTTTAGGGTCCCAAATACCGTAATTTTCAGTCGTCCTCAGGGCACGAGCCTGGAAACGTTTTTTGGCTAAATTCTATTACATCCTAGTTGCAAACCACCAACTGGACCCAACTAGCTTGAATTCTCGACCCCAAGTCTTTCATGGCACCTGTGGTACACTGGTCACGGGTTCCACGGAAAGGGCTCAAAATTAGCCAAAAACATGCTTCATTGGCTTATAACTCGCGATAGAAAACTCGGATCGTCGAAAACTCACTTCCATCGTGTAGAGCGTGTCTGAATTGACCTAGAAACATGTTCAAATTACCGAAAAGTTTTTTTAATGGAACCCATTTAATGGCACATGCCAGTACGCCCGGAGATTTTGGAGGGAATGTACATCGACTCAACTTCAAACGTTAGCTGTTTTTCTGCTTGTTAAGTTTTGTATAATGAGGTTCTTAAGTGTGTTTTTTTCTCTTCATTTGTTAAGGATGATTTCACTAATTTTGAACGAAATTCAGGTGGATGCGACTGGCGCAACATTGACGATTGCCATATCCGGATCACCGATTGGTGGTATACCAATCGCATACATGATAACATGTTGGTTTTCTTTCTTTTACTACAGTCTCGTAAAATAGCCGTTCTATTTTTGGCTTATTCTGTCGTTATCTATTTTCTACAAATCCCTTTGATCAAGTTCAACACTCTAAATATACTCGAAAGTCTTCAATTGCAGATGCTGAAAATGAAGCATCGTTCGTTTCTGCGTTTTCATTGTTGGAATCCACCGTGTTCAAGGGTCGGTATCCACGGGCACTCATGCGTGATGATGCCGCTGTACTGGCTAAAACATTGTACATAGTTTTCCCTCGCTCACGACAGTATGTTTGTGTCTTTCATGTTGCCAATGCCAACTGGAGATGGATACAAAAATATTGCCAGCAGGTTGTTACATAAGATCTTCGATATGTATACCTTTCTTCAGATTCCGTTGATTTACAATTTTTCATCTCAATAAAATACTTTCCTCACACCTATTTTATTATGCTGTTTTGATTTTGTTTTAAAGGATTAAAAAAAAATTTAAACCTACTTCAAGTTATCTTAGATTTTTTTTTAATTCTTCGTACTATTGAGGTTAATGTTATTTTTAGGCCAGAAGACAACAAATGATGGCCCGCGTTCGATCGTTCTTGTACGCTGTTTCTGAGTCCGAAGCCGAAACTGCGCTACTTGATATATTACAGGATGATGAGTGTACTTCAGAATTGAGTGCACGAATGCTGAAGTACTGGAAAATGAGGTTACTATGAAATTTTTTTTGTTTTGGAATGACTTTTTGTTGAATCAGTAAATTCTGATTATCAACAACCTTTAGCGCTGTGTGAAATCATTAGAGAGGGGGGAGGATGAAAGAATACACTAAATGATCATCAAGCCACTCTCATTTTACAAACATCCCAAATTACAGGGAAAAAAACTAATTTTCAGAGATCTCTATCTTCTGTGCGTTCGAGCCAACGAGTTGAAGGGCAGCAATACCAATAATCTGACCGAGGCAGCAGTAAAAATCGTGAAGGAACAGGTTACTATCAATTAATTTGTGAAAATAAAAAATACAGTTTTTTGTTTCGTTACAATCGGATTGTTAGGAACGACAATTTTTTTCGAAGATAAATCAGTGTGTGATATCGGACTGTGGAGCTCAGAAAGCCATTTATCTTCATGACCGATTTCAAAATTCTGATACTCTATGTCGAAATGATTTAGTTTAAAAAAGTTTACATAAACTTCCGATTTAGATTCTCAGTCGATTGAAGTGCCACAACCCGGTGGCCTTATGCGCGTACATCATGAACGAAGGGCTAGACTACTATCAACAAAGGCTGATCAAGTTTTCGACCGGAAGAAACGTCAAGAAGTTTCTCGATGAAGAGAAGCTTAGGAAAGCGGCCACCTATCTTCAACTGACGTCCATTCACAGCGAGGAAGAGAACGTGTATCAGGTTAGCTGACGAATGATTGGCTTTTATTAGATTATATGGAAAAACTGCGATAGTTTTTTTCACGTTCTTGTTTTATATCGAACGACAACCAACCTCAAAGACTCGACAGCACTATTAATGTTTTCAAAGTTCTTACTAAAGAAATTAGGTGTTTTTATCCATGTTTCTGAAACAGTGACAATCACAATTAATATCTTCAAACTGTACACTTGCAGGTTCCATCATCTAGCGGCGACAAGTTCTACTCTGTGGACGCCACACTCGGCACCTGCAACTGCCATCAGGGCCTTCTCGGACGGTTATGTAAGCATATGGTCGGACTCATGTACTTCTTCGACAAGAAGGTTCCATTTTGGTCGTCTTCAACGACTCCAGAGTGCCGACAGACGATGTATCGAATAGCCGTGGGAGTGTTGCTGCCTATCGAATGTTTCAGCTTCGACAATATCGACGGTAAGCTGATTTTAGCAAAAAATTGTTCCCGAGAACAGATTTTTTAAACGGTTTTACATTTTAGAAAAAAGCTGATTTTTATTCATTCAGTCAGAGGTAGACGATAAAGTTTGCAGCATTTGTGTAAGGAAATGCCACAAATCTCAATACCAATCTTCCATATTGAACCTTTCAATTTTGATTTCAGTGCCGTCTTCGTCTGCGACCACGATGACAGCCGAGTCAGCCAATGCTGGAATGTGCAGCAGCATTACAATCGAGCGAGATCCGGTCATCATCGGTGACGATCAGAACGATGAAAGTTTAGCGATGGCGAAATCAACGGCATCATTATTTGAAACACTGCTTTTGAAGTCGGGAAAATCGACGGACTCACTTCGTCAACTTTCCCGAGTGTTAACGACGCAAAACCCCAACAAGATAATCAATGCCATCTTTGATTGTGGGGTTAAACGACTGAGACGCGCTGCCAGTTCGATACACGTCCAACCAACAGCCGTTTCACGAAGAACGCACAGTGGTTACAAAGGACGGGCCCCGCTCGGTGCCGGACGTCCGAGGTCAAGCGCTAAGCGGGGTAAGAAACGACCACATTCGCTTGCTTCCGCGATTTCGAAAAACCAACCCAATTCTAAATGAACGATCTGAGATTCTGCAATGTTCATTTTCATCTGTAATTGATTTAAAAATTGTGAACTCGAGTGGATCATTTGTTCTCATAATTCTATTCAATCTAGAATCTCAAATATAATCTTGTGATTTCGATATATTACATCAATGTGATTCTCTGAATTTGATGGCAGAATTTTTATTGTAACTTTGTAATCTGATTGAAATTTCTATCGTCAGAAAACTGAATCTTTTACTCACATCTTTTTATGCTTATTGTAATTCTAGTTCATGCAGTGCCTTATTTGGCTGGCATACAATTATGCCAGCCAATAAAGTGTTCGACAATTTTTAATTGCATACTATTAAATTTTACATATTCTTGATTAATACGGCTTCTTTTTTTGTACATAAAAAACACCGAAGAAATAGATAAATAGAATAATATTCATCAAACTAAAAATTGACAAGCTCGATGTTGATTGAAACTGAAAATGATCTCTCAGAAATTATATACGGCTTGCCATAAATTTTTAATTTGATCATTCGCACTCGGATTTCGGTTAGTCAGCGTGCAACACGATCTGCATTGTCGTCCTGGCACCGGAGAATCTGGAAAATAGCCGTGTTAACATTGAGAGCCAAGATCACGACTACAGTTTTCGTCTTAAAACACAACTATTGAGGAAAGGAAAAATGATGATATCGTCGGTCATTCCAACAAGCTTTAACCTCGTGTGCGACTATACTTTTTGCTGTGTAACGTGATGAGTTCTCGGAAATACAGCAGGAAAGGAAGGAAAAATATTTCAAGATAGTCGGACTAAACCGTCAAACCTAACTTAAAACTATTTAAAAACAAAACTTTTAACAAATAAACCAACCTAAAATTGCTTCCGCAACATTGCCACCGTTGAAGAACTGCTCCGGAAGAACACGGGTTCATCAACCGTTGTTAACCTGAAAAATGTTTCGGGGAAGCAAAAACCGGGTGCATTACAAAACTTCCCTCATTGCAACTCCCCTTGATTGCCTATATGCCACGCTGGACAAAACCTCCGCTTCGCGGTGCTCGAAAATGCGGCCTACGGCTGAAGCCTCACAGAAGGTTATCGGGGGTTAACGTCAAGTAAAGCGTTGTAAGAAAATTATTAAACCACTTTGACTTTCAAACCTCGTTAAACGGAAAACGCTTTCACATCGGCACAGATGGCCGGAAACCATTTAACGACCAGCTGCCTAGCGCGCTGACTCACTTTGGGTACCTTTATAGTCTTCCTGAACTTTCCCTGGAAACTTTTTCTATACATTTTCATTTCCTATAACTTCCCTGGAATATCCAGGGAATTCCCAGGGAAGACTATAAACGTACCCTCCACAGTGATGCGAAACTCGAGATCAAAGCACCTAAAACTCAGGGTCAGGTGTCGAATCGGGGGTAAAAAAGGCATATACGTATATGCCGATACGCATATGCCAGCTGGCATATACGTATATGCCTTTTTTACCCCCGATTCGACACCTGCCCCAAAACTCATACATAAATTGCTGAAACCAAATAATTATATGAAAAAAACCCAAAAACTAATCGTCATTTTTGGAGTGAGAGCCCGCACCGCATCCACCGGCCATCGAAGAACCACCGATCACACAACCGTGAGACCAAAGGCTTCGTCTTTCACCGAAATCGTCAGCAACCTAGAAAAATGTGTCGGGGAAGCAAAAACCGAGGCATAATAATAAGCATTTTTGTTATAACAGCGTATTAAATTAAGCAGGAACCATAAAAGTTATAGAAAACGGTTCACTGCTGAACAATATTAAAAAAAATTCTTAAATCATAAAGCAACAGCAACTAATCGTCAATTCCACAGCCTGCCAAGCCAACGATTAACATGTCATCCACGGTTGAAACTTGTCTGCTCAAATCATCAGCAATTTATTTGAAGCCATTTTTAATTTAATTTCTAATTATTTACAGGAAAATACCTTTTTGATAACAATTGACTTTTTTCAATGAAAAATTGAAACGGCCATTTTGGATTTGAAAAACTGCAACGGCACACTTTCCTTAAAACCGTATTTCAAGCTGATTTGATCACGCAATCTTTGAGCGTTTTTTTCTGCCATATTTTCGGCCTCTAGAAGTTAGCCCACTTGCGAGTTTGCATTTGAGAATATGCAGAGCTACACTAAATGAAAAAAAATCAAAGACAGCATGTTATTTTACACGCATTGAACACCGAATTTTAACGTATGCATGTAACTTGTCACATGATTTTTTTTTTCAAAAAGTTTTCAAAAATCCAAAATTTATTTTTTTCATTTTGGATTTGCAGAAGTAAAATGATTTGCATGACGGTTTTTGCAGTTTGAAAAAATTCTAGGATTTTTACTGGGTTTTGGAAAATTGCGTGGTACACTGGTCACGGGTTCCACGGAAAGGGCTCAAAATTAGCCAAAAACATGCTTCATTGGCTTATAACTCGCGATAGAAAACTCGGATCGTCGAAAACTCACTTCCATCGTGTAGAGCGTGTCCGAATTGACCTAGAAACATGTTCAAATTACCGAAAAGTTTTTTTTATGGAACCCATTTAATGGCACATGCCAGTTTTAGGGTCCCAAATACCGTAATTTTCAGTCGTCCTCAGGGCACGAGCCTGGAAACGTTTTTTGGCTAAATTCTATTACATCCTAGTTGCAAACCACCAACTGGACCCAACTAGCTTGAATTTTCGACCCCAAGTCTTTCATGGCACCTGTGGTACACTGGTCACGGGTTCCACGGAAAGGGCTCAAAATTAGCCAAAAACATGCTTCATTGGCTTATAACTCGCGATAGAAAACTCGGATCGTCGAAAACTCACTTCCATCGTGTAGAGCGTGTCCGAATTAACCTAGAAACAAGTTCAAATTACCGAAAAGTTTTTTTAATGGAACCCATTTAATGGCACATGCCAGTTTTAGGGTCCCAAATACCGTAATTTTCAGTCGTCCTCAGGGCACGAGCCTGGAAACGTTTTTTGGCTAAATTCTATTACATCCTAGTTGCAAACCACCAACTGGACCCAACTAGCTTGAATTTTCGACCCCAAGTCTTTCATGGCACCTGTGGTACACTGGTCACGGGTTCCACGGAAAGGGCTCAAAATTAGCCAAAAACATGCTTCATTGGCTTATAACTCGCGATAGAAAACTCGGATCGTCGAAAACTCACTTCCATCGTGTAGAGCGTGTCCGAATTGACCTAGAAACATGTTCAAATTACCGAAAAGTTTTTTTAATGGAACCCATTTAATGGCACATGCCAGTTTTAGGGTCCCAAATACCGTAATTTTCAGTCGTCCTCAGGGCACGAGCCTGGAAACGTTTTTTGGCTAAATTCTATTACATCCTAGTTGCAAACCACCAACTGGACCCAACTAGCTTGAATTTTCGACCCCAAGTCTTTCATGGCACCTGTGGTACACTGGTCACGGGTTCCACGGAAAGGGCTCAAAATTAGCCAAAAACATGCTTCATTGGCTTATAACTCGCGATAGAAAACTCGGATCGTCGAAAACTCACTTCCATCGTGTAGAGCGTGTCCGAATTGACCTAGAAACATGTTCAAATTACCGAAAAGTTTTTTTTATGGAACCCATTTAATGGCACATGCCAGTTTTAGGGTCCCAAATACCGTAATTTTCAGTCGTCCTCAGGGCACGAGCCTGGAAACGTTTTTTGGCTAAATTCTATTACATCCTAGTTGCAAACCACCAACTGGACCCAACTAGCTTGAATTTTCGACCCCAAGTCTTTCATGGCACCTGTGGTACACTGGTCACGGGTTCCACGGAAAGGGCTCAAAATTAGCCAAAAACATGCTTCATTGGCTTATAACTCGCGATAGAAAACTCGGATCGTCGAAAACTCACTTCCATCGTGTAGAGCGTGTCTGAATTGACCTAGAAACATGTTCAAATTACCGAAAAGTTTTTTTAATGGAACCCATTTAATGGCACATGCCAGTTTTAGGGTCCCAAATACCGTAATTTTCAGTCGTCCTCAGGGCACGAGCCTGGAAACGTTTTTTGGCTAAATTCTATTACATCCTAGTTGCAAACCACCAACTGGACCCAACTAGCTTGAATTTTCGACCCCAAGTCTTTCATGGCACCTGTGGTACACTGGTCACGGGTTCCACGGAAAGGGCTCAAAATTAGCCAAAAACATGCTTCATTGGCTTATAACTCGCGATAGAAAACTCGGATCGTCGAAAACTCACTTCCATCGTGTAGAGCGTGTCCGAATTGACCTAGAAACATGTTCAAATTACCTAAAAGTTTTTTTAATGGAACCCATTTAATGGCACATGCCAGTTTTAGGGTCCCAAATACCGTAATTTTCAGTCGTCCTCAGGGCACGAGCCTGGAAACGTTTTTTGGCTAAATTATATTACATCCTAGTTGCAAACCACCAACTGGACCCAACTAGCTTGAATTTTCGACCCCAAATCTTTCATGGCACCTGTGGTACACTGGTCACGGGTTCCACGGAAAGGGCTCAAAATTAGCCAAAAACATGCTTCATTGGCTTATAACTCGCGATAGAAAACTCGGATCGTCGAAAACTCACTTCCATCGTGTAGAGCGTGTCCGAATTGGCCTAGAAACATGTTCAAATTACCGAAAAGTTTTTTTAATGGAACCCATTTAATGGCACATGCCAGTTTTAGGGTCCCAAATACCGTAATTTTCAGTCGTCCTCAGGGCACGAGCCTGGAAACGTTTTTTGGCTAAATTCTATTGCATCCTAGTTGCAAACCACCAACTGGACCCAACTAGCTTGAATTTTCGACCCCAAGTCTTTCATGGCACCTGTGGTACACTGGTCACGGGTTCCACGGAAAGGGCTCAAAATTAGCCAAAAACATGCTTCATTGGCTTATAACTCGCGATAGAAAACTCGGATCGTCGAAAACTCACTTCCATCGTGTAGAGCGTGTCCGATTTGACCTAGAAACATGTTCAAATTACCGAAAAGTTTTTTTAATGGAACCCATTTAATGGCACATGCCAGTTTTAGGGTCCCAAATACCGTAATTTTCAGTCGTCCTCAGGGCACGAGCCTGGAAACGTTTTTTGGCTAAATTCTATTACATCCTAGTTGCAAACCACCAACTGGACCCAACTAGCTTGAATTTTCGACCCCAAGTCTTTCATGGCACCTGTGGTACACTGGTCACGGGTTCCACGGAAAGGGCTCAAAATTAGCCAAAAACATGCTTCATTGGCTTATAACTCGCGATAGAAAACTCGGATCGTCGAAAACTCACTTCCATCGTGTAGAGCGTGTCCGAATTGACCTAGAAACATGTTCAAATTACCGAAAAGTTTTTTTAATGGAACCCATTTAATGGCACATGCCAGTTTTAGGGTCCCAAATACCGTAATTTTCAGTCGTCCTCAGGGCACGAGCCTGGAAACGTTTTTTGGCTAAATTCTATTACATCCTAGTTGCATCCAACAAATGGACCCAACTAGCTTGAATTTTCGACCCCAAGTCTTTCATGGCACCTGTGGTACACTGGTCACGGGTTTCACGGAAAGGGCTCAAAATTAGACAAAAACATGCTTCATTGGCTTATAACTCGCGATAGAAAACTCGGATCGTCGAAAACTCACTTCCATCGTGTAGAGCGTGTCCGAATTGACCTAGAAACATGTTCAAATTACCGAAAAGTTTTTTTAATGGAACCCATTTAATGGCACATGCCAGTTTTAGGGTCCCAAATACCGTAATTTTCAGTCGTCCTCAGGGCACGAGCCTGGAAACGTTTTTTGGCTAAATTATATTACATCCTAGTTGCAAACCACCAACTGGACCCAACTAGCTTGAATTTTCGACCCCAAATCTTTCATGGCACCTGTGGTACACTGGTCACGGGTTCCACGGAAAGGGCTCAAAATTAGCCAAAAACATGCTTCATTGGCTTATAACTCGCGATAGAAAACTCGGATCGTCGAAAACTCACTTCCACCGTGTAGAGCGTGTCCGAATTGACCTAGAAACATGTTCAAATTACCGAAAAGTTTTTTTAATGGAACCCATTTAATGGCACATGCCAGTTTTAGGGTCCCAAATACCGTAATTTTCAGTCGTCCTCAGGGCACGAGCCTGGAAACGTTTTTTGGCTAAATTCTATTACATCCTAGTTGCAAACCACCAACTGGACCCAACTAGCTTGAATTTTCGACCCCAAGTCTTTCATGGCACCTGTGGTACACTGGTCACGGGTTCCACGGAAAGGGCTCAAAATTAGCCAAAAACATGCTTCATTGGCTTATAACTCGCGATAGAAAACTCGAATCGTCGAAAACTCACTTCCATCGTGTAGAGCGTGTCCGATTTGACCTAGAAACATGTTCAAATTAGCGACAAGTTTTTTAATGGAACCCATTTAATGGCACATGCCAGTTTTAGGGTCCCAAATACCGTAATTTTCAGTCGTCCTCAGGGCACGAGCCTGGAAACGTTTTTTGGCTAAATTCTATTACATCCTAGTTGCAAACCACCAACTGGACCCAACTAGCTTGAATTTTCGACCCCAAGTCTTTCATGGCACCTGTGGTACACTGGTCACGGGTTCCACGGAAAGGGCTCAAAATTAGCCAAAAACATGCTTCATTGGCTTATAACTCGCGATAGAAAACTCGGATCGTCGAAAACTCACTTCCATCGTGTAGAGCGTGTCCGAATTGACCTAGAAACATGTTCAAATTACCGAAAAGTTTTTTTAATGGAACCCATTTAATGGCACATGCCAGTTTTAGGGTCCCAAATACCGTAATTTTCAGTCGTCCTCAGGGCACGAGCCTGGAAACGTTTTTTGGCTAAATTCTATTACATCCTAGTTGCAAACCACCAACTGGACCCAACTAGCTTGAATTTTCGACCCCAAGTCTTTCATGGCACCTGTGGTACACTGGTCACGGGTTCCACGGAAAGGGCTCAAAATTAGCCAAAAACATGCTTCATTGGCTTATAACTCGCGATAGAAAACTCGGATCGTCGAAAACTCACTTCCATCGTGTAGAGCGTGTCCGAATTGACCTAGAAACATGTTCAAATTACCTAAAAGTTTTTTTAATGGAACCCATTTAATGGCACATGCCAGTTTTAGGGTCCCAAATACCGTAATTTTCAGTCGTCCTCAGGGCACGAGCCTGGAAACGTTTTTTGGCTAAATTATATTACATCCTAGTTGCAAACCACCAACTGGACCCAACTAGCTTGAATTTTCGACCCCAAATCTTTCATGGCACCTGTGGTACACTGGTCACGGGTTCCACGGAAAGGGCTCAAAATTAGCCAAAAACATGCTTCATTGGCTTATAACTCGCGATAGAAAACTCGGATCGTCGAAAACTCACTTCCATCGTGTAGAGCGTGTCCGAATTGACCTAGAAACATGTTCAAATTACCGAAAAGTTTTTTTAATGGAACCCATTTAATGGCACATGCCAGTTTTAGGGTCCCAAATACCGTAATTTTCAGTCGTCCTCAGGGCACGAGCCTGGAAACGTTTTTTGGCTAAATTCTATTACATCCTAGTTGCAAACCACCAACTGGACCCAACTAGCTTGAATTTTCGACCCCAAGTCTTTCATGGCACCTGTGGTACACTGGTCACGGGTTCCACGGAAAGGGCTCAAAATTAGCCAAAAACATGCTTCATTGGCTTATAACTCGCGATAGAAAACTCGGATCGTCGAAAACTCACTTCCATCGTGTAGAGCGTGTCCGATTTGACCTAGAAACATGTTCAAATTACCGAAAAGTTTTTTTAATGGAACCCATTTAATGGCACATGCCAGTTTTAGGGTCCCAAATACCGTAATTTTCAGTCGTCCTCAGGGCACGAGCCTGGAAACGTTTTTTGGCTAAATTCTATTACATCCTAGTTGCAAACCACCAACTGGACCCAACTAGCTTGAATTTTCGACCCCAAGTCTTTCATGGCACCTGTGGTACACTGGTCACGGGTTCCACGGAAAGGGCTCAAATTTAGCCAAAAACATGCTTCATTGGCTTATAACTCGCGATAGAAAACTCGGATCGTCGAAAACTCACTTCCATCGTGTAGAGCGTGTCCGAATTGACCTAGAAACATGTTCAAATTACCGAAAAGTTTTTTTAATGGAACCCATTTAATGGCACATGCCAGTTTTAGGGTCCCAAATACCGTAATTTTCAGTCGTCCTCAGGGCACGAGCCTGGAAACGTTTTTTGGCTAAATTCTATTACATCCTAGTTGCATCCAACAAATGGACCCAACTAGCTTGAATTTTCGACCCCAAGTCTTTCATGGCCCCTGTGGTACACTGGTCACGGGTTTCACGGAAAGGGCTCAAAATTGCAATTTTACAGACCCCACAGATTTTTCGAAAGTTTACAGTTTTTATCAAAAATCTGGGAAACGAACCCGGGGCCGCTCGCATGCTAGGCAAGCGCTCTTGCGCTGTGCTACTGAGCCGATGCAACTAAGCTGCACAGACCCGACTATAAATGGCTCGCTACGCTCGCATGCTCTCTATAACATAGTGCCTATGCTACAACACGTGCAGGTACAAATATTGAAATCTCCCCTGCGGGGCCTAACGCGCTTGTCCTCGCTCCGCTCGGACAAGCCAGCCTTACGTTAGGTTATCGGGGGTTCGCAGACAGTAAAACTTTACATGGAATAGTAATGTTGCTCGAGAAAATCCAAATTCGAAAAATCTGTGGGGTTTGTAATCATGCCTCAAAATTAGACAAAAACATGCTTCATTGGCCTATAACTCGCGATAGAAAACTCGGATCGTCGAAAACTCACTTCCATCGTGTAGAGCGTGTCCGAATTGACCTAGAAACATGTTCAAATTACCGAAAAGTTATTTTAATGAAACCCATTTAATGGCACATGCCAGTTTTAGGGTCCCAAATACCGTAATTTTCAGTCGTCCTCAGGGCACGAGCCTGGAAACGTTTTTTGGCTAAATTCTATTACATCCTAGTTGCAAACCACCAACTGGACCCAACTAGCTTGAATTTTCGACCCCAAGTCTTTCATGGCACCTGTGGTACACTGGTCACGGGTTCCACGGAAAGGGCTCAAAATTAGCCAAAAACATGCTTCATTGGCTTATAACTCGCGATAGAAAACTCGGATCGTCGAAAACTCACTTCCATCGTGTAGAGCGTGTCCGAATTGACCTAGAAACATGTTCAAATTACCGAAAAGTTTTTTTAATGGAACCCATTTAATGGCACATGCCAGTTTTAGGGTCCCAAATACCGTAATTTTCAGTCGTCCTCAGGGCACGAGCCTGGAAACGTTTTTTGGCTAAATTCTATTACATCCTAGTTGCAAACCACCAACTGGACCCAACTAGCTTGAATTTTCGACCCCAAGTCTTTCATGGCACCTGTGGTACACTGGTCACGGGTTCCACGGAAAGGGCTCAAAATTAGCCAAAAACATGCTTCATTGGCTTATAACTCGCGATAGAAAACTCGGATCGTCGAAAACTCACTTCCATCGTGTAGAGCGTGTCCGAATTGACCTAGAAACATGTTCAAATTACCGAAAAGTTTTTTTAATGGAACCCATTTAATGGCACATGCCAGTTTTAGGGTCCCAAATACCGTAATTTTCAGTCGTCCTCAGGGCACGAGCCTGGAAACGTTTTTTGGCTAAATTCTATTACATCCTAGTTGCAAACCACCAACTGGACCCAACTAGCTTGAATTTTCGACCCCAAGTCTTTCATGGCACCTGTGGTACACTGGTCACGGGTTCCACGGAAAGGGCTCAAAATTAGCCAAAAACATGCTTCATTGGCTTATAACTCGCGATAGAAAACTCGGATCGTCGAAAACTCACTTCCATCGTGTAGAGCGTGTCCGAATTGACCTAGAAACATGTTCAAATTACCGAAAAGTTTTTTTTATGGAACCCATTTAATGGCACATGCCAGTTTTAGGGTCCCAAATACCGTAATTTTCAGTCGTCCTCAGGGCACGAGCCTGGAAACGTTTTTTGGCTAAATTCTATTACATCCTAGTTGCAAACCACCAACTGGACCCAACTAGCTTGAATTTTCGACCCCAAGTCTTTCATGGCACCTGTGGTACACTGGTCACGGGTTCCACGGAAAGGGCTCAAAATTAGCCAAAAACATGCTTCATTGGCTTATAACTCGCGATAGAAAACTCGGATCGTCGAAAACTCACTTCCATCGTGTAGAGCGTGTCCGATTTGACCTAGAAACATGTTCAAATTACCGAAAAGTTTTTTTAATGGAACCCATTTAATGGCACATGCCAGTTTTAGGGTCCCAAATACCGTAATTTTCAGTCGTCCTCAGGGCACGAGCCTGGAAACGTTTTTTGGCTAAATTCTATTACATCCTAGTTGCAAACCACCAACTGGACCCAACTAGCTTGAATTTTCGACCCCAAGTCTTTCATGGCACCTGTGGTACACTGGTCACGGGTTCCACGGAAAGGGCTCAAATTTAGCCAAAAACATGCTTCATTGGCTTATAACTCGCGATAGAAAACTCGGATCGTCGAAAACTCACTTCCATCGTGTAGAGCGTGTCCGAATTGACCTAGAAACATGTTCAAATTACCGAAAAGTTTTTTTAATGGAACCCATTTAATGGCACATGCCAGTTTTAGGGTCCCAAATACCGTAATTTTCAGTCGTCCTCAGGGCACGAGCCTGGAAACGTTTTTTGGCTAAATTCTATTACATCCTAGTTGCATCCAACAAATGGACCCAACTAGCTTGAATTTTCGACCCCAAGTCTTTCATGGCCCCTGTGGTACACTGGTCACGGGTTTCACGGAAAGGGCTCAAAATTGCAATTTTACAGACCCCACAGATTTTTCGAAAGTTTACAGTTTTTATCAAAAATCTGGGAAACGAACCCGGGGCCGCTCGCATGCTAGGCAAGCGCTCTTGCGCTGTGCTACTGAGCCGATGCAACTAAGCTGCACAGACCCGACTATAAATGGCTCGCTACGCTCGCATGCTCTCTATAACATAGTGCCTATGCTACAACACGTGCAGGTACAAATATTGAAATCTCCCCTGCGGGGCCTAACGCGCTTGTCCTCGCTCCGCTCGGACAAGCCAGCCTTACGTTAGGTTATCGGGGGTTCGCAGACAGTAAAACTTTACATGGAATAGTAATGTTGCTCGAGAAAATCCAAATTCGAAAAATCTGTGGGGTTTGTAATCATGCCTCAAAATTAGACAAAAACATGCTTCATTGGCCTATAACTCGCGATAGAAAACTCGGATCGTCGAAAACTCACTTCCATCGTGTAGAGCGTGTCCGAATTGACCTAGAAACATGTTCAAATTATCGAAAAGTTATTTTAATGGAACTCATTTAATGGCACATGCCAGTTTTAGGGTCCCAAATACCGTAATTTTCAGTCGTCCTCAGGGCACGAGCCTGGAAACGTTTTTTGGCTAAATTCTATTACATCCTAGTTGCAAACCACCAACTGGACCCAACTAGCTTGAATTTTCGACCCCAAGTCTTTCGTGGCACCTGTGGTACACTGGTCACGGGTTCCACGGAAAGGGCTCAAAATTAGCCAAAAAAATGCTTCATTGGCTTATAACTCGCGATAGAAAACTCGGATCGTCGAAAACTTACTTCCATCGTGTAGAGCGTGTCCGAATTGACCTAGAAACATGTTCAAATTAGCGACAAGTTTTTTAATGGAACCCATTTAATGGCACATGCCAGTTTTAGGGTACCAAATACCGTAATTTTCAGTCGTCCTCAGGGCACGAACCTGGAAACGTTTTTTGGCTAAATTCTATTACATCCTAGTTGCAAACCACCAACTGGACCCAACTAGCTTGAATTTTCGACCCCAAGTCTTTCATGGCACCTGTGGTACACTGGTCACGGGTTCCACGGAAAGGGCTCAAAATTAGCCAAAAACATGCTTCATTGGCTTATAACTCGCGATAGAAAACTCGGATCGTCGAAAACTCACTTCCATCGTGTAGAGCGTGTCCGAATTGACCTAGAAACATGTTCAAATTACCGAAAAGTGTTTTTAATGGAACCCATTTAATGGCACATGCCAGTTTTAGGGTCCCAAATACCGTAATTTTCAGTCGTCCTCAGGGCACGAGCCTGGAAACGTTTTTTGGCTAAATTCTATTACATCCTAGTTGCATCCAACAAATGGACCCAACTAGCTTGAATTTTCGACCCCAAGTCTTTCATGGCACCTGTGGTACACTGGTCACGGGTTTCACGGAAAGGGCTCAAAATTAGACAAAAACATGCTTCATTGGCTTATAACTCGCGATAGAAAACTCGGATCGTCGAAAACTCACTTCCATCGTGTAGAGCGTGTCCGAATTGACCTAGAAACATGTTCAAATTATCGAAAAGTTATTTTAATGGAACTCATTTAATGGCACATGCCAGTTTTAGGGTCCCAAATACCGTAATTTTCAGTCGTCCTCAGGGCACGAGCCTGGAAACGTTTTTTGGCTAAATTCTATTACATCCTAGTTGCAAACCACCAACTGGACCCAACTAGCTTGAATTTTCGACCCCAAGTCTTTCGTGGCACCTGTGGTACACTGGTCACGGGTTCCACGGAAAGGGCTCAAAATTAGCCAAAAAAATGCTTCATTGGCTTATAACTCGCGATAGAAAACTCGGATCGTCGAAAACTCACTTCCATCGTGTAGAGCGTGTCCGAATTGACCTAGAAACATGTTCAAATTAGCGACAAGTTTTTTAATGGAACCCATTTAATGGCACATGCCAGTTTTAGGGTCCCAAATACCGTAATTTTCAGTCGTCCTCAGGGCACGAGCCTGGAAACTTTTTTTGGCTAAATTCTATTACATCCTAGTTGCAAACCACCAACTGGACCCAACTAGCTTGAATTTTCGACCCCAAGTCTTTCATGGCACCTGTGGTACACTGGTCACGGGTTTCACGGAAAGGGCTCAAAATTAGCCAAAAACATGCTTCATTGGCTTATAACTCGCGATAGAAAACTCGGATCGTCGAAAACTCACTTCCATCGTGTAGAGCGTGTCCGAATTGACCTAGAAACATGTTCAAATTAGCGACAAGTTTTTTAATGGAACCCATTTAATGGCACATGCCAGTTTTAGGGTCCCAAATACCGTAATTTTCAGTCGTCCTCAGGGCACGAGCCTGGAAACTTTTTTTGGCTAAATTCTATTACATCCTAGTTGCAAACCACCAACTGGACCCAACTAGCTTGAATTTTCGACCCCAAGTCTTTCATGGCACCTGTGGTACACTGGTCACGGGTTCCACGGAAAGGGCTCAAAATTAGCCAAAAACATGCTTCATTGGCTTATAACTCGCGATAGAAAACTCGGATCGTCGAAAACTCACTTCCATCGTGTAGAGCGTGTCCGAATTGACCTAGAAACATGTTCAAATTACCGAAAAGTTTTTTTTATGGAACCCATTTAATGGCACATGCCAGTTTTAGGGTCCCAAATACCGTAATTTTCAGTCGTCCTCAGGGCACGAGCCTGGAAACGTTTTTTGGCTAAATTCTATTACATCCTAGTTGCAAACCACCAACTGGACCCAACTAGCTTGAATTTTCGACCCCAAGTCTTTCATGGCACCTGTGGTACACTGGTCACGGGTTCCACGGAAAGGGCTCAAAATTAGCCAAAAACATGCTTCATTGGCTTATAACTCGCGATAGAAAACTCGGATCGTCGAAAACTCACTTCCATCGTGTAGAGCGTGTCCGAATTGACCTAGAAACATGTTCAAATTACCGAAAAGTTTTTTTAATGGAACCCATTTAATGGCACATGCCAGTTTTAGGGTCCCAAATACCGTAATTTTCAGTCGTCCTCAGGGCACGAGCCTGGAAACGTTTTTTGGCTAAATTCTATTACATCCTAGTTGCAAACCACCAACTGGACCCAACTAGCTTGAATTTTCGACCCCAAGTCTTTCATGGCACCTGTGGTACACTGGTCACGGGTTCCACGGAAAGGGCTCAAAATTAGCCAAAAACATGCTTCATTGGCTTATAACTCGCGATAGAAAACTCGGATCGTCGAAAACTCACTTCCATCGTGTAGAGCGTGTCCGAATTGACCTAGAAACATGTTCAAATTACCTAAAAGTTTTTTTAATGGAACCCATTTAATGGCACATGCCAGTTTTAGGGTCCCAAATACCGTAATTTTCAGTCGTCCTCAGGGCACGAGCCTGGAAACGTTTTTTGGCTAAATTCTATTACATCCTAGTTGCAAACCACCAACTGGACCCAACTAGCTTGAATTTTCGACCCCAAGTCTTTCATGGCACCTGTGGTACACTGGTCACGGGTTCCACGGAAAGGGCTCAAAATTAGCCAAAAACATGCTTCATTGGCTTATAACTCGCGATAGAAAACTCGGATCGTCGAAAACTCACTTCCATCGTGTAGAGCGTGTCCGAATTGACCTAGAAACATGTTCAAATTACCGAAAAGTTTTTTTAATGGAACCCATTTAATGGCACATGCCAGTTTTAGGGTCCTAAATACCGTAATTTTCAGTCGTCCTCAGGGCACGAGCCTGGAAACGTTTTTTGGCTAAATTCTATTACATCCTAGTTGCAAACCACCAACTGGACCCAACTAGCTTGAATTTTCGACCCCAAGTCTTTCATGGCACCTGTGGTACACTGGTCACGGGTTCCACGGAAAGGGCTCAAAATTAGCCAAAAACATGCTTCATTGGCTTATAACTCGCGATAGAAAACTCGGATCGTCGAAAACTCACTTCCATCGTGTAGAGCGTGTCCGAATTGACCTAGAAACATGTTCAAATTACCTAAAAGTTTTTTTAATGGAACCCATTTAATGGCACATGCCAGTTTTAGGGTCGCAAATACCGTAATTTTCAGTCGTCCTCAGGGCACGAGCCTGGAAACGTTTTTTGGCTAAATTATATTACATCCTAGTTGCAAACCACCAACTGGACCCAACTAGCTTGAATTTTCGACCCCAAGTCTTTCATGGCACCTGTGGTACACTGGTCACGGGTTTCACGGAAAGGGCTCAAAATTAGCCAAAAACATGCTTCATTGGCTTATAACTCGCGATAGAAAACTCGGATCGTCGAAAACTCACTTCCATCGTGTAGAGCGTGTCCGAATTGACCTAGAAACATGTTCAAATTACCGAAAAGTTTTTTTAATGAAACCCATTTAATGGCACATGCCAGTTTTAGGGTCCCAAATACCGTAATTTTCAGTCGTCCTCAGGGCACGAGCCTGGAAACGTTTTTTGGCTAAATTCTATTACATCCTAGTTGCAAACCACCAACTGGACCCAACTAGCTTGAATTTTCGACCCCAAGTCTTTCATGGCACCTGTGGTACACTGGTCACGGGTTCCACGGAAAGGGCTCAAAATTAGCCAAAAACATGCTTCATTGGCTTATAACTCGCGATAGAAAACTCGGATCGTCGAAAACTCACTTCCATCGTGTAGAGCGTGTCCGATTTGACCTAGAAACATGTTCAAATTACCGAAAAGTTTTTTTAATGGAACCCATTTAATGGCACATGCCAGTTTTAGGGTCCCAAATACCGTAATTTTCAGTCGTCCTCAGGGCACGAGCCTGGAAACGTTTTTTGGCTAAATTCTATTACATCCTAGTTGCAAACCACCAACTGGACCCAACTAGCTTGAATTTTCGACCCCAAGTCTTTCATGGCACCTGTGGTACACTGGTCACGGGTTCCACGGAAAGGGCTCAAAATTAGCCAAAAACATGCTTCATTGGCTTATAACTCGCGATAGAAAACTCGGATCGTCGAAAACTCACTTCCATCGTGTAGAGCGTGTCCGAATTGACCTAGAAACATGTTCAAATTACCGAAAAGTTTTTTTAATGGAACCCATTTAATGGCACATGCCAGTTTTAGGGTCCCAAATACCGTAATTTTCAGTCGTCCTCAGGGCACGAGCCTGGAAACGTTTTTTGGCTAAATTCTATTACATCCTAGTTGCAAACCACCAACTGGACCCAACTAGCTTGAATTTTCGACCCCAAGTCTTTCATGGCACCTGTGGTACACTGGTCACGGGTTCCACGGAAAGGGCTCAAAATTAGCCAAAAACATGCTTCATTGGCTTATAACTCGCGATAGAAAACTCGGATCGTCGAAAACTCACTTCCATCGTGTAGAGCGTGTCCGAATTGACCTAGAAACATGTTCAAATTACCGAAAAGTTTTTTTTATGGAACCCATTTAATGGCACATGCCAGTTTTAGGGTCCCAAATACCGTAATTTTCAGTCGTCCTCAGGGCACGAGCCTGGAAACGTTTTTTGGCTAAATTCTATTACATCCTAGTTGCAAACCACCAACTGGACCCAACTAGCTTGAATTTTCGACCCCAAGTCTTTCATGGCACCTGTGGTACACTGGTCACGGGTTCCACGGAAAGGGCTCAAAATTAGCCAAAAACATGCTTCATTGGCTTATAACTCGCGATAGAAAACTCGGATCGTCGAAAACTCACTTCCATCGTGTAGATCGTGTCTGAATTGACCTAGAAACATGTTCAAATTACCGAAAAGTTTTTTTAATGGAACCCATTTAATGGCACATGCCAGTTTTAGGGTCCCAAATACCGTAATTTTCAGTCGTCCTCAGGGCACGAGCCTGGAAACGTTTTTTGGCTAAATTCTATTACATCCTAGGTGCAAACCACCAACTGGACCCAACTAGCTTGAATTTTCGACCCCAATTCTTTCATGGCACCTGTGGTACACTGGTCACGGGTTCCACGGAAAGGGCTCAAAATTAGCCAAAAACATGCTTCATTGGCTTATAACTCGCGATAGAAAACTCGGATCGTCGAAAACTCACTTCGATCGTGTAGAGCGTGTCCGAATTGACCTAGAAACATGTTCAAATTACCTAAAAGTTTTTTTAATGGAACCCATTTAATGGCACATGCCAGTTTTAGGGTCCCAAATACCGTAATTTTCAGTCGTCCTCAGGGCACGAGCCTGGAAACGTTTTTTGGCTAAATTATATTACATCCTAGTTGCAAACCACCAACTGGACCCAACTAGCTTGAATTTTCGACCCCAAGTCTTTCATGGCACCTGTGGTACACTGGTCACGGGTTTCACGGAAAGGGCTCAAAATTAGCCAAAAACATGCTTCATTGGCTTATAACTCGCGATAGAAAACTCGGATCGTCGAAAACTCACTTCCATCGTGTAGAGCGTGTCCGAATTGACCTAGAAACATGTTCAAATTACCGAAAAGTTTTTTTAATGAAACCCATTTAATGGCACATGCCAGTTTTAGGGTCCCAAATACCGTAATTTTCAGTCGTCCTCAGGGCACGAGCCTGGAAACGTTTTTTGGCTAAATTCTATTACATCCTAGTTGCAAACCACCAACTGGACCCAACTAGCTTGAATTTTCGACCCCAAGTCTTTCATGGCACCTGTGGTACACTGGTCACGGGTTCCACGGAAAGGGCTCAAAATTAGCCAAAAACATGCTTCATTGGCTTATAACTCGCGATAGAAAACTCGGATCGTCGAAAACTCACTTCCATCGTGTAGATCGTGTCTGAATTGACCTAGAAACATGTTCAAATTACCGAAAAGTTTTTTTAATGGAACCCATTTAATGGCACATGCCAGTTTTAGGGTCCCAAATACCGTAATTTTCAGTCGTCCTCAGGGCACGAGCCTGGAAACGTTTTTTGGCTAAATTCTATTACATCCTAGGTGCAAACCACCAACTGGACCCAACTAGCTTGAATTTTCGACCCCAATTCTTTCATGGCACCTGTGGTACACTGGTCACGGGTTCCACGGAAAGGGCTCAAAATTAGCCAAAAACATGCTTCATTGGCTTATAACTCGCGATAGAAAACTCGGATCGTCGAAAACTCACTTCGATCGTGTAGAGCGTGTCCGAATTGACCTAGAAACATGTTCAAATTACCTAAAAGTTTTTTTAATGGAACCCATTTAATGGCACATGCCAGTTTTAGGGTCCCAAATACCGTAATTTTCAGTCGTCCTCAGGGCACGAGCCTGGAAACGTTTTTTGGCTAAATTATATTACATCCTAGTTGCAAACCACCAACTGGACCCAACTAGCTTGAATTTTCGACCCCAAGTCTTTCATGGCACCTGTGGTACACTGGTCACGGGTTTCACGGAAAGGGCTCAAAATTAGCCAAAAACATGCTTCATTGGCTTATAACTCGCGATAGAAAACTCGGATCGTCGAAAACTCACTTCCATCGTGTAGAGCGTGTCCGAATTGACCTAGAAACATGTTCAAATTACCGAAAAGTTTTTTTAATGAAACCCATTTAATGGCACATGCCAGTTTTAGGGTCCCAAATACCGTAATTTTCAGTCGTCCTCAGGGCACGAGCCTGGAAACGTTTTTTGGCTAAATTCTATTACATCCTAGTTGCAAACCACCAACTGGACCCAACTAGCTTGAATTTTCGACCCCAAGTCTTTCATGGCACCTGTGGTACACTGGTCACGGGTTCCACGGAAAGGGCTCAAAATTAGCCAAAAACATGCTTCATTGGCTTATAACTCGCGATAGAAAACTCGGATCGTCGAAAACTCACTTCCATCGTGTAGAGCGTGTCCGAATTGACCTAGAAACATGTTCAAATTACCTAAAAGTTTTTTTAATGGAACCCATTTAATGGCACATGCCAGTTTTAGGGTCTCAAATACCGTAATTTTCAGTCGTCCTCAGGGCACGAGCCTGGAAACGTTTTTTGGCTAAATTATATTACATCCTAGTTGCAAACCACCAACTGGACCCAACTAGCTTGAATTTTCGACCCCAAGTCTTTCATGGCACCTGTGGTACACTGGTCACGGGTTTCACGGAAAGGGTTAAAAAAAATTAGCCAAAAACATGCTTCATTGGCTTATAACTCGCGATAGAAAACTCGGATCGTCGAAAACTCACTTCCATCGTGTAGAGCGTGTCCGAATTGACCTAGAAACATGTTCAAATTACCGAAAAGTTTTTTTTAATGAAACCCGTTTAATGGCACATGCCAGTTTTAGGGTCCCAAATACCGTAATTTTCAGTCGTCCTCAGGGCACGAGCCTGGAAACGTTTTTTGGCTAAATTCTATTACATCCTAGTTGCAAACCACCAACTGGACCCAACTAGCTTGAATTTTCGACCCCAAGTCTTTCATGGCACCTGTGGTACACTGGTCACGGGTTCCACGGAAAGGGCTCAAAATTAGCCAAAAACATGCTTCATTGGCTTATAACTCGCGATAGAAAACTCGGATCGTCGAAAACTCACTTCCATCGTGTAGAGCGTGTCCGAATTGACCTAGAAACATGTTCAAATTACCGAAAAGTTTTTTTAATGGAACCCATTTAATGGCACATGCCAGTTTTAGGGTCCCAAATACCGTAATTTTCAGTCGTCCTCAGGGCACGAGCCTGGAAACGTTTTTTGGCTAAATTCTATTACATCCTAGTTGCAAACCACCAACTGGACCCAACTAGCTTGAATTTTTGACCCCAAGTCTTTCATGGCACCTGTGGTACACTGGTCACGGGTTCCACGGAAAGGGCTCAAAATTAGCCACAAACATGCTTCATTGGCTTATAACTCGCGATAGAAAACTCGGATCGTCGAAAACTCACTTCCATCGTGTAGAGCGTGTCCGATTTGACCTAGAAACATGTTCAAATTACCGAAAAGTTTTTTTAATGGAACCCATTTAATGGCACATGCCAGTTTTAGGGTCCCAAATACCGTAATTTTCAGTCGTCCTCAGGGCACGAGCCTGGAAACGTTTTTTGGCTAAATTCTATTACATCCTAGTTGCAAACCACCAACTGGACCCAACTAGCTTGAATTTTCGACCCCAAGTCTTTCATGGCACCTGTGGTACACTGGTCACGGGTTCCACGGAAAGGGCTCAAAATTAGCCAAAAACATGCTTCATTGGCTTATAACTCGCGATAGAAAACTCGGATCGTCGAAAACTCACTTCCATCATGTAGAGCGTGTCCGAATTGACCTAGAAACATGTTCAAATTACCTAAAAGTTTTTTTAATGGAACCCATTTAATGGCACATGCCAGTTTTAGGGTCCCAAATACCGTAATTTTCAGTCGTCCTCAGGGCACGAGCCTGGAAACGTTTTTTTGGCTAAATTCTATTACATCCTAGTTGCAAACCACCAACTGGACCCAACTAGCTTGAATTTTCGACCCCAAGTCTTTCATGGCACCTGTGGTACACTGGTCACGGGTTTCACGGAAAGGGCTCAAAATTAGCCAAAAACATGCTTCATTGGCTTATAACTCGCGATAGAAAACTCGGATCGTCGAAAACTCACTTCCATCGTGTAGAGCGTGTCCGAATTGACCTAGAAACATGTTCAAATTACCGAAAAGTTTTTTTAATGGAACCCATTTAATGGCACATGCCAGTTTTAGGGTCCCAAATACCGTAATTTTCAGTCGTCCTCAGGGCACGAGCCTGGAAACGTTTTTTGGCTAAATTCTATTACATCCTAGTTGCATCCAACAAATGGACCCAACTAGCTTGAATTTTCGACCCCAAGTCTTTCATGGCACCTGTGGTACACTGGTCACGGGTTCCACGGAAAGAGCTCAAAATTAGCCAAAAACATGCTTCATTGGCTTATAACTCGCGATAGAAAACTCGGATCGTCGAAAACTCACTTCCATCGTGTAGAGCGTGTCCGAATTGACCTAGGAACATGTTCAAATTACCGAAAAAAAATTTAATGGAACCCATTTAATGGCACATGCCAGTTTTAGGGTCCCAAATACCGTAATTTTCAGTCGTCCTCAGGGCACGAGCCTGGAAACGTTTTTTGGCTAAATTCTATTACATCATAGTTGCAAACCACCAACTGGACCCAACTAGCTTGAATTTTCGACCCCAAGTCTTTCATGGCACCTGTGGTACACTGGTCACGGGTTCCACGGAAAGGGCTCAAAATTAGCCAAAAACATGCTTCATTGGCTTATAACTCGCGATAGAAAACTCGGATCGTCGAAAACTCACTTCCATCGTGTAGAGCGTGTCCGAATTGACCTAGAAACATGTTCAAATTACCTAAAAGTTTTTTTAATGGAACCCATTTAATGGCACATGCCAGTTTTAGGGTCCCAAATACCGTAATTTTCAGTCGTCCTCAGGGCACGAGCCTGGAAACGTTTTTTGGCTAAATTCTATTACATCCTAGTTGCAAACCACCAACTGGACCCAACTAGCTTGAATTTTCGACCCCAAGTCTTTCATGGCACCTGTGGTACACTGGTCACGGGTTCCACGGAAAGGGCTCAAAATTAGCCAAAAACATGCTTCATTGGCTTATAACTCGCGATAGAAAACTCGGATCGTCGAAAACTCACTTCCATCGTGTAGAGCGTGTCCGAATTGACCTAGAAACATGTTCAAATTACCTAAAAGTTTTTTTAATGGAACCCATTCAATGGCACATGCCAGTTTTAGGGTCCCAAATACCGTAATTTTCAGTCGTCCTCAGGGCACGAGCCTGGAAACGTTTTTTGGCTAAATTCTATTACATCCTAGTTGCAAACCACCAACTGGACCCAACTAGCTTGAATTTTCGACCCCAAGTCTTTCATGGCACCTGTGGTACACTGGTCACGGGTTTCACGGAAAGGGCTCAAAATTAGCCAAAAACATGCTTCATTGGCTTATAACTCGCGATAGAAAACTCGGATCGTCGAAAACTCACTTCCATCGTGTAGAGCGTGTCCGAATTGACCTAGAAACATGTTCAAATTACCGAAAAGTTTTTTTAATGAAACCCATTTAATGGCACATGCCAGTTTTAGGGTCCCAAATACCGTAATTTTCAGTCGTCCTCAGGGCACGAGCCTGGAAACGTTTTTTGGCTAAATTATATTACATCCTAGTTGCAAACCACCAACTGGACCCAACTAGCTTGAATTTTCGACCCCAAATCTTTCATGGCACCTGTGGTACACTGGTCACGGGTTCCACGGAAAGGGCTCAAAATTAGCCAAAAACATGCTTCATTGGCTTATAACTCGCGATAGAAAACTCGGATCGTCGAAAACTCACTTCCACCGTGTAGAGCGTGTCCGAATTGACCTAGAAACATGTTCAAATTACCGAAAAGTTTTTTTAATGGAACCCATTTAATGGCACATGCCAGTTTTAGGGTCCCAAATACCGTAATTTTCAGTCGTCCTCAGGGCACGAGCCTGGAAACGTTTTTTGGCTAAATTCTATTACATCCTAGTTGCAAACCACCAACTGGACCCAACTAGCTTGAATTTTCGACCCCAAGTCTTTCATGGCACCTGTGGTACACTGGTCACGGGTTCCACGGAAAGGGCTCAAAATTAGCCAAAAACATGCTTCATTGGCTTATAACTCGCGATAGAAAACTCGGATCGTCGAAAACTCACTTCCATCGTGTAGAGCGTGTCCGATTTGACCTAGAAACATGTTCAAATTACCGAAAAGTTTTTTTAATGGAACCCATTTAATGGCACATGCCAGTTTTAGGGTCCCAAATACCGTAATTTTCAGTCGTCCTCAGGGCACGAGCCTGGAAACGTTTTTTGGCTAAATTCTATTACATCCTAGTTGCAAACCACCAACTGGACCCAACTAGCTTGAATTTTCGACCCCAAGTCTTTCATGGCACCTGTGGTACACTGGTCACGGGTTCCACGGAAAGGGCTCAAAATTAGCCAAAAACATGCTTCATTGGCTTATAACTCGCGATAGAAAACTCGGATCGTCGAAAACTCACTTCCATCGTGTAGAGCGTGTCCGAATTGACCTAGAAACATGTTCAAATTACCGAAAAGTTTTTTTAATGGAACCCATTTAATGGCACATGCCAGTTTTAGGGTCCCAAATACCGTAATTTTCAGTCGTCCTCAGGGCACGAGCCTGGAAACGTTTTTTGGCTAAATTCTATTACATCCTAGTTGCATCCAACAAATGGACCCAACTAGCTTGAATTTTCGACCCCAAGTCTTTCATGGCACCTGTGGTACACTGGTCACGGGTTTCACGGAAAGGGCTCAAAATTAGACAAAAACATGCTTCATTGGCTTATAACTCGCGATAGAAAACTCGGATCGTCGAAAACTCACTTCCATCGTGTAGAGCGTGTCCGAATTGACCTAGAAACATGTTCAAATTATCGAAAAGTTATTTTAATGGAACTCATTTAATGGCACATGCCAGTTTTAGGGTCCCAAATACCGTAATTTTCAGTCGTCCTCAGGGCACGAGCCTGGAAACGTTTTTTGGCTAAATTCTATTACATCCTAGTTGCAAACCACCAACTGGACCCAACTAGCTTGAATTTTCGACCCCAAGTCTTTCGTGGCACCTGTGGTACACTGGTCACGGGTTCCACGGAAAGGGCTCAAAATTAGCCAAAAAAATGCTTCATTGGCTTATAACTCGCGATAGAAAACTCGGATCGTCGAAAACTCACTTCCATCGTGTAGAGCGTGTCCGAATTGACCTAGAAACATGTTCAAATTAGCGACAAGTTTTTTAATGGAACCCATTTAATGGCACATGCCAGTTTTAGGGTCCCAAATACCGTAATTTTCAGTCGTCCTCAGGGCACGAACCTGGAAACGTTTTTTGGCTAAATTCTATTACATCCTAGTTGCAAACCACCAACTGGACCCAACTAGCTTGAATTTTCGACCACAAGTCTTTCATGGCACCTGTGGTACACTGGTCACGGGTTCCACGGAAAGGGCTCAAAATTAGCCAAAAACATGCTTCATTGGCTTATAACTCGCGATAGAAAACTCGGATCGTCGAAAACTCACTTCCATCGTGTAGAGCGTGTCCGAATTGACCTAGAAACATGTTCAAATTACCGAAAAGTTTTTTTTATGGAACCCATTTAATGGCACATGCCAGTTTTAGGGTCCCAAATACCGTAATTTTCAGTCGTCCTCAGGGCACGAGCCTGGAAACGTTTTTTGGCTAAATTCTATTACATCCTAGTTGCAAACCACCAACTGGACCCAACTAGCTTGAATTTTCGACCCCAAGTCTTTCATGGCACCTGTGGTACACTGGTCACGGGTTCCACGGAAAGGGCTCAAAATTAGCCAAAAACATGCTTCATTGGCTTATAACTCGCGATAGAAAACTCGGATCGTCGAAAACTCACTTCCATCGTGTAGAGCGTGTCCGAATTGACCTAGAAACATGTTCAAATTACCGAAAAGTTTTTTTAATGGAACCCATTTAATGGCACATGCCAGTTTTAGGGTCCCAAATACCGTAATTTTCAGTCGTCCTCAGGGCACGAGCCTGGAAACGTTTTTTGGCTAAATTCTATTACATCCTAGTTGCAAACCACCAACTGGACCCAACTAGCTTGAATTTTCGACCCCAAGTCTTTCATGGCACCTGTGGTACACTGGTCACGGGTTCCACGGAAAGGGCTCAAAATTAGCCAAAAACATGCTTCATTGGCTTATAACTCGCGATAGAAAACTCGGATCGTCGAAAATTCACTTCCATCGTCTAGAGCGTGTCCGAATTGACCTAGATACATGTTCAAATTACCGAAAAGTTTTTTTTATGGAACCCATTTAATGGCACATGCCAGTTTTAGGGTCCCAAATACCGTAATTTTCAGTCGTCCTCAGGGCACGAGCCTGGAAACGTTTTTTGGCTAAATTCTATTACATCCTAGTTGCAAACCACCAACTGGACCCAACTAGCTTGAATTTTCGACCCCAAGTCTTTTATGGCACCTGTGGTACACTGGTCACGGGTTCCACGGAAAGGGCTCAAAATTAGCCAAAAACATGCTTCATTGGCTTATAACTCGCGATAGAAAACTCGGATCGTCGAAAACTCACTTCCATCGTGTAGATCGTGTCTGAATTGACCTAGAAACATGTTCAAATTACCGAAAAGTTTTTTTAATGGAACCCATTTAATGGCACATGCCAGTTTTAGGGTCCCAAATACCGTAATTTTCAGTCGTCCTCAGGGCACGAGCCTGGAAACGTTTTTTGGCTAAATTCTATTACATCCTAGGTGCAAACCACCAACTGGACCCAACTAGCTTGAATTTTCGACCCCAAGTCTTTCATGGCACCTGTGGTACACTGGTCACGGGTTCCACGGAAAGGGCTCAAAATTAGCCAAAAACATGCTTCATTGGCTTATAACTCGCGATAGAAAACTCGGATCGTCGAAAACTCACTTCCATCGTGTAGAGCGTGTCCGAATTGACCTAGAAACATGTTCAAATTACCTAAAAGTTTTTTTAATGGAACCCATTTAATGGCACATGCCAGTTTTAGGGTCCCAAATACCGTAATTTTCAGTCGTCCTCAGGGCACGAGCCTGGAAACGTTTTTTGGCTAAATTATATTACATCCTAGTTGCAAACCACCAACTGGACCCAACTAGCTTGAATTTTCGACCCCAAGTCTTTCATGGCACCTGTGGTACACTGGTCACGGGTTTCACGGAAAGGGCTCAAAATTAGCCAAAAACATGCTTCATTGGCTTATAACTCGCGATAGAAAACTCGGATCGTCGAAAACTCACTTCCATCGTGTAGAGCGTGTCCGAATTGACCTAGAAACATGTTCAAATTACCGAAAAGTTTTTTTAATGAAACCCATTTAATGGCACATGCCAGTTTTAGGGTCCCAAATACCGTAATTTTCAGTCGTCCTCAGGGCACGAGCCTGGAAACGTTTTTTGGCTAAATTCTATTACATCCTAGTTGCAAACCACCAACTGGACCCAACTAGCTTGAATTTTCGACCCCAAGTCTTTCATGGCACCTGTGGTACACTGGTCACGGGTTCCACGGAAAGGGCTCAAAATTAGCCAAAAACATGCTTCATTGGCTTATAACTCGCGATAGAAAACTCGGATCGTCGAAAACTCACTTCCATCGTGTAGAGCGTGTCCGAATTGAACTAGAAACATGTTCAAATTACCGAAAAGTTTTTTTAATGGAACCCATTTAATGGCACATGCCAGTTTTAGGGTCCCAAATACCGTAATTTTCAGTCGTCCTCAGGGCACGAGCCTGGAAACGTTTTTTGGCTAAATTCTATTACATCCTAGTTGCAAACCACCAACTGGACCCAACTAGCTTGAATTTTCGACCCCAAGTCTTTCATGGCACCTGTGGTACACTGGTCACGGGTTCCACGTAAAGGGCTCAAAATTAGCCAAAAACATGCTTCATTGGCTTATAACTCGCGATAGAAAACTCGGATCGTCGAAAACTCACTTCCATCGTGTAGAGCGTGTCCGAATTGACCTAGAAACATGTTCAAATTACCGAAAAGTTTTTTTAATGGAACCCATTTAATGGCACATGCCAGTTTTAGGGTCCCAAATACCGTAATTTGCAGTCGTCCTCAGGGCACGAGCCTGGAAACGTTTTTTGGCTAAATTCTATTACATCCTAGTTGCAAACCACCAACTGGACCCAACTAGCTTGAATTTTCGACCCCAAGTCTTTCATGGCACCTGTGGTACACTGGTCACGGGTTCCACGGAAAGGGCTCAAAATTAGCCAAAAACATGCTTCATTGGCTTATAACTCGCGATAGAAAACTCGGATCGTCGAAAACTCACTTCCATCGTGTAGAGCGTGTCCGAATTGACCTAGAAACATGTTCAAATTACCTAAAAGTTTTTTTAATGGAACCCATTCAATGGCACATGCCAGTTTTAGGGTCCCAAATACCGTAATTTTCAGTCGTCCTCAGGGCACGAGCCTGGAAACGTTTTTTGGCTAAATTCTATTACATCCTAGTTGCAAACCACCAACTGGACCCAACTAGCTTGAATTTTCGACCCCAAGTCTTTCATGGCACCTGTGGTACACTGGTCACGGGTTTCACGGAAAGGGCTCAAAATTAGCCAAAAACATGCTTCATTGGCTTATAACTCACGATAGAAAACTCGGATCGTCGAAAACTCACTTCCATCGTGTAGAGCGTGTCCGAATTGACCTAGAAACATGTTCAAATTACCGAAAAGTTTTTTTAATGGAACCCATTTAATGGCACATGCCAGTTTTAGGGTCCCAAATACCGTAATTTTCAGTCGTCCTCAGGGCACGAGCCTGGAAACGTTTTTTGGCTAAATTCTATTACATCCTAGTTGCAAACCACCAACTGGACCCAACTAGCTTGAATTTTCGACCCCAAATCTTTCATGGCACCTGTGGTACACTGGTCACGGGTTTCACGGAAAGGGCTCAAAATTAGACAAAAACATGCTTCATTGGCTTATAACTCGCGATAGAAAACTCGGATCGTCGAAAACTCACTTCCATCGTGTAGAGCGTGTCCGAATTGACCTAGAAACATGTTCAAATTATCGAAAAGTTATTTTAATGGAACTCATTTAATGGCACATGCCAGTTTTAGGGTCCCAAATACCGTAATTTTCAGTCGTCCTCAGGGCACGAGCCTGGAAACGTTTTTTGGCTAAATTCTATTACATCCTAGTTGCAAACCACCAACTGGACCCAACTAGCTTGAATTTTCGACCCCAAGTCTTTCATGGCACCTGTGGTACACTGGTCACGGGTTCCACGGAAAGGGCTCAAAATTAGCCAAAAACATGCTTCATTGGCTTATAACTCGCGATAGAAAACTCGGATCGTCGAAAACTCACTTCCATCGTGTAGAGCGTGTCCGAATTGACCTAGAAACATGTTCAAATTACCGAAAAGTTTTTTTAATGGAACCCATTTAATGGCACATGCCAGTTTTAGGGTCCCAAATACCGTAATTTTCAGTCGTCCTCAGGGCACGAGCCTGGAAACGTTTTTTGGCTAAATTCTATTACATCCTAGTTGCAAACCACCAACTGGACCCAACTAGCTTGAATTTTCGACCCCAAGTCTTTCATGGCACCTGTGGTACACTGGTCACGGGTTCCACGGAAAGGGCTCAAAATTAGCCAAAAACATGCTTCATTGGCTTATAACTCGCGATAGAAAACTCGGATCGTCGAAAACTCACTTCCATCGTGTAGAGCGTGTCCGAATTGACCTAGATACATGTTCAAATTACCGAAAAGTTTTTTTTATGGAACCCATTTAATGGCACATGCCAGTTTTAGGGTCCCAAATACCGTAATTTTCAGTCGTCCTCAGGGCACGAGCCTGGAAACGTTTTTTGGCTAAATTCTATTACATCCTAGTTGCAAACCACCAACTGGACCCAACTAGCTTGAATTTTCGACCCCAAGTCTTTCATGGCACCTGTGGTACACTGGTCACGGGTTCCACGGAAAGGGCTCAAAATTAGCCAAAAACATGCTTCATTGGCTTATAACTCGCGATAGAAAACTCGGATCGTCGAAAACTCACTTCCATCGTGTAGAGCGTGTCCGAATTGACCTAGAAACATGTTCAAATTACCGAAAAGTTTTTTTAATGGAACCCATTTAATGGCACATGCCAGTTTTAGGGTCCCAAATACCGTAATTTTCAGTCGTCCTCAGGGCACGAGCCTGGAAACGTTTTTTGGCTAAATTCTATTACATCCTAGTTGCAAACCACCAACTGGACCCAACTAGCTTGAATTTTCGACCCCAAGTCTTTCATGGCACCTGTGGTACACTGGTCACGGGTTCCACGGAAAGGGCTCAAAATTAGCCAAAAACATGCTTCATTGGCTTATAACTCGCGATAGAAAACTCGGATCGTCGAAAACTCACTTCCATCGTGTAGAGCGTGTCCGAATTGACCTAGAAACATGTTCAAATTACCGAAAAGTTTTTTTTATGGAACCCATTTAATGGCACATGCCAGTTTTAGGGTCCCAAATACCGTAATTTTCAGTCGTCCTCAGGGCACGAGCCTGGAAACGTTTTTTGGCTAAATTCTATTACATCCTAGTTGCAAACCACCAACTGGACCCAACTAGCTTGAATTTCCGACCCCAAGTCTTTCATGGCACCTGTGGTACACTGGTCACGGGTTCCACGGAAAGGGCTCAAAATTAGCCAAAAACATGCTTCATTGGCTTATAACTCGCGATAGAAAACTCGGATCGTCGAAAACTCACTTCCATCGTGTAGAGCGTGTCCGAATTGACCTAGAGACATGTTCAAATTACCGAAAAGTTTTTTTAATGGAACCCATTTAATGGCACATGCCAGTTTTAGGGTCCCAAATACCGTAATTTTCAGTCGTCCTCAGGGCACGAGCCTGGAAACGTTTTTTGGCTAAATTCTATTACATCCTAGTTGCAAACCACCAACTGGACCCAACTAGCTTGAATTTTCGACCCCAAGTCTTTCATGGCACCTGTGGTACACTGGTCACGGGTTCCACGGAAAGGGCTCAAAATTAGCCAAAAACATGCTTCCTTGGCTTATAACTCGCGATAGAAAACTCGGATCGTCGAAAACTCACTTCCATCGTGTAAAGCGTGTCCGAATTGACCTAGAAACATGTTCAAATTACCGAAAAGTTTTTTTTATGGAACCCATTTAATGGCACATGCCAGTTTTAGGGTCCCAAATACCGTAATTTTCAGTCGTCCTCAGGGCACGAGCCTGGAAACGTTTTTTGGCTAAATTCTATTACATCCTAGTTGCAAACCACCAACTGGACCCAACTAGCTTGAATTTTCGACCCCAAGTCTTTCATGGCACCTGTGGTACACTGGTCACGGGTTCCACGGAAAGGGCTCAAAATTAGCCAAAAACATGCTTCATTGGCTTATAACTCGCGATAGAAAACTCGGATCGTCGAAAACTCACTTCCATCGTGTAGAGCGTGTCCGAATTGACCTAGAAACATGTTCAAATTACCGAAAAGTTTTATTTATGGAACCCATTTAATGGCACATGCCAGTTTTAGGGTCCCAAATACCGTAATTTTCAGTCGTCCTCAGGGCACGAGCCTGGAAACGTTTTTTGGCTAAATTCAATTACATCCTAGTTGCAAACCACCAACTGGACCCAACTAGCTTGAATTTTCGACCCCAAGTCTTTCATGGCACCTGTGGTACACTGGTCACGGGTTCCACGGAAAGGGCTCAAAATTAGCCAAAAACATGCTTCATTGGCTTATAACTCGCGATAGAAAACTCGGATCGTCGAAAACTCACTTCCATCGTGTAGAGCGTGTCCGAATTGACCTAGAAACATGTTCAAATTACCGAAAAGTTTTTTTAATGGAACCCATTTAATGGCACATGCCAGTTTTAGGGTCCCAAATACCGTAATTTTCAGTCGTCCTCAGGGCACGAGCCTGGAAACGTTTTTTGGCTAAATTCTATTACATCCTAGTTGCAAACCACCAACTGGACCCAACTAGCTTGAATTTTCGACCCCAAGTCTTTCATGGCACCTGTGGTACACTGGTCACGGGTTCCACGGAAAGGGCTCAAAATTAGCCAAAAACATGCTTCATTGGCTTATAACTCGCGATAGAAAACTCGGATCGTCGAAAACTCACTTCCATCGTGTAGAGCGTGTCCGAATTGACCTAGAAACATGTTCAAATTACCGAAAAGTTTTTTTAATGGAACCCATTTAATGGCACATGCCAGTTTTAGGGTCCCAAATACCGTAATTTTCAGTCGTCCTCAGGGCACGAGCCTGGAAACGTTTTTTGGCTAAATTCTATTACATCCTAGTTGCAAACCACCAACTGGACCCAACTAGCTTGAATTTTCGACCCCAAGTCTTTCATGGCACCTGTGGTACACTGGTCACGAGTTCCACGGAAAGGGCTCAAAATTAGCCAAAAACATGCTTCATTGGCTTATAACTCGCGATAGAAAACTCGGATCGTCGAAAACTCACTTCCATCGTGTAGAGCGTGTCCGAATTGACCTAGAAACATGTTCAAATTACCGAAAAGTTTTTTTTATGGAACCCATTTAATGGCACATGCCAGTTTTAGGGTCCCAAATACCGTAATTTTCAGTCGTCCTCAGGGCACGAGCCTGGAAACGTTTTTTGGCTAAATTCTATTACATCCTAGTTGCAAACCACCAACTGGACCCAACTAGCTTGAATTTTCGACCCCAAGTCTTTCATGGCACCTGTGGTACACTGGTCACGGGTTCCACGGAAAGGGCTCAAAATTAGCCAAAAACATGCTTCATTGGCTTATAACTCGCGATAGAAAACTCGGATCGTTGAAAACTCACTTCCATCGTGTAGAGCGTGTCCGAATTGACCTAGAAACATGTTCAAATTACCGAAAAGTTTTTTTAATGGAACCCATTTAATGGCACATGCCAGTTTTAGGGTCCTAAATACCGTAATTTTCAGTCGTCCTCAGGGCACGAGCCTGGAAACGTTTTTTGGCTAAATTCTATTACATCCTAGTTGCAAACCACCAACTGGACCCAACTAGCTTGAATTTTCGACCCCAAGTCTTTCATGGCACCTGTGGTACACTGGTCACGGGTTCCACGGAAAGGGCTCAAAATTAGCCAAAAACATGCTTCATTGGCTTATAACTCGCGATAGAAAACTCGGATCGTCGAAAACTCACTTCCATCGTGTAGAGCGTGTCCGAATTGACCTAGAAACATGTTCAAATTACCGAAAAGTTTTTTTTTATGGAACCCATTTAATGGCACATGCCAGTTTTAGGGTCCCAAATACCGTAATTTTCAGTCGTCCTCAGGGCACGAGCCTGGAAACGTTTTTTGGCTAAATTCAATTACATCCTAGTTGCAAACCACCAACTGGACCCAACTAGCTTGAATTTTCGACCCCAAGTCTTTCATGGCACCTGTGGTACACTGGTCACGGGTTCCACGGAAAGGGCTCAAAATTAGCCAAAAACATGCTTCATTGGCTTATAACTCGCGATAGAAAACTCGGATCGTCGAAAACTCACTTCCATCGTGTAGAGCGTGTCCGAATTGACCTAGAAACATGTTCAAATTACCGAAAAGTTTTTTTAATGGAACCCATTTAATGGCACATGCCAGTTTTAGGGTCCCAAATACCGTAATTTTCAGTCGTCCTCAGGGCACGAGCCTGGAAACGTTTTTTGGCTAAATTCTATTACATCCTAGTTGCAAACCACCAACTGGACCCAACTAGCTTGAATTTTCGACCCCAAGTCTTTCATGGCACCTGTGGTACACTGGTCACGGGTTCCACGGAAAGGGCTCAAAATTAGCCAAAAACATGCTTCATTGGCTTATAACTCGCGATAGAAAACTCGGATCGTCGAAAACTCACTTCCATCGTGTAGAGCGTGTCCGAATTGACCTAGAAACATGTTCAAATTACCGAAAAGTTTTTTTAATGGAACCCATTTAATGGCACATGCCAGTTTTAGGGTCCCAAATACCGTAATTTTCAGTCGTCCTCAGGGCACGAGCCTGGAAACGTTTTTTGGCTAAATTCTATTACATCCTAGTTGCAAACCACCAACTGGACCCAACTAGCTTGAATTTTCGACCCCAAGTCTTTCATGGCACCTGTGGTACACTGGTCACGGGTTCCACGGAAAGGGCTCAAAATTAGCCAAAAACATGCTTCATTGGCTTATAACTCGCGATAGAAAACTCGGATCGTCGAAAACTCACTTCCATCGTGTAGAGCGTGTCCGAATTGACCTAGAAACATGTTCAAATTACCGAAAAGTTTTTTTAATGGAACCCATTTAATGGCACATGCCAGTTTTAGGGTCCCAAATATCGTAATTTTCAGTCGTCCTCAGGGCACGAGCCTGGAAACGTTTTTTGGCTAAATTCTATTACATCCTAGTTGCAAACCACCAACTGGACCCAACTAGCTTGAATTTTCGACCCCAAGTCTTTCATGGCACCTGTGGTACACTGGTCACGGGTTCCACTGGTCTTGTTTTGTATACGGGTCATGCCCAATTTTTCGTTTTATAGTTTGTATATGGAATAATTATACTCCTCAGTTGTAGAATATTTATGGTTGGGCAAAAGTCCTGTATTATGCCCCTCATCTGGGCAAAAAATCCTGTTTACTATAAATCGAAAATATAACATAACTCAATTATTTTTTGCAGAACGGCAACGTTGTGCCCGGCCCGTTCAACTCCCGTTGCTGGTGGTTAGTAGTGATAAAATGTTGTTTTTTGGCCCCTAAGTTAGGCGGTTTGGGCCACTTAATTGCTTGCACTGTACACGGGTCATGCCAAAATTTTCATTTTCAGTTTGTACTTGGAAAATTCGCAAAGGGTCATGCCCAATTTTTCATTTTATAGTTTGCACATGGAGCAAATTATGTTCCACAGTTGTAGAATAATTATGGTTGGGCAAAAGTCCTGTATTATGCCCTTCAGCTGAGCAAAAAACCTGTTTACTATAAATCGAAAATATAACATAACTCGACTATTTTTTGCAAAACGGCAACGTTGTGTCCGGCCCGGCCCGTTCAACTCCCGTTGCTGGTGGTTAGTAGTGATAAAAATTTGTTTTTTGGTCCTTAAGTTAGGCGGTTTGGGCCACTTAATTGCTTGCACTGTACACGGGTCATGCCAAAATTTTCATTTTCTGTTTTGTACTTGGAAAAAATTTGCAAACCAGAGAATGTCTTTTTGGAAAACCTTGTATACAATGCACGATTATTGTTTTGTATACGGGTCATGCCCAATTTTTCATTTTATAGTTTGTACATGGAATAATGGTTGGGCAAAAGTCCTGTATTATGCCCCTCAGCTGGGCAAAAAATCCTGTTTACTATATATCGAAATTATGACATAACTTAATTATTTTTTTGCAGAACGGCAACGTTGTGCCCGGCCCGTTCAACTCCCGTTGCTGGTGGTTAGTAGTGACAAAATGTTGTTTTTTTAGCCCCTAAGTTAGGCGGTTTGGGCCACTTAATTGCTTGCACTGTACACGGGTCATGCCAAAATTTCCATTTTCTGTTTTGTACTTGGAAAATGTCTTTTTGAAAAACCCTGTATACAATGCAAGATTCTTGTTTTATATACGGGTCATGCCCAATTTTTCATTTTATAGTTTGTACATGAAATAATTATGATCCTCAGTTGTAAAATAATTATGCCTCTCAGTTGGGCAAAAGTGCTGTATTTTGCCCCTCAGCTGGGCAAAAAATCCTGTTTACTAAAAAATCGAAAATATAACATAACTCAACTAATTTTTGCAGAACCGCAACGTTGTGTCCGGCCCGTTCAACTCCCGTTGCTGGTGGTTAGTAGTGATAAAATGTTGTTTTTTGGCCCCTAAGTTAGGCGGTTTGGGCCACTTAATTGCTTGCACTGTACACGGGTCATGCCAAAATTTTCATTTTCAGTTTTGTACTTGGAAAATTCGCAAAGGGTCATGCCCAATTTTTCATTTTATTGTTTGCACATGGAGCAAATTATGTTCCACAGTTGTAGAATAATTATGGTTGGGCAAAAGTCCTGTATTATGCCCCTCAGCTGAGCAAAAAATCCTGTTTACTATAAATTGAAAATATCACATAATTCAATTAATTTTTGCAGAACGGCAACGTTGTGCCCGGCCCGTTTAACTCCCGTTGCTGGTGGTTAGTAGAGATAAAATTTTGTTTTTTTGGCCCCTTAGTTCAGCAGTTCGGGTCACTTAATTGCTTGCACTGTACACGGGTCATGCCAAAATTTCCATTTCTGTTTTGTACTAGGAAAAAAATCGCAAACCAGAGTGTTTTTGAGAAAACCATGTATACAATGCATGATTCTTTTATATATTATTTTCAGCCCCTAAGTTGAGCAAACAACTTATTTGCTTGCTTTGTACACCGGTCATGTCAAAATTTATATTGCCTGGTTTGTACTTGGAAAAATTCCTGCAAACCAGGAAATGTTTTTCAAAACCCTGTATTTAAATTTTGTAAACGGGTCATGCCCAAATTTTTGTTTTACAAATTGTACTTGGTATTTTTTTAGAACTTCCAACGTTGCGGCCGTCCGTTCAACATGTTCATGATAATTAGTAATGTATTTTAACTGTTGGCCAGTTAGGCAAAATAGGCTATTTTATGATTGTTTGAATGCCAATTTCCCGTTGTAAGCCCGTTGACGACAAGTATGTACCCGAGCCAGTAGTTTGTTTGTATGGCCCTAAACTGGCACATACAAGCATCATTGTGTCTCGGAGCACTTGGCCCAAAAACGAGGCATATCCACCATGTTCCTTTTATCTGTTGGTAAGTCACAGTTAAACAGTCAGTCAGTCTAAACCCTGCATGTTGTTTCTGCAACTAAAGATTTTGCCCAAAACTTCTGATAATGAAACATCACTAATCTCAACTCAACTCTGTTGACACCATAGTTTAAAACACAGTATAGCATATGTAGGGTGTTGATGATTCATGTGCATGTTAACACTGATTGTCTGATGTTTCATTATCAGATGTTTTGGGCGAGATTCTCGCTTGCAGAAGCAACATACGGGCTTTAACATGTGATGTCAGTCAGTCAGTGAGTCTTTCCATCTGTGGCATATTATCAGTCGTTTGGTGGGTCAATTATCAATGGTTTCATAGAAAAGGTCACTCGATGATCAAACAACTGAAGCCTGTTTGAGTTTGATAGTATGTATTCAATATCCCTGCCTTCTATTCTCACTCGCTTCACACACCCTCATTCCGTTGCTCACTCATTCACTCACTTACTCACTCACTCACTGATTCACTCATTGACTCACTGCACTGTAGTATGAACGTCCAGGATTGTCGTCTAGTATGTATGTACATACTCTGGCCCAAAACGCAATATCACATGAAGGCGCAGTAGCGGAATCGAAGAGCATGAAAAGATATGATATATGCTGATGATTATGAACCGAATTTTGTTATTTTTAACAAGTTGCAATATTTTTACACCGAAATTTTCATACTAATTCTAGAAACGATTAACAAAATTCACCTTAGCTTGTCTGGTTATCCGCTGCTGCATGAGTGGCTGCCGTATAACGATAAAGCCATTGAGTAGAGATACACACTCGCATGCGTAGTACCGTTAGACAAACAACCAACAACAACAACAACAACAACAACAACAACAACAACAACAACAACAACAACAACAACAACAAAAACAACAACAACAACAACAACAACAACAACAACAATAACGCAAATTTTATATTATACAATTTTTTTAACAACATCATGGATTACTCTACTACTGCCGTCTTCAGAGGACCTGCCCTTTATATATACCGAACCAATACTAATACTATGCCATGTTACTGGTTCCCGTTTTTATAGCTTTTTGTGTCAATGAAAACGTTGGCCAAATAGTGTCGAGATAGCTGGTTCAAATATGGTTTATAAAAAAATTATGCAACTCGCATTACGATCTGAGAAGTTCAAATTCAGCAAATTCGAAGGTCTGTCTACTTATTTTCTCTCTCTCCTGAATTGATTTTATTTCAGCCGTCTGGTGACGCATCTAGAGCCCACTATCAAGCCAGGCTGTACCACCGGCTCACATTGTTGTAATCAAGTCATTCTATCAAGTTATTATACTGAAAATCAAGATTTTCAGTTTCTACTGAAAAACTATGTTGTCTATCAATTTATTCTACTTATTTTCTCTCTCTACCGAAACGATGTATGCAGGAGGACGTCTAGTGACCATACGTGTAACTCCCGCCGTCAGCTGGACGCGTTCAGTTCCCAGGGGGGGCGATGAGGACGCGTCCACATCCCTCGACCTGGGAACAGGACGCGTCTTCATCACAAGACCTGGGAACAGGACGCGTCTTCATCCCTCGACCTGGGAACAGGACGCGTCTTCATCCCTCGACCTGGGAACAGGACGCGTCTTCATCTCTCGACCTGGGAACAGGACGCGTCTTCATCCCTCGACCTGGGAACAGGACGCGTCTTCATAATTTGACCTGGGAACAGGACGCGTCCAGATAAACTGACCTGGGAACTGGACGCGTCTTTCTCAATTTGTCAGCTGAGAGTGCATAATAGAGGGTACATAGGATTATTTTATAACTTTGCATATGTAGTTATGGGCGCTTTCAGAGTAAAAAGGAAAGTAAAAAGGAAAGTAAAACGGAAAGTAAAATCTGAAAACCTATTGACCAAAAAGAAATTTTCGGGAACAAAATTGACGTTCCAGTCAATAGGTTTACAGATTTTACTTTCCTTTTTACTCTCCTTTTAACTCTAAAAGCACCCTATCAGTTTTTTTCAGAATCATTTTAGTATGAAAATAGGATCACTTGGAAAAAGTCAAAAACTATCTTTTTATTATTCCTCATTCCTCTATATTCTTCATTAGGCGAATATGATTCCGATTGTGTAGTAAATTCCAAGATCGTCACTATAAAAGTTTTACAAAAAATCTGTCTTGTGAATAGTGCATATCTTCTTGGCTTGGCACTATTTATGTTAGTTTCATAATCAATTGAGAATGCTATGTATAACAGCATAAATACAGCTCAATGAAGATACTACATATATCCACGCGCCAGGTCACGTGACTTCAATAATTTGCGTTACATTAATCTTCACAGTATGCATTAAAAGGTCATGCGATAACGGATGGAGATGCTTTGTTTTACTTTGTACAAGTAAAAATATGAATTGTCTCGTTATTTGGGTAATAGTTAAATAACGAGATTTTTAGCGGTTCGTTTTTGAAAATTTTTAGTATTCTTGTTTTCATGCTTGGAAGTCAAGAATCACTGACATTTTAATTTCACTCTTATGTTATTACTTAGCTACTGTTGTAATATTTATATGTAACTGAATGGTGTATGTCCAACAATTTTCGTTCCTGGACTTTAATTAATGTGCTGTGAAAACTAGACATAAAAAAACGCAATGGAAATTGCCGATTAGTCTTACAACCGCAAATGATCAAACATATTTATTTACTCCCTTATATAATATAATAACTCACTCAATAGCTTACTCATACACCGCTTTTTTTGATCCGTTGTGTTGATGTACCAATGTTTACCATTACAGATTCGCCACCATCATTGAGTTCGAAAACAATGACTCACAATTGGAAACAGTGATGAAAACATGATAAACAACTTGTTCGCTTCTTGCGTACTTTTTCAAACTTCTGTTTTCCAAAATTGGAAGCTTCATGACGTTTTTTGGAATTATAATAACGTACATAATTGCAGAGTGTCCCAGTTCACGTTATCTTAGATATATTTGAGAACATTTTTCACTTTTTAATTTAGTTTATGATAGATTTTCACAATACTGAGTCAAAATAGTTCCATCATTGAAATTCCTATTTCAACTCGTTCTCCATTACCACATGTTTTCGCTGACCGTACAGTTACTCATGTTGAAAAAAATATTTCAAGCACGTATAGTCGAATTTTTCGGTTACGACTTTTTTTTGGGAACTTTTTTTGTGTAAAACCTTTCACTCACCCAGTAACTTGCGATCGGAAGCAGCAATTTGGGATTGATGAAAAGGTTTTACACACAAGTAAGTTCCTAAAAAGAGTCGTAATCATCTTTTTTGGAACTTTTTTATGTTAAACTTATTCATCAACTCCTAATTGCTGCTTCCGACCGCCAATTTTTGAGTGAGAGAAAATATATACTACAGCTGAAAAGTTAGTCAATCAGTACACCCGCTCTCGTAATACTCCATTAACTACAACTAATAACTGAAAAGCATATGAAAGTCCAAGTTTTTTATATCATTTTAATTATCTTAAGAACATACAACCAAATTTTTTGCAAGTTTAATTAAAATAAAACTGATAATTTGCTGTGCATAGAAGAGTAATTTACTACACAATCGGAATCATATTCGCCTACACTAAATGCTTTGAAGAATGAAACAATAATAGAAAGAGAATGTTTAAACATTCTCAAAGTGGTCCAATTATTTTAGTAAAACTAGGGTAAACCCGTTGCTACGCAACTGAGTGTTAAGTTTACAAAAAATACTATCGAAGTGAAATCGTCAATATAAAAAATTAGCTTCGACTTATGTACCATGAACCCGTTGCTATGAACTCATAACATCATGGTCCCATAATTTTAATTTGGAACTTCTAACATAACTTATAGTAGATCAATTATTAGCCGCCCGTTGAAAACCCGTAGGATATTTCTTACGCATTACCCGACCACATATATCTGAACGTAAAACTTACCCGACACATCAAGTTCTGAGTTTATTGCCTAAATATTGATTGTTTTTAGATTAGTTCAACTATGGGATCACACAGAAAAGAACCAGTAGAAAAATTCAAATAATTCGCTATTTTCTATCATGCAGGACCATGTTTTACCCATCCCGTATAAAATCCATGGGATCTTGGGATAATTCATAGTGAAGACCAGATGAATTAAATTTACCTGACGTTTTTTTTATACAAAAAGGTTTTTATATCTACCATAATATTTAGCAAAATTTTAATTGAGTTGTTTGAGATTTCGAGTTCAGTAAATGAGAGGGCATCGATGATTGCCCCGCTTGTTAAAAAAATTGTTGAGTGAATTAATAAAAGTTCTCACGAAAGACCATTATTATGACCTCACGCATGTTGAGGTTTCAGGTTTGAAAATCAGTCGACCGGGTGTTGATGACTTCGTAATAAGAGCTGAGTAAGCCAATTGAGAGTGTTTATGAATTTCCAACATGTCACCGCCGGTTGAGTTAGAGGTCAGATTTGAAAACCAACTGAAGGGTACGTGATGATTTATTTTGATTCTGACATTGAGTAACAAAAGGCATTTTGTTGTTCTTTTGCTATATTTATACCAAAGCGTGACACACACACACACACACAGACATACATACATTGTCTAATTTATATATAGACTAGGGTAAACCCGTTGCTACGCAACTGTTTCTTAAGTTAACAAAAATCAACTATCCTAAAAAACATTGTGTAAACCCGTCGGTTAATTAAATAACTGTAATACAAACATACTGAGAGTAAACTTTTTACATTCAAAGACATGGAATTTAACCCATTTATAAAGTTTCTAAAGTTTAAATAAAGTTAATAGATTCAAACATTCATAAGATTAGGTTATTTTAACCCGTTGAAATCAAACGGTTTAATGAAATTTTCAGCTTGATTTAACTGCTCTACTGGCATAATTTATTTTTATTATTCAAACAAAACTGATAATGAGAAAGTCATGCTGAATAATATTACCCGTCTTGTCTTTCATACCACCAGTTCATGAGACATGTCGAATCTAAAATACACACACTTGAATTAAAATCAAGTTTTTCACATCAGTTTACTTGGAATTTTTTTTTGGTTGTTGAGTTCAGTCACTTGAGGGGATGATAACTGCAATCTTTGTTGAAAATAAATTTCAAGTGATTCAAGTTAACAAAACTCAACTGTCGTATGTATTCAAACTCAGACAAAGCTACCAATTCGTTCATTAGCTTCTCTTTAGCCCAAGAAATCATGAGATGCATGAGGATGCGATAATTTATGTGTCCCCGTTTATTTGAATATCTACGTAATTTTTAGCCAGTGTAATTTACCTAACCCGTTGAAATTAGTTCATTTCATCAACTACTCAAATATATTTTAGCTGAGCGTTGTTAAATTTTATACACCCTGTTCAAAAACACAACCCGTTTCTTACAAATATATCTGTCATACATAATGTAGATCATAACATGGGTAATTTATAACTTGAGTAACTTTTATAATCTGAAAATTTCATTACATTAAATTTAATCGACTCACAACTGTGGATTATGTAAAAAAAAACTCAGCTATTGTATTTAAAAAGTCAGGCAAACCTATCGATTTGTTCATTGAATACTCATTAGCCCAGAAAATCATGAGATGCATGAGGATGCGATAATTTCATTGAGCATGAGATGGGTAATATAAAATTTCATTACATTTAATTTTTGTTTAATTTTTTTTTAATAACCGACCTATTTGACTCGGGCTTGTTCAAACTGTTGTCCTAAGATTAGTTCAAGGTACAGTGAGAATTTTTAACCGAAAAACATAAGCACCCGTGACCAAAACAGTTAGCGGACAAAAAAACTACAATTCCAGTTGAGATCAATAATGTTTCCAGTTCAAAATATGGAGAAATTCTCTCATGTGAGTAGGTGATGATGATAGAATTCGTAGTTTCTGAATGTGATTTAATATGAGAATGAAACATTTCGATAGAATTCAGATATAAACCTTTTATAAATGTTAAACTACATTTTAATTATCTTGACCTCTTGGATAATTGAGGTACATTAAAGGTGAGTTGAGGAAGCGTCGGTTGAGGTAAGTTTTTGTCATGTTGAAGGGTATGTGATGATTTTTTTTTATCTTTTGATCAGGAGTGTGACGATGAATAATCCAATGGGTTCCAAATGATAGAAAGAGGTTCTGAGCATTTCGTTTCGATCTTATATACGGCAGAGCGTGACACACAAACAAACGGACATGGATTTTAATTATATAGATGATATGCACCATCTATTATGACTCTCAGCTGACAAATTGAGAAAGGCGCGTCCAGTTCCCAGGTCAGTTTATCTGGACGCGTCCTGTTCCCAGGTCAAATTATGAAGACGCGTCCTGTTCCCAGGTCAAATTATGAAGACGCGTCCTGTTCCCAGGTCGAGGGATGAAGACGCGTCCTGTTCCCAGGTCGAGGGATGAAGACGCGTCCTGTTCCCAGGTCGAGGGATGAAGACGCGTCCTGTTCCCAGGTCGAGGGATGAAGACGCGTCCTGTTCCCAGGTCAAGGGATGTGGACGCGTCCTCATCGCCCCCCCTGGGAACTGAACGCGTCCAGCTGACGGCGGGAGTTACACGTATGCTAGTGACGCATGTAAAGCCCGTTATTAAGCCAGGCTGTACCATCTCAAACTGTTGCAATCAAGTTATTCCGCAGTTTTCCTCCTCAAAACCATATTACAGCTTTTTATGTCAAAAATTTCATGTTATTCTGAACAAGGAGTTTTCATGTAATATCATTGCTACCTTACTTGAATCATGAACTGCATAAATGGTGCGTAGGGGGGTTTCCTGATTTTTTACATGACTCCTACATACTATGTAAATGTGTACATGCCAGCGATTGGTACCCTGCTGTCTGATTTACATTCCGCGTGGCCCACAAGCCTTCGTATATATCTTTTTCTGATTCTTCATCCCAGATTATCTTATACTCAATTTACGCTATTATGCCTGAAGGCAAACAGATTAAGTAAATTTCGGAGAATTATCAAACTGTTTCAATCAACTAGAGAAGTTAGAAAATGCAATATAAATGGGAAACCATAGGCAACTGTGAAAATACGGTGGTGAACTTTAAAGTGGAAAAGGAAAAAAAATGTTAGTTGCCTATAGGAAAAAATTATCTTAGTTGCCAAAAAGTGATTCATTCCATGGCTCGGCACATACTGTTTTTAATCAAAAATAACTTAGAATTTGCCATTGCCAAAAACTTAATAATACTGGGGTGCATTTACCAGCCTCATAATTGCATATGAAATGTGGTGGGCTACCATTTGGCTTGCTTCAAGTTCTTGCATGGCTTTGCAGCTGCTATTTTCCCCATAAAATTATGCACTTTCCCCATAATGCAAAAAACTCGGGTACTTGGATGCATTCACCAGTTTTGTATACCATGGCCTTAAAAGTGCATATGAGATATGGCACACAGCCTGTGGCATCATCGTATCGCATCTCTGAACATGTCTGATTCCTTTCCAATTAAAGCCACATACAAAAAATTTTATGTAAAAATACATTTGAATTCAAGTTGCGCGCCAAAAAATTTCTGAGTATTAAGATTAAGAATCTATGGATAGACTACAAATATGAGATGATGGCACACATGCCTGTGGCATCCTGACATGGCATCTGAACATGTCTGAATCCATTCCATTTAGAGCCCCATATGTGCCATTAAATCCATCGCACTGGCGAACGAGCTAACTCTTCAAAGGGAGGGAAATTTCGTCAAATTTCGTCAAAGAGGGGGGAATTTACAGTTTACATGCCATTTTACCTACACTTTAGGGAAAAAAATTTACGTTTAAAAAAGCTAAAGAGAGGGGAATTCAACTTTTCCTTCCCCTTCTCGTTCGCCAGTGGATCCATGTACCACCGAACAAACATCACCATCATGACCGTTAATGTTTTCATGGCTCAATGATTCAAGGTTGCCTGATTATCCTCGTTTTCGTATTCAGGTTTATGGTGAAACTTATTTGTTAATATTTAACGTTGCTTGTCGTTTTTATAAAGCCCGCATGCTGTTTCTGCAAGCAAAAGTATTGCCTAAAACGTCTGATAATGAAACGTCACCAGCCTCAACTCAACTCGGTTGACACCATACATAGGATAGGATGGGGTGATGATGATTGATGTGCGGGTTAACACTAATTGTTCAATGTTTCATTATCAGACGTTTTGGGCAATACTTTTGCTTGCAGAAACAACATACGGGCTTTATTATTTTTTGTTTATGACCGTAGATTTCAGTTCGGCGCACAATTTTAATCGCATGATCGCATTTGATAATTTACTTTTAAACATGCACATGCACAGATGGTAATGTCATATTTAACCTCGTCGTACCATTAGCGGACGTAAAAGGGGGAAAGTGGAAAGAGTTTGGCCATTTTATCTACATCTTAAGGAACAAACTCGTTTTTTTGAAAACGCAATAAGGGGGGATTCCACTTTCCCCCTTTTACGTCTGCTTATGGTACAAAGTTCTGTTAATACCCCCCTCTTCGAAATGACTCCCCTCCCTTTGGTGGTTTTTACATGTCCACCAGTGGTTATACCGAACTGTCACTAATCATTACCACCAACATGCATATTTAACATACCTTTGTATGGAATATTTCCGATTCTAAATTCGCGAAGCCGTAATTAGAAATCAAATACATACCTCAACTCGTAATATTAATTACATACGTTCAAATCCAAGTTCGCGGAATCTGTGAATAATTTTCGTTTTCATCGTAATCGGGAACCAAACTATAACGGAGGTTCGAATATTTCGCGACAGTTTTCGGGGACATTGTCGGGACATTTTTTTGTACAAAAATTTCAAGCACACTATTTTTTGTTGGTTTTTTGTTACATTTGCGCCAGGCACATTAATTTGAAGTTTTTAATTTAGGGTGTGTGGCTAGAGTCTTATAAAAAAATCCGTGAACTTGTCGCCTTTGTCGCAAAATATTCGAACCTCAGTTATAGAGTTGTGGCTGATGACTCTGAATCTTGTTGAGGAAACGTGCTTCTGTTACAGAAGTGCTTCCGTTAACTTGAAAGAACGGATGTCGACAATCATGTGGCTCTTACATGGTGCATCTTATGAATCTTGCATGATTCTCCACACTGGCGGACGAGGCAATACTTCAAAGAGAGGGGAATTCTGTCAAAGAGGAGGGAATTGGCAGAAATTAGGCCATCTTACTTACACCTTGAGGAACAAACTCTTCTTTTTGAAACCGCCAAAGAGGGGGGCATTCCACTTTTCCCTCCCTTTCTCGTTCGCTATAGTGATTCTCCATGACGACCGCTATCATGTATGTACACTCGCGCTTCTTCGGCCGACATCAGCTTTCGAGATTCTCTGCCATTCTGATTAGAAAACTAAAGCCCGTATGTTGTTTCTGCAAGCAAAAATATTGCCCTAAGAGTCTGATAATGAAACATCAATAGTCTCAACTCAACTCGGTTGACACCATAGTTTAACACATTATAGCATGAGGTGATTATGATTGATAAGCGTGTTAACACTGATTGTCTGATGTTTCATTATCAGACGTTTTGGGCAATACTTTCGCTTGCAGAAATAACATACGGGCTTTACTTTAGTTTGAGTTCGCTCATCCTCATAACTAACTCTTGAATGTACATAAATCACATGTAATTCACAATAATTCGATATTCACTTTTGTAGTTCTCTTCGTGATGGTATACTTCCGTAGTACACCATTCCACGTGCACTCGTGGTGGGGTCACATTTCGTTATAATCAGTGGTAACTTTCAGATGCACTTGGTTGAATTTAGTTGGAGGCACTGGCACTCGCAAGGTGGTGAACATTCTGTGAATTTATCCCAAGAGCACAGTGTTTTCTCATTTTTTGGACCTGCCCTACGTGTAGCCGAACCATCCCAGATAAACCATCTTCATTCCCACTGGCGGACGATCCTATCCTCCAAAAGGAGGGGAATTTTGTCAAAGGAGGAGGAATCGGCAGTTTGCAGACCATTTTACCTACACCTTAAGGAACAAATTTTAGTTTTTGAAAACGCCAAAAAGGGGGAATTCCACTTTTCCCACCCCTTTTCGTTCGCATGTGATCACAGATAAACCATCTTCATTCCCGATACACGCCACGCAGCCTGTGCGTGATATGGGCTTGTTTCACAGCAGCTTTCAGACCACTGGCGGACGAGAAGGGGAGGGAAAGGTGGAATTCCCCTCTCTTTGGCAGTTTCGAAAAGTAGAGTGTGTGTCTCAAGGTGTATTAGGCGCTGTGTGTAAAAATATCTAAACCTTACCAATTTCCCTCTCTTCGGAGGTATCGCTGGTCCGCCAGTGCTTCAGACTCACCAACCGTGGGATTGAACGAGCGTCTTTATGACTGTTTTCAATGTTTTGTATGGGTGCCTTCATAAGCAGTTGCAAAAAGTTGCAAATTTTAGCAACGGTTGCAAGTTAACGTCGTTAAGTTTGTCCGTAAACCCTTTCTGTCTTACGGAATTTTCGGCTGAAGAAAGTGTAAAAATGTGACTATCAAGGCACCCTATGCATTCAACCGATATGAGGTGTGTATATCTTCAAAACTGAAATAATGATTACAGCATATTGAAATCACCTTTTATATCTGTTAT
>OZ038448.1:6861215-6876215 GCA_964036265.1 Daptonema setosum
TCGAAACACCAAAGAGGAGGGAATTCCCTCTCCCCTCTTCCCGTCCGCCAGCGGTATCACAAACATACAAACATTGTGATTTTGAGTAAAGCCGATTGCGTGATAATGAACAATACAAACGACCTGAATTCTCCGACCCGACCCGACCACTCACACTTTTTTCACGTGTTCTCGTACCCGTTGGTGCCTGTTTCAATGAGTTGAACAAAAAACAACTTAAGCCGCAGTTATACTTCAGCGCACGCCAGTCATAACTTTTGTTTCAATTGACGAGTTTTTTCTGATATTTTGAAGCTGCGCGCACTGACCTGTAGTACCTGCAGACTGTACCATTAATTTGAAAGGTCTTCTGGTAAACAGTTAGTCAGGGGGCGCGTGCGCACGTTTCTGCGATTTTTTGACGCACCGGCAGCGCACGCAGGAGCCCCTGCTCAGCGTAGTAAACCAATTGCTTCCTATCAGTGGTAATCAGGCGCACCTATGTTAACTCTACTTCAATCTGAAATTTCGTTGAATTCCCTCGTGCGCCGAAGTATAACTCGCCGAAGTATAACTCGCCGAAGTATAACTCGCCGAAGTATAACTCGCCGAAGTATAACAAACGTTTCAGTGTTTTAGGGGAAAAAAGCAACACCCGCATGATCAGGAGAACAGGGTGTTCCTAGAATTATTCACTACTATTATTAACACCAGACCTCCTATCACGGATGAGGGAAAAACTAAAAAGTGGAAATCCCCCTTTTTGGTGTTTTCAAAAGTAGAACGTGTTCCTGAGGTGTCGGTAAAATGGCCTGAAAACTGCCGATTCCCCCGCTTTTGATCAAATTCCCCTCCCTTTGGAGGTTTAGCTCGTCCGCCAGTGCCTCCTACGGTTCTACTTTTCTACGGAACATCAAACAGTAAACTAGCACGATCACGATATCTGATGTACATAAAGAGCTTCTTGAAAGTCAAGTGAGCAAATGACACGTTAACTTTTTCAACTCGGGTAACACCACTGAACATGATGATTGCATGTTATAGTATACAGCTGTTGGGTTGAGTTGAGTCGGACAGCCGGCAAGTATGCATCACCTTCTCTTACATTCGATGCAAACGATTCAAAGTTGTATCAGTTAACAGTACAACTTTTCACTGAATCCCAGGTAGAACTAGACTTTTAAAGTACGATTTTCTTCAACAAAAGGTCGTTCGTAGACAAATGACTACCATTAGGAGGTCAGTTCTTCATAAGACAGTGATGCATTAGCGTGGCAACATCCACCGGCGAACGAGCCGATCCTCTAAAAAGAGGAAAAATCTTCCAAAATAAGTGTGAATTCCAGACCATTTTACCCAGCCCTTCCAGAACAAATTAAACTTTTTGGAACTGCCAAAGAGAGGAGAATTCCACCTTTTCATTCTTCATGCGTCCACTGATGGCAACATCACATACAGCCTATCCAGGGTTTCTTGTTAGCCAAAAACTTTTTTGGCACGCAGTTTGAATTCAAATATGTTTTTGACACGCTTGCAAACTTTCCAGAAATAAATTCTTTCTCACATAAATATAAAAAAAACATTCAAAAATTTTACCTTATTCATTGCATACGTTTTTATAAAAAAAATTATAACAAGAAACCCTCACCGAGCTATAGTGCACCCAAACACTAACATCCGGTGCACAAATTAATGGAAGCACGATTTGTGGCCGTAAGTTGCTCCATTTGTCTAGCCACCAGCGGACGAGAAGGGGTGGGAAAAGTGGAATTCCCCCCTCTTTGGCAAATTAAAAAGTGCAGATTGTTATCTGAGGTGTAGGAAAAATGGCCCGACATGGCGAATTCCCCCCTCTTTGACAAAATTCTCCTCTCTTTGGAGGTTTGGCTCGACCGCCAGTGTGTCTAGCTGTCTGGTTTTGTAATTAATCTGCCCATTATCTGTTACTTTGTGTACTGCTATGAAAGGAATATGTGAGGTATCACTTCAGAGAACTTTTATCCCACATTTTTTTTATTCCGCGAGTTTTACACCACTAGAATTATGTAATTGAACACCACTAGCGGACGATAAGGGGTCGGAAAAGTGGAATTCCCCCGTCTTTGGCGTTTTTCAAAAGTAGAGTTTGTTCCCTAAGATGTATGTAAAATGGCCTGAGAACTGCCAATGCTCCCTTCTTTGGAGAAATTCACCTCCCTTTGGAGGTTCGGTTCGTCCGCCAGTGTTGAACACCCTAAAGATGTGATTTCCACGTCGACTAGTTCACCTACCGTACCGTACCGGCATTTCAGTTCCATGGCTGATCAATCAAAATAGGTATCATACTCAATGCCTTGACGAGTTAGTGACCATCTCAAGTTCGATGATCATTTCCGCATCAAAACGGAATGACGGAACGAAAAGTACGAAATTGATTATTGATTGGTTTGATAAGTTAAGAAATAGTTTGATTTACAAGAGATCGTTGGTTTGATGTTTATTGGAAAAAATTATTATATTGTAATTTTGACCTGAATTTTGATAAATTTTTGCAGCGTTTACACAAGTGAAATTCATGTTCAGTCTAGACATGAGCTATTATTTACAGTTATAGAAATAATAGTTTTGATCGTCGAAATTGACGCAAGATGTTGATCGAAGTTTGAAATCGTTATTGTCTTACCGACTCGATGACTCGTCATGTGAATGATTGAATATGTACTTGTTTTGATTCATCGGACCAGTCCAGGAACTATATATAATGTGGGTTACGGTAGGATAACTATGGTAATGGGTGAAAAGATACCGCACAGAGATGCGTGAAACATCATTACTTTTTCGGTGACTTTTGGGGGGTCGTCGAAAACTGAATTGATGAAGACCTAAAAACTCACCGAGGTAAAAATGTGGGGCAAAAATTCACCGAGTTGAAATTTCCTCCTATTTAACGGCAGAGGAAGTCTGATGAATGAATTAAGGGTTAAAAAAACATTTGGCATACATGTATGTAGAAAAACAAAAAATATAAATAAAAATTGTGGCAAAGAGTGTAGAACATGGTACATGTTTCCAATACTATCCTGGAACCAGCGAACTTCCTAATCACCTATTCTGTTTCATAGTACTATGCAGCACTGGCGGACGAGCTAAACCTCCAAAGAGAGGGGAATCATTCCAAAGAGAAGGAGAATTGGCGAAAATGATGCGATTTTACCTACACCTTAAAGAACAAACTCTAGTTTTCGATCCACCAAAGAGGGGGGAATTCAATTTTTTCCTCCCCTTCTCGTCCGCTAGTGACGTAAGACCTAAGATGAACATAGTGGCAAAGAGTGTAGAACATGGTACATGTTTCTGTTTCCAATACCATTCTAAATCGGGAACCAGCGAACTTCACAATCACCCATGCTGTTTCATAGTACACAGCAGTACAGTAACCCTGAACAAGGTGTTTACCCAAAATACATACATTGGCACTCAACGGTACTTGTGAAACCAATAAAGAGGATACTTCAACACATAATTTATTACCGTGGCACTTGGTCATGCCGAGTAAATAAATGTAGGGCACATCACTGGCGGACGAGCTAATCCTCCAAAGGTAGGGGAATTTCTTCAAAGAGGGGGGAATTGGCAGCTTTCAGACCATTTTACCTAGACCTTGGGGAACAAATTCTTCTTTTTGAAAGCACCAAAGAAGGGGGAATTCAACTTTTTCCACTCCTTCTCGTCCGCTAGTGGGGCACATCATTGACAATGTTTCCGGTCAAACACATGCCTACGTTCTCATAATGGTGTTCGGGAAAAATGTTACATTTTTATGTTCCAGACAGGGAATTAGATTTTTTCTTGAGAATAAAGTGATTGGGACAATGAAGTGATTTGGACAATGAAGTAACTTGGACAATGAAGCTTCATTCAGATTTGCATAAAGGCAAACAGACGTTGGTTTTTGTGGAAACGATACTGGCAGTAATGATGTTCTCAACGAAATCAATGTGGGATTGGTATGGAAACTGCAAAATGCAGTTTTCGTATGTTGTCCAAATGTGATATTAAAAAGATTTCATTTCCCAAAAATTTGAAAGCGCGCCAAAAACAGATTTGAATATAATCTGCGCGCCAAACAGTTTTTTGGCTAACAAGAAACCCTGGATAGGCTATATACAGTATCTGAGGAGAACACAATAAAATTTCGTAGTCTCTAAACACAGTATCAGGAAGTGTTATCTCAGTTATTAACTGAGGAACGTTTGCAGCAGAACGTTGCACTTGCACCGATCCACTGGCGGACGAGCGAAACTTCCAAAGGGAGGGGAATCTTCCCAAAGAGGGAGGTATTGGCAGATATTAGACTTTTTATCTACACCTTAGAGAACAAACTCTACTTTTTGAATCTGCCAAAGAGGGGGAATTCCACTTCTCTATTGTTCCCTCGTCCGCTAATGAACCGATCCAATCGAAAAACAAAACACGTTTCAAATTATCGCGTTAGACGATACAACGGTCGAAAGATTAATCGACTCGGGTAATGTCAGATTCACGTAATGGATAACCTAGCAGGTATTTTCATAACGAGTTTGGTTGTTATATGTTGAGACATTAACTATTTATTAGAAGAATGTGGTTGTCATATTATACAGGTAGCATTCATAAACAATATTGAGATTGACTACATACTGTATTTTTGTGCACGATTTTTCGGTGGATGAGAGAACTGAAAAAATGTTGGCAGCATTTTCAGAGGCAGATTTCGAAACTCCTAGTCTCTCTCTGAGCAGGCATGCCAAAATCTGACGAGTTTTTTGAAATAATGATGTATGATCACGTGATCTTACTGAAAATCAACAATCACCATTTGAAACAGTTTACCTTGAACTGAATACAGTAATATACGATTAGAGCTATCATCAATCATAATCAGCTACATACTTGGTCACGTAAACGTCAGAGAGTAAAATAAGTATTATAGTTTCATCTATAGCCTATCCAGAGACCCTTGTTTAGCCAAAAGCTTTTTGGCGCGCAGTTTGAATTCAGTTCTCATTCTGGCGCGCTTTCAAATTTTCGATAAATACATTTTCACGTTATAGTTAGACAACAAAAATGTAAATTGCACCTAATTCATTGCATGAATATGTGCGAAATCGGCCCACAAAACTAATTTTTGATAACAAGAAACCCTGACCAAGCTATAAATGATCATCAATAATGAATAATAGTAGATCAAACTACATATATTGATGATGTAACCATGGAATAAGCGATCGTTAAAGAACATCGAAATAAACGCATGATCGTTGGGAAATAAACGCTTCCCATCAATTTGGGTAATTTGACCCGGGATCACTAGCGGACGAGAAGGGGTGGGAAAAGTGGAGCTCCCCCCTCTTTGGCGTTTTCTAAACGTAGAATTTGTTCCCTAAGGTGTAGGTAAAATGGCCCGAAAACCGCCGATTCCCCCTCTTTGACGAAATTCCCTTCCCTTTGGAGGATTAGCTCGTCCGCCTGTGACCCGGATCATACTGGATCGCGAAAAGAAAAAAATTTCAAACTGATGATCTCAATCGCTTATGCACGTACGTAAAATTGATGAGTAATGTGAACGCATTTTGATATTTTGTTCTTCAATTTGTGAAATTTGAATGCAATTATGTTCGGAGCTGGAATGAAGTTATGGAATCGGCTTGCTACGAGAAAACCATGCTTTTTTCATTTCAATTTTGTTTGTCTCGATCATTGAATTAGGTATACATAAATAAAGAGTAATCGGAACTCAGTGACAGGTTGATCAGATGCGTTACAGAAGTTAGAGATAAGTTGGATAAGAAAAAATACAGAGATAGACGAATTAAATGCAGTAGTCACAACCACAAAGAGTAATAAGAGTTACGAATAACCTTGGAAGATATTAATATCCGGCTATTTAATGAATTTCTATAACAAATACTAATTCATTGGTACTGTGATACGAAGATAGATGTTCTGGCGATGAAATAAAAGGTTTTAATAAAAAGTTTGTGGAGAGCCCGATGTTTCACAGCCTTCATTTCGTTCAAGTCAACTGCAGTTAACCATAAAAAAATCGGATGTTAAATCAATAAACTTGCTGCCGTTGAGAATTAGGCTATTAATAATTCATTTTGACGGTCTGACTGACGCTCAGTGAAAAACAAACTGATTATGTTGTACTGTCATACCGCTAGCGGACGAGAAGGGGTGGAATTAGTATTAGTATTAGAGAAGGGGTGGAATTAGTATCAGTACTTATTCACTCATTTATTATCGTCCTCTCTCAATTTTCTGTACATTGTTTTGAAGTGAGAATAAATAAATAAAATAAAATAAATTCCCCCTCTGTGGCGTTTTCAAAAAGTGTAGATTGTTTTCGGAGGTGTGGAAAAATGCCTGGAAACTGTCAATTCCCCTTCTTTGACCAAATTCCCCCTCTTTGATCAAATTCCTCTCCCTTTGGAGAACTAGCTCGTCCGCCAGAACTCACTTACTAGTTGACTATATTTTTTTTTAGATTTCTTTATTCCGAGCAAAGCGCCAGTTTTTTTGTCAGTACCAGCTGTCAAACTTTGAACCATCAGTTTTATGACTGATTCCTTACGCACTCAACCTGACAATACTCACTCATTCACTCACTCACTCACTCACTCACTCACTCACTCACTCACTCACTCACTCACTCACTCACTCACTCACTCACTCACTCACTCACTCACTCACTCACTCACCACACCACTCACTCACTCACTCACTCACTCACTCACTCACTCACTCACTCACTCACTCACTCACTCACTCACTCACTCACTCACTCACTAACTCACTCACTCACTCACTCAATGATTCGATCTGTATTCTTTTCAACCTTGAAAATCCACAAAATGACAGTAAAAAACGGAATGCCTTTTTTTTATTACACTACTAATCCATTAAATCCACTCGACTAATAAATGGACAACCCGCGTGTAGGGCGGGCAATTTCGGTGTTTGTAAAAAAACGCTCCATTCAATTTCTGATTGATTAAAACCTCTTACGATAAATATCTCATGTGATTATCTGAATATGAAAAAAAACATAATAAACAGTTCCCAATGGTACACTGTTTGAGGTGAATGATACCATGGCCACTTTATGGTACGAGAATCACCCTTATGGTACCCGTACCACTACCGTACCGCCCACCACTAGCGGTCAAGAAGGGGTGGGGAAAGTGAAATTCCCCCCTCTTTGGCAATTTCAAAAAACTCGAGTTTGTTCCTTAAGGTGTAGGTGAAATGGCCTAATTTCAGCTAATTCCCTCTTTGGAGAGATTCCCTACCCTTTGGAGGTTTGGCTCGTCCGCCAGTGCCACCCACTACCGGACGAGAAAGGGAGGAAAACGTGCAATTCCCCCCTCTTTAGCAATTTTTACAGTGCAGTTTGCTCGATAAATGGCAGGTAAAATGGTTTTTAAAACTGCGAATTCCCCCCTGTTCAGCAAAATTCCCTCTCTTTAGAAGTTCAGCTCGTCCACCAGTGGTACTACCACTACTATTCCGGTACAATGGGACACCGGGGAGCCGTTACCGTCGATTTATGCGGTTCCATTACTGAGGTTCTACCGGTTTTTATCTTTTTATATACTTCTCTTCGGTTATATGTACGGTTTTTCATGCTGCCGGTTCTTTACAACTTCGAGTTGAAACCGGAACGTTGGAAACTATAGCGGTACGAAAAGTTTGGGATGAAAAGAGGAGTTTTTCTGGCGTTTGGGTTTAGGGATCGTGACTAAGCGATTATGTTTCTGAATTTTAGGTACTGTGCCTAAACGAGATCTATTTTTATAACACGGAGGGACTGTTTAATCGGCATTTGAGATATCATTCACATGATGGTACCTGGTATGTATGAACGTTGTTATTGTTACAGTACATACCATACATATGTACCATATAAATTATGTATGTACATACATCATACTGTATGTACAAATGTCCACATTTTTATGGTATTAAGTATGTACACAGAATGAATTTTGTGTGTAACACCTTATCCTCTTCCCCAATTTGCTGCTTCCGACCGATCTCAATTGGCGGTGGGAAGCAGCGATTCGGGGTTGAGAAAGGTTTTACACAAAAAAGTTTCAAAAATAAGTCGTTAATAAAAAATTCGACTATACATATCCAGTACGACTATTGTCTCGCGGCCTACATATGTACATATGTACATGCACACGTCAATCACGGTAAACACGGCAGATCGTAACTTTTTGTGCCAAGTTGCTCGTATAAATGTGACGTGGAACATGAACCAGCGCGGTGTTTTTGGATTGTACAATAAGACAAGTGAGTGAGAGATGAAGTGACTTGCCATCTGTCACTTAGACCATAAAGATTGACAGATTGAAAACAGAACTATGCCTAACCGTTAACCAACAGTCCCACTAGCGGACGAGAGTGGGAGGGAAAAGTGAAATTCCCTCCTCTTTGTCATTAAAAAAAGTGTAATTTGTTCCCTAAGGTGTAGGTAAAATGGCCTGAAAACAGCTAAATCCCCCCTCTTTGATGAAATTCCCCTCCCTTTGACGGTCCGCCAGTGAACAGTCCTGATATAAAAAAGTCCAACTTCATCTCATAAAAACCGTTTATTGCGCGGCGAATTTGTCCCATGGGTGTTTAGTACAATCGGAGACTCATCATGAAAAAGTAGTGATGACCGCTTGCGGAGAAACTGACGGAAAAACGGACTCGGAAGTAACTGGTACTAGCAGACGAGAAGGGGTGGGAAACGTTGAATTCCCCCCTTTTTGGTGTTTTTAAAAGTGTAATTCATTCCTTAAGGTGTAGGTGAAATGGCCTGAAAACAGCCAATTCACTTTTCTTTGGTGAAATTTTCCTCCCTTTGGAAGGTTAGCTCGTCTGCCAGTGGTAACCAGGGATCTATGTAATTAGGCAGGTCAGGAGGTACAGTGATGAAACAGATTATGTTACGATAATGTATAATTGTACTGTGGTTCGCCTACTTTGTACAATGACCATTAACTTACATATACAGTCCCTGACCTAATAAACGGCACATTTTCTTGGGCCATCCTGGACCAAGATTTTGTTCTTGGTGCGTGTTATAAGATAGGAGAAACTGCACCATGACGCACCAAGGTTTGCCCATATATGGGCCAAGATTCGCCAAAATGGTGCCATGGGAGACCATGAAGAACCACGGCGTGACCAAGGAATTTGAAACATCAGGTCACGTTTGTCATCGAATAAACGCATAATTTCATTTCATTTTCCAAATTTTGTAACTGATTTTTTTATAATATTGGAATGAATTGTTTTTTATGTGGGTCTTATTGAAAAAAATTATACTGGCGAGTAAGTCCATCGTCAAGAGAGAGGGTAAATTATCCAGAGAGGGGGAAACACAAAATCATACTTCATCTCAGGAGCAAACTGCAAATTATTTATCGTCAAAGAGCGGCATTCCACCTTCCCTCCGCACAATAACACGTCAGCAACAACCACGACCTCAGTATAAACCGTTCATGAAAATAATTATGTTAACCTACACTTTGAACAGTTAAAGTTCACTCTCTATCTGATACGGATGACATGATGTTTCACAAATAGTAGAAAAAATATGGTATACTAAAGCACCCTCCCGTTCGTTGTGTTTTTGTCAAAAAAATTATCTGGACAACGTTATAAGGCCCGTACATACTCCACCATAACACGTAACATACATAACAGGGCATCATAACATAGCAAGTTATGCTACGGCAGGCAATGTTATGTTGCGACACATGAAGTATGTTCGGAAATCCACCATAACAAGGCAATTGATTTCTTCAATGCGACCTACCAAAAGTTTCCAATTTTAATTCCATTAGCCATTTATTTCGAATAAGAAAACTACAAAACCTTTTGTATTGTATTGTTTCCTGATATGAACAAAACTTTTTTATGGTTAGATTACGGTGTTATGGTGGAGTATGTTTGGGTCTATATTGTTTCGTAAACCGCTTTCGTGAAGTCTCATTACTTGTTTATTGCGTGAAAATTTTGTACTGCCTCTTTCTGCTCCACAAATACGCATTTTTCAGCATTAACAAAAGCTAACTGGGGGTGACCTAATGTTTCATGCCGGATTAATCATGGTCCACCATGGGCAAAACATGGACCAAAAATGGGCAAAACATGGTGCGCCATGGGCAAAACATGGACCATCTTGGTGAATCCATGGTCGTTCCTTGGTCAGACTTGCCTATGCTTATACACGTAAAACCACCATGGGAAACCATGGTTGGGCAATCCTTGGCCCATGTTTGGGCAAAGATAGGACCAAGATTTTGTGCCGTTTATTAGGTCAGGGACTGTATGTACAGCATAAATAACAGACAGACATACAAATAGACAAACAGACAGATCGAAAGACATAAGTTCTCACTCTTGGCAGACATATGTACATGTACATATGTACATGTAATAAAGATTATGAGTTTACTAACTTGTAAAAAATAGTTATGAAATACACAATACACATCTGATTGGCAGAATGACTAAAACAGAGTATCTTTACAGTAAACCCCGTACATATCAACGTGGTGACTGACTGACGCATCGTTGACAACATCAATTAACATAAAATAACACACAGAAAGTTATGGAGAAGAGGATGACAGACCGACATCACTACTCACAGACAGAGATTCCAATTATCAGACAGTCAGACAGACAAACATCCGACAACCTTACTGACATACTGAAACTTTGGTTGGCATGAACACTTTTCGTATGTAGGTGTACATAAATGTAGGTGACTAAGCAGAATATCATGCACACAACTTATCGTTGACAGCATCAATTAACATAAAATAACATACAGACAGTTATGGGGCGTAGTAAACAGACAGAAATACCGACTATCAGACAAGCATACAGGCAAACAGACAGACACACATCCGACAACCTGACTGGCATGAACGCATTTCCACGCATCCAACGCACACCAATCATCATCACCCCATGCTATACTGTGTTAAACTATGGTGTCAATCGAGTTGAGTTGAGGCTGGTGATGTTTCATTATCAGAAGTTTTGGGCAATAATATTGTTTTGCAGAAACAACATACAGTATTTACAATAGGTGTAAATACAAATGACTAAGCAGAATATCATGCACACTATTTATTGATGACTGACGCATCACCGTTTCACCGCATCAATAACACGACGTTAACATACATAGACATACATATGTAATACATGAAATAGAGAGTATGTATTATATATAACACGACGTTAACATACATATACATACATATGTAATACATGAAATAGAGAGTATGTATTACATATAACAGAGACGTTAACGAACGTGTGCGTAGGAAAAAGACTGGTCATTAAATGCGCATAACCAGTGATCATCATCATGAGAAGCACAACTGTTATTGACTGATTGACTGACTGACTGACTGACTGACTGACTGACTTATTCGCATCAATTACAATCAGTGTCAATCAGTAATGGGTTGAGCTTATAGGTACATGAATGTATTCCAGTGCTACATACAATGGACCTTTGGTGGACAAGCTAAGCCTCCAAAGGGAGGGGAATTTCGTCAAAGAGAGGGGAATCGACAGTTTTCAAGCCTTTTTACCTACACGTTAGGGAAAAAGTTATACTTTCGGAAAACTCTAAAGGAGTGGGAGAATTCCACCCTCCATCCCCCTTCTCGTCCGCTAGTGCTCGGAACACATCATAATGACAGTCACATCTGGGTAACGGTTATGCGAACCATCCAAACTTCCAGTTCGAGTTATTAATAAAAGCATCATGCTCGAAATAACCTGGGGACTGACTGACCGGCCGCTCGGTAAAATCGAAAACCAGCGGGTGTCAAGCACTAAAATAACATCATTCGATTTCTGATCGAGTATCTTAAAAAAACCGATTTGCTTTCTGCCTAGTCATGATGTTGATGTAGAAAGGAGCACGGAAGATACCAAAAATAACCTGTAGTAATCATGGTACTAAATCGAACAATGAAGAAAAATAACGAGTTTTATCAGTTAAAAATCACTGTTTTCATAGTCCAGTTTACGGTGCATGCATGTATGGAGGTACTGTATGTGTCCACGACAGGTACATATTTTCACTGTTTGTAAGTTACGTACCTATAAAATATAACGAAGAGGATTATCCCGATGTTTCACAATAATAATTTTCACATTTACGATACAAATATCAAGTTTCACCGAACTGAAGATACATATATTGCGAAATCCTGCCAGGTCCTATTTCCAAAGGTTGTTTCATGGAATAAATATTCGAGTTGAAAATTCCATGGGAGGAAACAATTTTCATTTTCCCTCGGAGTTAAATTTCCTAATTACAAGCCGGTACCGTAATTTACCATAACCAAATTCGCTACGTTTATTGAGGTGGGTGAACCGCGTCTAGTGAGAGGGAATCGAAACCGTATTGATTGATTGAATTAGTGGCAATTTAACGGCTGATTAAGTGTGGTCTGATGACTCTTCGAAAATGCAACTCGGACCAGGATGCATTACGAAATGTCTTGTTGTTTGACTGACCGTTGTCAAAGTATTGTATATATCTACTCACGAATGCCTCTATCTAGTGATGATGAACACGGACGGATATATTTGTGTATCGGTGAACGAATTCAAACAACAGAAGAACCACTGACGGACGAGTTGATCTCCAAAGCAAGGGGAATCTTTCCGAAGAGGGGGGAATTGGAAGAAATTGAGATATTTAACCTGCACCTTAGGGAACATATTCTCTGAAAACGCCAAAGAGAGGGGAATTCCATTGTTCCCACCCTTCTCGTCCGCTAGTGAGATGAACAGTGAAAATTACCGATGTAGTAATGCCGGAGTGAATACCATCATAAACCTAAAATCTAATATTTACTATCATTCCTAACCTGAGTATTTTACAGAATGAATGGCCAGAGAGGGACGGACTGCTTGATTTAAGGTTCAACATTTAACGATTGAAATGAGATACATGCACATATACACGAGCAGATCACCAGTAAATGTGTTGCCGATTTCGGTCCTGTCACCTTAAATCAGTCAATTAGCGTACTCATGCGGTATGTTTTTAGTCGGACAGTTATGTAGTGAATGTGAGTCAGTCAATCAGTCAGTCACTTGGATGATCCAATACATACATGTAGATCATACAATCTATCCTATGTTACATATTTTGTTCGACTGTCATATCAATTATTTTGTAACATGATAGTTATTTAATCGTCAATCAATTTAAACGTACATATGTACGTCAGTTTATCGATCAACAAGTTTTTTAATCAGATCATGAAAATCACTTTGACATATTATGTATTGGTGTTCGCGGAAACACTATAAAAACACACGTGGGTTATAACCAGTGCCTAAGTAATTAGAAATCTGTTTTAGTACAAACACACAATAAAATTTTGCTTGTACAATTTCGGTTGCGGTTTCACGATCGATTGCAGATGATACGATGTGATAATAATACGGTAACATGTGAGTGATTGAGTCAGTCAACGGTTAACAATTATCACATACACTAGCGGACGAGAAGAGGAGGGAAAAGTGGAATTCCCCCCTCTTTGGCGTTTTCAGAAAGTAAAATTTGTTCCCTAAAGTGTAGGTAAAATGGTCAGGTTTATGAAAATTCCCCCGTCTTTGGGAAGATTCCCCTCCCTTTGGGGGTTTGGCTCGTCTGCCAGTGATCACATACAGTAGGATGCGGAAAACGTCGGTGGTCTGACATGAAGATCATGATGATATATGCATACCGAGCAAAAATTCCAAAGGGAGGGGATTTTTGTCAAAGAGAGGGAATTGGTGCAGTTGTGAGCCCATTTTACCTACTTCTTAGGAACAATTTATACTTTTTGAAACCACCAAAGAGGCGGGAATTCCACTTTTCCTACCGCTTCTCGTCCGCTAGTGGATCTGACATGAAGATCATGATGATATGCAGTAACACGTAACATGTAATATGAGTTGATTAAGACAACCCTTGTAATATGATATCGTTTACGAACAGAACATCTTTTTCAGAAGGTGGGGAACATCATTTTTGAATAGGGGATATCACAGGGTCAAATTCATTTTATTTCAACACCAATTTCACTAAAAATGTTAATAGCGGAACTCCCAGCTCTTCCACTATTTATGTACGTATGTGTAGAATACATATACAGCTCATGATGGATTATGGAAAAAGTCCGAATTTCGTTTACGACCAAAGAAAACCCATGCGTACGATTTTTCCTTCAGTGTCATTTGCATACGACATTTTTTTCTGAAAGTGGATCATAAGAAAGCAATTATGTTGAGTCTAAATTGCTTCACTCTTTTCCCAGTAAACTTCTTCTCCTCCAACAATGTTCAAAGTCTTACGACAAATTGCATAATGAAACACGAGCAGTATACAGTACACCACAAAAGTGTAAATTTTTATGGTGAATCCACATTAACAGAAGATAAACACAATAACAAAGCTCAATTTAATTAGTCAGCGGTAAATAGTTTTTTGCTAATCCAAAGAGAAAAGCGTCCTACTAAAAACAGGCTAAAATATCCCGGAATGATATTGGGATCATATGATCTGGTAGTTGACCATGGCACACTAGCGGACAAGTATGGTGGGAAAAGTGGAATTCCACCTTCTTTGGCGGTATCAAAAAGTACAGCTTATACCCTAAGGTGTAGTTAAAATGGCTCGAAAACTGCCGAATCCCTCCTCTTCGATGAAATCCTCCTCCCTTTAGAGGTTTGGCTCGTCCGCCAGTGACATGGCATCATTATTTCTGCCATAGGCACCGGAATATTTGTCCCAAGTAACTCTCTTTCCTAAAATAATACCGGTTTATACTGCGGTTTCTAGCACTTTCCGTGTTAGAAACTCAACTGATAAAAATATAAGAAATGGTTTTTATTAATTAATTATCCGCTTCTAATCTTTGGTATTATAGTATAATGAGTCCGGTGCCACTGGACAGTCAGAGATAATGTAGG
>OZ038448.1:6881215-6886215 GCA_964036265.1 Daptonema setosum
GGGGTGGGAAAAGTGGAATTCCTCCCTCTTTGGTGTTTTCCAAAAGTTGAATTTGTTCCCTAAGGTGTAGGTAAAATGGTCTGAAAACTGCCGACTCCCCCCTGTGACGAAATTCCCCTCCCTTTGGGTATTTAGGACACATCCGCCAGTGTATAGAACGACCCAGAATAACCAAGTTTGCTGACAGTTACTTTTTGGAACACGATTTGCGGGTCTCCAGTTTATGGTTGTGTACTTCTGGAAAACTCATTAGAAATTACTGGAAAGTTTTTTGTTGTTGCTTAGTTGACTGCGCACGTGGGACTCTGTAGAGAGGTTCATTAAACACGGTACGTTGGTTTTAATGAAACGAAACCATAAAGTTAGCACTCATGAAAGCCGGCTCATGGTTCATTCCTATTTTTAGGTTCTAAAAAATTAACTGTGAAAGCCATAAACCTATGTATGTATGAGTTCCATTACTCGGGAAAAGCACTGAACAGATATAACAAATATGCACAGTAGATGAATTGAAACGTGTTCTAGCTGGTCCACGAAATAATTATAAATGTCATTCTCCCGAACAAAGGTCATTTGCTATTGGAAACTGGATTGTACAAGGGCACTGGACTTGGCGGCATAATGAAAGTCATTAATTCTGGTCTGGTACAGTGATGAACTCTTAGTAGATTAATCATATTAACAAGATTTATGAGTAAACCATGCATTTCTGTGCTAAGTCTAAGTGTTTACGTAGGGATTTAGTATACATATGTATGTATGTGCCTACAGTATATGTTCTTTGATCGGCCAGTCACTCAGTCAGTTGTAAATATTCATATGACCTTGATACAGTAGTTAGGTATTTTAATATATACATTATGTACATATGTATGTAATCAGTCAGTCAGGCTATTGATGGATGAACGAATATATTGCACATTATGTATGAATGAATAAACTCAGTCCAGAAAAATAGCTACTATGTACATATGTACAGGGTGGCTCAGAAAAAACGTGTCGCGTTTGAGCAGTTGCTGTGAAAGTTAAACATGAGATGTGAGATTGCAGTAAAAAGCATTCGATTAGGCATGTTTTGGCCTACAAAATGATGTGCTACTGAAGTTTTTTCTCTCAGTTCCTAATTTTTACAGGCGATTATATAAAAACACCGAATTTAACATAAAAAGTTCGTATTTTGTGGTAAAACTGAATAAATAACCGAAACTATTGCAAGAAGTTTTGTCCACATAAACAAAACATACCACAGACGAGAGAATACAAGCAAAAAGAAAGAGAAAATGTTCAGAGAAATATAACGAATCACGCAAAAAAGTTCGGTCGGTTTGGTCTCCTTCAGAAGCAATGACAGCACGCGTGGAATGAACTCCCTAATGGCAAACTATAAAAGCGATTTTTTTCTGAAACAAATTTAAATAAATAACCTTTTACAAACGAAAATATTTCAATTATATATAAACATTAAACAGAGCATAGAAACCGACAACTAAGTAAACGAACAAAAAACACAAAATAGGGACTTTTTGATGCGAAATTCAGTGTTTTTTTCACTAATCGCGTGTAACAATTAGGAGCCGGGAGATTTAACTTCAGTAGCACATCATTTTGTAGGCCAAAACATGCATAATCGAATGCTTTTTATCGCAATCTCATACCTCATCTATAACTTTCACATTCACTGCTCAAACGCGACACGTTTTTTTTGAGCCACCCTGTATATTCTGGATATTTGCAATCTGGATATTTGTGGATACTGCACATACAGTAAACACGTCTGGCACTGCACGTTTCGAGTAATGGCCAGACCACTATTCTGTAGGTGAAAAATATACGGTCGACTTCTAGCGATTTTGATTCCTGAATTTACTTGATCTTGAGTCATTCAGTCAGTCAGACAGTCAGTCAGTCAGTCAGTCAGTCAGTCAGTCAGTCAGTCAGTCAGTCAGTCAGTCAGTCAGTCAGTCAGCCAGTCAGTCAGTCAGTCAGTCAGTCAGTCAGTCAGTCAGTCAGTCAGTCAGTCAGTCAGTCAGTCAGTCAGTCAGTCAGTCAGTCAGTCAGTCAGTCAGTCAGTCAGTCAGTCCGTCAGTCAGTCAGTCAGTCAGTCAGTCAGTCAGTCAGTCAGTCAGTCTGTCAGTCAGTCAGTCTGAAAGCTATTTCCGTATGTTTGAGCGAAACTCTGTCGAGTACATGCGCATGACGGTATGTACGTACTGTGTTTACAGTACATGTATGTACATGTGTAAGTGCCAATACCAGCTTGACCGGGGGGGGGGGGGGGGGGGGGGGGGAAGCACATTTGGAAACTGCGGCTGTATTTTGTGCGACCCAACGACAGCTAAGAACCATTTTTTTACGGCTTCGGCTTAGTTCCGAACACAGACTGTACGTTAGTAAAGGAGATATGTATGTAGCTTAGCCTAGCCTCTTCGTGAATCCAAAAAAAGTGGAATTCGGGATTCTGACAAAAACCGCCGCACTTTCCAAATATGCTGCCCGGGGCAACTGCCGGACGGGCTAAACCTCCAAAGACAGGGGAATTTCGTCAAAGATGGTGAAATCGGCAGTTGTTATGCCGTTTTGTGTACACCGTAAGGAACAAAATCCACTTTTTTGAATGCGCCAAAGAGGGGGGAATTCCACTTTTCCCTCCCCTTTTTGTCCGCTCGTGCCCGAGGCCATTCCGCATTTTTCCGGTTCGATGAATAGGAACCTTCTCTTTGCCGTACCTGTATGTATTCTCCAATAAACATGCCCGAATCCAGTATTTTGAATCAAGTAATACTTTCTATTTGCATCAGCATGGAAGAATTGAACAGTTATGTCTAACTTTATAAGGTTTATAAGGTTTAATGTAGTTTGGGAGCATGTTGAGCATAATATAAGCAGTTGCCTGAGATAATCGTGATACCTTTATTTCCCGATAACTTTCAGCAAACATCTTTAAATATGTACCAGGTTAGCCTCCTCAACAACCTAAAAACATTGCACTTAGTGGCACCGAGTTTATAAAAAAAAACAATAAATGTTTGACGAACAACATACATACATACATAGGCTAATCAAGCTATAATTGAGCTGTATCACTGGCGGACGAGCCAATCCTCCAAAAGGAGGGGAATTTCGCCAAAGAGGGAGGAATGGGCAGTTTTTAGGTTATTTTACTTACACCTTGAGGAACAAACTATACTCTTTGAAACCGCCAAAGAGGGGGAATTCCACTTTTCCCACCCCTTCTCGTCCGCTAGCGAGCTGTATACATTCTCCGTAGTTCCTTATACTAATGAGAAGTGGCTCGGTTGTGACATGACAATCCAATTGCAGAGTGACATTGTCATGTAACTCGACATGTTTTTTTTCAGTCAGTCAGTCAGTCAGTCAGTCAGTCAGTCAGTCAGTCAGTCAGTCAGTTGTTCAATCAGTCAGTCAGTCAGTGAGTCAGTCAGTCAGTCAGTCAGTTGGTCAATCAGTCAATCAGTCAGTCAAACGCCATAGAATCCGTAGAATAATCAACGTTTTCAGACGTTCTGTCTATCTAGGATATTTATTTTACAACCAACCAGTCAGACAGAAATATCGTTCGTTGTTTTATAGAAGGTGTCTGAAAACAGCCCAAATAACAGCATTTATGTAACCACAAAATTTTTTAAAGATCCAACTATCACTGTTATCTTATCATTAAAACAATCATTAACGCCATTCCTAGGGTTTCATCATAGTTGTGTGCGCAAATTCCCAAGAAAGTTGAAGTGTAAAACATTTAAATAAAACATTTAAATAAAACATTTAAATAAAACATTTAAATAAAACATTTAAATAAAACATTTCAAGGTTTGCAAACAAGAAATTTTTCCGTAATCCGTAAATGTGTAAAAAAATTCAAGAGTCCGCAAACGACTGTGATAGCACCTTAAGCATATTATCTGTTATCAATTCTTAGTTCCGTTTTGGGAACCTGTAAACCTTCTAATCATCAATCGTTTTTGTTTAACCTGGAATTTTTTGTTGCTCAAACCGACCTTGAGTCAATGAGATACATAACTTATGTAGACTACATAATTGTGTCAAACTATGTAGATTCGGTATTTTTGCTAGAAGTCTTCAAATAAATTATAATTGCCTTCTTGTTGACATACAACCTGGTAAACTAAAAAATATTGAATATCCAGGAAAAATGACCTGAATAGAACTGTTTATATCATGTAAGATTTTTAGTTGTTCAGTCAGTTAGTCAGTCAGTCACTCAGTCAGACAATCAGTCAATCAGTCAATCAGTCAGTCAATCAGTCAGTCAGTCAGTCAGTCAGTCAGTCAGCCAGTCAGTCAGTCAGTCAGACAGTCAGTCAGTCAATCAGTCAGTCAGTCAGTCAGTTAGTCGGTCAGTCAGTCAATCAGTCAGTCAGTCACCGTACCTCTCGTGTTTTCAAAAATAACCATCGGTCAATAAGCAGCGCCTTCAGGCAGACCAATAAACGTGGGCACTCTAATAGAAACTAACGGCACTGCGTCCTCGAAATTGGCCACTTATGTATGTGCCATTATGTGACAGTCATTCGCTGTCTGTCGTTCGCTGACTGATATAATTTTAAAGTTTGGGATTCAGTCAGTCAATCAGTCAGTCAATCACCATACCCATCGTATTTTCAAAAATAACAATCGGTCAATAAGCAGCGTCTTCAGGCAGGCCAATAAACATGGACTGCATCCTCGAAAATGGCCACTTATGTATGTACATATGTGCCATTATGTGACAGTCAGTCTTTCGTTCGCTGACTGATACATTTTACAGTCTGTGATTCAGTCAGTCAATCACTCAGTCAGTCAGTCAGTCAGTCAGTCAGTCAGTCAGTCAGTCAGTCAGTCAGTCAGTCAGTCAGTCAGTCAGTCAGTCAGTCAGTCAGTCAGTCAGTCAGTCAGTCAGTCAGTCAGTCAGTCAGTCAGTCAGTCAGTCAGTCAGTCAGTCAGTCAATCAGTCAGTCAGTCAGTCAGTCAGTCAGTCAGTC
>OZ038448.1:6888715-6891215 GCA_964036265.1 Daptonema setosum
TAATTTCATGTTTCTAATTGAATTTCACATGCATCTCACAGAATATATGCAGTGTTGTTTATGCTGTTTAAAAGTTGTCCTTTAACCTGGCGTTCCATTAAAACAACAACAGTCTCATTCCCGGCTTCATTATATTTGGCGGATTAATCGATGTTTTGTATTTCACAACAACAACAACAACATTATCAACATCCAGAACAACAACATAAAAAAATAACAACATTCATAAAACATACGCCTCATGTATGCAAACGCTGGCAGTGGTGGTAACTGGTTATATTGGCGGACGAGTTATTCTTCCAAAGGGAGGGGAATTTCGTCAAAGAGGAGGGAGTTGGCAGAAATTAGGCCAAATTACATACACCTTAGGAAACAAATTCTACTTTTTGAAAATGCCAAAGAGCGGGGAATTCCAATTTTCCTACCCCTTCTCGTCCGCTAGTGACCGGTTATATTCAGAATCAGATACAAAAAAGCAGCGGGCGAAATACAAAACATTCTGGCGATTCCCCTTTCTTCGGCAATACCAAATTTAATATATTTATTTTCTCAGTTTTGAATAAATACTTTTCAAAATTGCCGATTCCCTGTCTTTGCAGAAAATTTTGCTGTAATTAGGCTCATCCGCCAATGAACAGAATATACGTCGAATCGAGTCGAGTCCAGTCTAGAGTGCACATAAATTCAGCCAATTTTCTGAGTATGGCGATCATTCCGTGCTTTGTTATTTCATGCTTTGACATCATGTAACGTTACCCGTTTCGTTATTGTTTTTTTTTAATAAAATAATGAACACTTTTGTAATCAAAATCACCATAAATAAATTCCGGTTAATTTATTTTTGAAGGCATCCCAATCGCATTCGCATGTTCTCGGAGTATTAGTTTTTTTCTAACTTTTTATGAAGTGCTAATTGAAATAACTAACATAGAAATTCTTCATAGGTACGTTCTCAACGATGAGAAATCAAAAAAGATAGCTGATTTTATCGTTTTTTGAAAAAAGAAATAGTCTTTTAGTTCGCATTTAAATTGCCTATTTCCCAAACTACATTAAGGGATGTGCAAACAAAACATTAAGTACTGTTTGTTACCGATAACACCTTATTATATTCAACAACCCACAATTCAAAATTTCAAAGTAAAATTCATTCATCGCCGTTTCACCTCTCAGAAATGGATTTCTCATGGATTGTCAGTTAACCTTGATATTTGTTATGGAAAAATAATGGATTATTATTAAAAATAATAACCCAGAATAATCTTTTATTTTATTTTTTTTAATAAAAAATAGTAATATTATGTGCAGTGTCTGGGCCAAAACAACGTCAACCGAAAAAAAACGCTCTAATCGCCTAAATTTGCAGTATCGCTCGCTGATACTCCGGCGATAACGCAAACGTTATTTATCCACTAGCGGACGAGAAGTGGTGGGAAAAGTGGAATTCCCCCCTCGTTGGCTTTTTCAAAGAGTAGAAATTGTTCCCTAAAGTGTAGGTAAAATGACCTAATTTCTGCCAATTTCTCTCTTCTTTGGAAAAATTCCCCTCCCATTTGGAGGTTTGACTCGTCCGCATTGTATTTATCTGCTGTGTTATTGCTCCACTCCTACGTTTTATATTTACATAAATTTTCCATACTGGAAAAGTTTTGATATTTTGCTAACACATTTGCTGTCTACAACTGAAAAGTTTTTCATCATTTTTCACAAAAATTTATTTTTTGAGAAAATTTCGATTTCCTATCCGGTTTTTCTGGTAATAGTGGTTTGGGAGTTGGCGTTTGACGACTGCGAAACGATTTGAAAATAGCGACCTGTTTAAGCACCTTATAGCCGGTCCAGGGTTTCTTGTTAGCCGAAACCTTTTTTGGCACGCAGTTTCAATTCAAATCTGTTTTGGCGCGCTTTCAAAATTTCGAAAAATGTTTTTTTCATATAACATTTGAACAACATACAAAAAATTGCCCATAATTCATTGCATACGTGCGTAACCGAACCACAAAATAAAAAATTTGAAAGAAACAAGAAACCCTGACCAAGCTATCGAAGCGTTTTACGACACCCCAACACTATAAAATATATAGAAACGACGACACAATTTTCAGCACAGCCGAAAATGCCAACGTAAACAAATGGGTTCGTATGATTTTGTTGCCGCTGACATCTGTTGTCGAACACTTGTGTTATTGTAGTCGTTAGTCAGTCAGTCAGTCAGTCAGTCAGTCAGTCAGTCAGTCGGTCAGTCAGTCAGTCAGTCAGTCAGTCAGTCAGTCAGTCAGTCAGTCAGTCAGTCAGTCAGTCAGTCAGTCAATCAGTCAGCGACTCTCCGTTGATCTTTGAACGTTGGACTCTATGTAAAGTAGAAAGATACTAAAATCTTTCACTGCAGTTGTGACTCAAGGCAGTTACAATATGTTTATTTGCATGGCATCCAAAAAAAACTCTTCAAAACCTCTGTCACACTAATTTTTTCGAATGCTCTTGCTTTGGTCATCGGAAC
>OZ038448.1:6896215-6910663 GCA_964036265.1 Daptonema setosum
CCTGTGCTTGTACGTATTCTGACAATGATTAAATGGTACAGTAATATTCAAATATAGTTTTTACAGATCGGAAAACCGCCATTTTGATGACATATGTATTCCATGGACCTTGCCTTCGGTCCACTGGCGGACGAGCTGAACAGGGCTCCAAAGGGAGGGGAATTTCATCAAAGAGGGGGAATCGACAGATTTCAGATCATTTTACCTACACCTCAGGTAACAAATTCTACGTTTTGAAATCGTCAAAGAGGGTGGAATTCCTCTTCCCTCCCCTTTCTCGTCCGTCAGTGCTTCGGTCAATACCACTGACCAAAGCAACGGGTTCTTTTGACCGGCCAACATTGTCAGATTGCCCTAAACTCGTTTAACTTCCTTTTTTACTCATAGAATTTATGTAAAAACTGTTTCCCCTCTCATTGTTTTGTCTTAATGAATTTTTCTTTGTCTTAGACTCATTTTTTCTGTAATTTGTTTTTCACATACACGTAATGCTCTTGTATTGTTTCTGCAAAAAAAGTGTTGCCCAAAACATCTGATAATGAAACATTACTAGCCTCTACTCAATTAGGTTGACACCATAGTTTAACACAGTATAGCATGATGTGATGATGATTTATGTGCGTGTTAACACTGATTGTTCGATGTTTCATTATCAGATGTTTTGATCAATAATTTTGCTTGCAGAAATGACATATGTACATGGGCTTTATGTATGTACAATTGTAGCTGTGGTATCCACATACTGTTTCCCCGAGTTTCATTGAATATCGTATCTCTCGTGAGCGAGCAAAGTCAGTTTGCATGTTTTCAGAAAATCTCTGGATTGAATACTGTTTAACAGTGATAAAAAACAACAAATAACGCTTACTCACTTACTCACTCACTCACTCATTCACTCACTCACTAACTCACTAACTCACTAACTCACTCACTCATTCACTTACTCATTCACTCACTCATTCACTCACTCACTAACAGAACGCTTAACGAGTGGAGATCGGATTTGAAAACTTGCAAATGTCCTACAAATATATTGTCAAACATTGTTTTTTTACATGAATAATGAAGTACGTTTGTACATGAAATAATTCGTCTGTTGGTTGAGTGGAGTTTACTGACAAACATAAGCAACATAAAGCAACGTTAGACAGTGTGGATTTCATTTCCTCAAGTCATGCATAAGGTACAGAATGCCAGCTGATCGGTGTATTATTCAAATTAATCAGCCAAATGAACCTGAATGAATGAACGACGATCTACATCACAGGGCATCGAATGGACAAGATAATATCTTGGCATTTTTTCATAGTTTCTGATTTATCTGCGAGTCAGTTAGCTATATAAACAGACAGTCAGTCAGTCAGCGCACTGCATATAAAGTTAGTCAGTCAGTCAGTCAGTCAGTCAGTCAGTCAGTCAATCTGCCAGTCAGTCAATACGCAGATAAACTGTTCAGACTCTCAGTCAGCGGATCGGTTCATGAAAGAATGGAATTCAGAAATTCGGTGATCGGTCTATAGTTTTGAGACGACATTCGCAGGATAGAGGCCCAAGGACATGCATAAACATCAAAGTTAATGTCAATCCCGTCGTTATTGGCTGTTGGGAGAACAGTGATCCGTCAGTCAGTCAATCAGTCAGTCAGTCAGTCATTCATTCAGTCAGTCAGTCAGTCAATCAGTCAGTCAGTCAGTCAGTCAATCAGTCAGTCAGTCAGTCAGTCAGTCAGTCAGTCAGTCAGTCAGTCAGTCAGTCAGTCAGTCAGTCAGTCAGTCAGTCAGTCAGTCAGTCAGTCAGTCAGTCAGTCAGTCAGTCAGTCAGTCAGTCAGTCAGTCCGTCAGTCAGTCAGTCAGTCAGTCAGTCAGTCAGTCGGTGACACTTTCACGTGACCAGCCTAATGTTGGATGACGAGACAAGATCATCAAATTTTATGTGCGTCCCGTCGTTTGTTGTCTGTTGACTGGAGGACATCAGTCCATCCAATACCAGTGGATCATTCCGTATATTAGTCTGGCTGAGAAAACACCCAGAAAGCTTGATTCAGTTTTGTACAGTCTGTCAAGCATGTATGTATGTTGTTTCTGCCAGGAAAAATATTGTCCAAAACGTCTGTTAACGAAACATTACTAGCCTCAACCCAACTCGGTTGACACCATGTTTAAGCACAGTATAGCATGGGATGATTGATGTGCGTGTTAACAATGATTGTTTGATGTTTCATTATCATACGTTTTGGGCAATACTTTTGCTTGCAGAAACAACATACGGGCTTTATGTACATATGTAATCTACAGTATGTATTGCAAGTTGTGCGATTTTTTTTTAAGTTATTTTTTTTTTCGAAAGTACATGTGTATGTGAATTCTACAAAAAACAATATGACACAATATATGGTATATGGGGACAATTGTTCTACAACTACTAAAATTTGTATTTCCCTGTTCAGCTCATAAAATCGGGCAACCTCACGACATGGATTTTCACTGGAGGAATATCCGTGTCGTTCTGTATAGCTTGGTCAGGGTTTCTTGTTATCAAAAATTATTTTTTGGGTCGATTACGCACGTATACATCAAATTACGCGTATGTTAAGTGAAAGATGTTTTATATCTCGAAAACTTGAGGCGCGCCAAAACCATATTTGAATTCAAACAACGCGCCAAAACCAGTTTTGAATTCAAACAACGCGCCAAAACCTTTTTGTGTAACATGAAACCCTCGATAGGCTTTACTCATCTGAGTATTTCCGTCACAGCCGAGCCGACCGGATAAATTTACCGTTTTTTTTCGTTCATAGTGGATTAATACTTACTTAACGACCCAGACGGGGTTTCAGCCAATCACTCTTGTCTTGATATATGTAGTTAATTATGTATTCTACTCACATTTTGTTATAAACACTAAGGGATTATACAGACGATTACTTTGAAGTAGTGTCTGCTGTTGTGTGTTCTCTTCTTTCAGTGTTTTTTGCCAAAAATTAGCAGGCACCGAAACCACACTTACATAGTTCAGTTTGTTTTACTTTTGGTTTACCGGATTTTACAGAAATAAATGGTGGTTTGAAAAACAGTTTTAACGCTGAAAAAAGGAAGCATTCCCAAAAGTTTCACACAGTGTTTAGGTCATTACATTATGATGATCAATTAGATTATTCATTATCTGCCGTACTGTATGTTGCATTTCACCAAATCCATTAGTAATCTATTTTGAACCGTAATTTTAGAAGTTCCGTGTCCTCTGGGTACGCAAACCAATCGGGGCGAGCTCAGTGAAGGACGATTTTGTTCCATGCACTAGCGTACGAGAAGGGTGGGAAAAAGGAAATTCCCCCCTCTTTGGCTTTTCGAAAAGTAGAATTTGTTCCTCAAGGTGTAGGTAAATTGGTCTGAAAACTGTTAATTCCCCCATCTTTGACGAAATTCCTCTCCCTTTGAAGAGTTAGTTCGTCCGCCAGTGGTTCCATGGGAATACTGTAGTACCACACCGCAAAACTACAGTACATTATGCTCGTCAACGAAAATGTACATAGTTTACTCGTATTCGAAGTGTTGATCGAGACCGAGTAAAAAACACTGTTTAAAATAAACATCTCTATGCTGACGTTTGACTGGGTCTGACACAAAACCCATTGTATTCTTATTGCCTCAATCACACTCTTTATGGTAAACTCAAACAGCCGAAAAAAGCTTTTCAGTTAATGACAGCTTTTTGAAAAGCTGACTATGTTTTTCAAAGCCATTACAGCTCGTGTAACCGTGTGAGTTCCATTATTGTTTTCGGAGACCGCAAAGACTGACTGAAGACAGTATACATGTACAGTACTCTTAACTCGAGTGGTCTCATGGGGTTGGGTAACTTCATTACTCAAAAATTGCCCTCAGGCCAATGATTAACGAAAACATTCAGCTAACAATAACAGCTTGTTAAAAAATAACTCGAAATGAGAGAAAACAAGCAGTTTTCTTGTGTTTATTTGAAAATGCAAATGTTCACTTTATTCGAAGTACATATCCTCAGCTTTCCAACGATGTGGACTCTTCTTATTTATATTTCTTGGTGGTGGTGTTGTTGGTCTACCTAATAAACCATTGTTACATGACTCTGCTTTTGAATCTGTTTGCCACAAAAAACTTCGAGAGATTTTAGAAACTAATTTGGCCACAACTATCTCCACTCACCTGAGTCAACAAATGGGATTGGTTGACTTTTTACAAAAGTAAATTATTCTGGCATCCCAACCATCAAAACTAGGATAACCATTCCATTACTATGTACATATTCTGAATTTATTTTTGTTGATTTGTGATTCAATGCGGTATATGTTTATTATTTACTTGTTTTCCTGTGCTCTTTAACACATACATTCCTGAATTGGAATCTGATAGTTTTAAATGTATATCGCCCCTTCAAACAAAAATGGCCAAACTAGAATGTTTAGTGGCTGCAATCACACAGATTATAGTCCTAACTATGTACGTTATACAAAACCTGTGCAAATGAATAAGGTTAATAGTAAACTTTCCTGTGTGTATTTATGTATATGGGTTCCATCATTGTTTTCGCTTGGCTGAGAATCAGTTGCTATCGGCGTGGCAAGGTCTCAATTGTCTCATGCTGATGCACCATTGTCGATGTCGATCGATCATGCAGGATACCAAAAAAATATGCTGTTCCGTAATAGATCATGTTATCAAAACTTTTCATATGTTTTTGTACGTTTGATGTCCGGCTAAGAATCATTTGTTACGTACTGTATCTGCTTCGAACGGTCTTTTGGTGGCCAAACATGTCATGCCGAAGCACGATCGTCTATCGCCCATGTATGTACCATACCACCAGCACCATTGCTGTTCCGTAATAAATCATATTATCGTTTCGGCGAGGCGTGTTGCGCACCCGTTTACATCTGTTCTCCACCATACAATAGGTTGCGGTTGAACTGACATTGGCGTCACTGATTGTACATATTTGCATATACACCATTTACAATTCAATATGGATGCTTTTAGAGTCCAAAGGAAAGTAAAAGTAATTTTTTAAACCCGAAACTATGAAAGCACCCTCACTGAATTTTTTTTACACGATTGGTCGATGGCTGATGGTAACAACAACAACAACAACAACAACAACAACAACAACAACAACAACAACAACAACAACAACAACAACAACAACAACAACAATAACAACAACAACATCAACAACAACAACAACAACAACAGCAACAACAACAACAACAACAACAACAACAACAACAACAACAACAACAACAACAACAACAACAACAACAACAACAACAACAACAACAACAACAACAACAACAACAACAACAACAACAACAACAACAACAACAACAACAACAACAACAACAACAACAACAACAACAACAACAACAACAACAACAACAACAACAACAACAACAACAACAACAACAACAACAACAACAACAACAACAACAACAACAACAACAACAACAACAACAACAACAACAACAACAACAACAACAACAACAACAACAACAACAACAACAACAACAACAACAACAACAACAACAACAACAACAACAACAACAACAACAACAACAACAACAACAACAACAACAAAAACAACAACAACAACCAATCACAATCACAACAACAATAACAACAACGACCACAACAACAACAACAACAACAACAACAACAAAAACAACAACAACAACCAACCACAATCACAACAACAACAACAAAATCAATTATGAATGGTATTATGGATATGTACCCCTGGGTAAGTATGTATGTATGTATGTAGGTCATTCATCATCAGAATTGGACGACTTTTTGATCGCGGGAACCAGCGGCACTTTAAATGGAGCTTCCGTTGAATCGGACTGGCGGAAGAGCCGATGTTTCAAAGGAGATGAAATTATCTAAAGAGGGAGAATTAAAAGTTTTGAGGCCAGTTTACCTACACCTTATAGATTAAATTCAGCATTTTGAAACTACCTAAGAAAGGGGAATTTTACTTTTCCCTTTCTCCCTCGTACACTAGTGCTGGATCGTGACCGCTTTGTTCTGAACTTGATAGTTGTGCCATGATTTAGCTACAATCGACTTTTCAGAGTGATACTCTTGTGAACCTTGTACTCACGTTTTTGCAGAATTATTTTCTGTAAGAACTGTTTTTGTTTTCATCGTTGAGAATATTCTCCCGGTTTTTTTAAAGCTCTTCTCAGAATCTCCTGTGGTTAAGTACTATATTGTTTTTCCATATTCATTAACTTCGTAGCTTAGTAACTTCCTACTTAGTCTTCTTCCATATCCTTATAAGATGCAGAAACTCAGGCGTTGAATCTGCTGTGATCTGCTGTACATCCTTTTTCATATTGTTGCAAATCATTTTTTTGTCTGTGAAAAAGTTTACAGACAACAGGGATTTAGTAACATGGTATTGTGACTGACCTACATATGTATACCGTGTAGTCCACTGTTCATATCCAATAGAAACCCACATCATTTGGCAGCTAAACAGTTGGGATAAGGATAAACGGATGCACCAAAATAGTATGTGCCGGTGTAAGCCATGGTATTGCAGAATCTGTTCAATCGGAATCACTGGCGGACGAGCGAGGGGAATTTTACCAAAGAGGGAGAAATTGGCAGTTTTCAGGCCATTTTACCTACAGCTTAGGGAACAAACTCAACTTTTCGAAACGCCAAAGGAAGTTGGAATTCCACTTTTCCCACCCCTTCTCGTCCGCTATAGTGTGCAGAATCTGTTGAATTGGAATACAACCTTTTAGTTTTATTGCATTTTTGCGCTGGCCGAAATGCCGTTGTTTGGAATCGTGTTCTCCGGTGGTTTATGATGTTTCATGTTGCTTACACTGTGACAACGAACTGTGTCCAGGAATACTTATTCTGAAACAAAGATTTCTGGCTTGATATTGAACATGATAAAGAGATTCTCGAGAAGCAAGTGAGCAAATGACACGTTAACTTGTTCAACCCGGGTAACACACCACTGAACATGATGATTGTATGTGATAGCATACAGCTGTTGGGTTGAGTTGAGTCGGACAGCCGGTTTTATGCATCACCTTCTCTTAAATTTGATGCAGCTAACGATTCAAAGTTGTTCTAACACTACAACTTTTCACTTGAATCCCAGGCAGCCCTTTATTGCTCATTTTGTTACTTCGTTTGTGCTTAATATAGCAGCATTCTTCAATGAGAGAATTCGCGTCGTGACTTCATGTCGTTTTTTGATTGTATTAGGCCTTGACGAGAGTTTGTATTGTTTGTCTTTGAGCAATGGCCAATGCCGTAACCGTGGTCCAGTTTTATTACAAGCAAAAGCAATGTTTCATAATACTAGCGTTGGAACTCATAAAAATGAAGTAAAAAGAGAACTGGGTATTGGATGTCAATGTACAATTTGTACGATTTCAATGTATGAACTGGTGTTTGGAATTGGAATACGAATTGTTGCTGTTACCCTGAAGTAAGAGAAAACTCAATCTTCCTCCTTTTTTCATGGGTATGAATAATGTATTTTTAAAATCTTTAAATATGTGAATAAAACAAATGAATGACCAAATAGCCGCCAATTTTCACCCCTTTGAGGAAACTGAGTTTTGCTTCGGGCGAATAGCGTGTCCGTCCGTAGCTTCGCCCACCGTGGTGGGGAGGAGAATTTCCTCAAAGAGGGGATTATCAGTTTTTGGACCACTTCACCTACACCATATAAAAAATACAACTCTCGGGGTTTCACTTTCGCGTTGCTCCCGTGGCTTCACCGGATGGGTAATTTATAAACTGTACCGGTTTTTTGTCAGAATTCATTTGACCCAACGACAGCTAATAACCCTTTGATTGTTTGTACGGCTTAGGCTTAGTTTCGAACTTAGACTGTACGTTAGTAAAGGAGATAGCCTCTCTGTGAATCCAAAATGAAAAAGTCGAATTTGGGATTCTGACAAAAAACCGGTACAATTTCCAAATATGCCGCCGGATGCAATCAAAGTGAAATGCAATTAACGACTACATATCTGGCCTGCGGTCATGAGCGGACGATGAGGGTGGGAAAAGTGAAACTCCCCCATCTTTGGCGGTTTCGAAAAGTAGACTGTGTTCCCTAAGGTGTAGGTAAATTGACCTGAAAACTGCCGATTCCCCCTCTTTGGCAAAATTCCCCTCCCATTGGAGCATTAGCTCGTCCACCGGTGCCTGCGGTGAATTGTTCAATTTCGGATATTGTGCACTCAATGGATCACTTGATTGCTCTAAAATACATGCTCAAAATAAACGCCGGTTTAATCAGCCTCATTTTTTTTATCCCACAAGGAAGTTTCGTTAATACAATGAGTTATTTATGTTTACGAGTGTTCAAGTTGTCGTGTCTTTGTGGGGAATGAAATTCGTTGAGTTCTTGTGTTGCTAAAGTGTTTATTCAGAAAATAAGATAAGTCTGAAATACGTCAAACAACCGTCCGGTACGCGTTCGGTAGAATCGCGTCTTTATATCGAGATAAAATCCTCAATAACAACCCGTCTTACTCGAAGAAGAAAAACTTACAAATCTCATCGACCACCGTATTCATCAAGAAACATAATTTTCAACCACTAAAAGAAAGAATTGCACTACTGAGTCACCGTTTATCACTAGCGGATGAGAAGAGGTGGGAAAAGTTGAATTCCCCCTATTCGACCTTATCAAAAAGCTGAAATTTGTTCACTAAGATGTAAGTAAACTGGCCTGAAAAGTGCTGATTCCACTCTTTGACGAAATTAGCATTCTTTTGGACGTTTGCCCGTACCGCATATAGACGGTTAAACAAGCATATGTGTATCCTGGCAGGAGGATTTTTCATCTTCGGGTTTTTCATTTCTGGGTTTTTCATTTCTGGGTTTTTCATCTCCGTTTTTTCATTTCTGGGTTTTTCATGTTTTGAAAATGATGGTACAGGTGTTTTCATCTTTGGGTTTTTCATTTCTGGGTTTTTCATCTTCGGATTTTTCATTTCTGGGTTTTTCATTTCTGGGTTTTTCATCTCCGTCTTTTCATCTCCGGAAACGATGGTACAGGTCTTTTCATTTCTGGGTTTTTCATCTTCGGGAACCAACCAGGAATGAAAAATCCGAAGATGAAAAACCCGAAGATGAAAAGACCTGTACCAACGTTTCGAAAAGCTGAAGATGAAAAACCCAAAGATGAAAAACACAGAAATGAAAAATCCGAAAATGAAAAACCCAGAAATGAAAAATCCGAAGATGAAAAGACGGAAATGAAAAACCCAGAAATGAAAAGACCTGTACCATCGCTTCCGAAGATGAAAAGACGGAAATGAAAAACCCAGAAATGAAAAACCCGAAGATGAAAAATCCTCCTGCCGTGTATCCTATATCTAATACTATAAAGAAACAGTGTTCGTCCGTCTGTAACGCTAGCCCGGTTTACCACAGTTAACGCCAGCCCGGTTAACCACAGTTGCTATTTTCACGTATGGTGCAGCAATAGCAGTCTGGAGTAGGCCGATAGTAGGTTAATGTTTCACGAGCTAATGTTTCAGTCCGATAGTGGGTTAATGTTTCACGAGCTAATGTTTCAGTAGAAAACTGATGTCCCATTTTAAGAAATGGGGACAAAACGCAGTTTATTATATTAACGTCAAAACGAGCTAATGTTTCATACATCAAAGTTATAAATGGGTTAATGTTTCACGAGCTAATGTTTCAGTAGAAAACAGCTGTCCCCATTTTAAGAAATGGGGACAAAATGCAGTTTGTTATATTAACGTCAAAACGAACTAATGTTTCATACATTAAAGTTATAGTGGGTTAATGTTTCACGAGCTAATGTTTCAGTAGAAAACAGCTGTCCCCATTTTAAGAAATGGGGACAAAATGCAGTTTGTTATATTAACGTCAAAACGAACTAATGTTTCATACATTAAAGTTATATGTTAATGTTTCATGAGCCTAAACGAGCTAATGTTTCAGTAGCGACCAGTGGCCTGTTTTCACAACTGTCCCCATTTATTTAAATGGGGACAAAAGCCTGTTTTCACGTATGTCCCCATTTTATGAAATGGGACAAAAGCCTGTTTTAACACCTGTTTAGTTCGGCAATAGATTACTTTCCACGGGAAGCTTCAAAATGGCACAATAGATTATTTCCACAGGATATTCATTGCAACGGCAATAGATTACTTTCCACGGAAGGTTCCTAATGGCTCAATATATTATTTCCACGGGATATTCATTGCAACGGCAATCGATTACTTTCCACGGGAAGTTCCTAATGGCTGAATATATTATTCATATGCTAAATTAATCTGATTTTAGTGTCCACGGGATATATCCATTACTGAAAGTAATACTTTTTTTAAATAATATTTTTACATGCAATGATTAACGCAACGGTAATAGATTACTTTCCACGGGAAGCTTCAAAATGGCTCAATAGATTATTTCCACGGGATATTCATTGCAACGGCAATCGATTACTCTCCACGGGAAGTTCCTAATGGCTGAATAGATTATTCATATGCTAAATTAATCTGATTTTAGTGTCCACGGGATATATCAAATACTGAAAGTAATATTTTTTTAAATAAATTTTTACATGCAATGATCAACGCAACGGTAATAGATTACTTTCCACGGGAAGCTTCAAAATGGCTCAATAGATTATTTCCACGGGATATTCATTGCAACGGCAATAGATTACTTTCCACGGAAGGTTCTTAATGGCTCAATATATTATTTCCACGGGATATTCATTGCAACGGCAATCGATTACTTTCCACGGGAAGTTCCTAATGGCTGAATAGATTATTCATATGCTAAATTAATCTGAGTGGAAGTTCCTAATGGCTGAATAGATTATTCATATGCTAAATTAATCTGATTTTAGTGTCCACGGGATATATCCAATACTGAAAGTAATACTTTTTTTAAATAATATTTTTACATGCAATGATCAACGCAACGGTAATAGATTACTTTCCACGGGAAGCTTCAAAATGGCTCAATAGATTATTTCCACGGGATATTCATTGCAACGGCAATCGATTACTTTCCACGGGAAGTTCCTAATGGCTCAATAGATTATTCATATGCTAAATTAATCTGATTTTAGTGTCCACGGGATATATCCAATACTGAAAGTAATATTTTTTTAAATAATATTTTTACATGCAATGATCAACGCAACGGTAATAGATTACTTTCCACGGGAAGCTTCAAAATGGCTCAATAGATTATTTCCACGGGATATTCATTGCAACGGCAATAGATTACTTTCCACGGAAGGTTCCTAATGGCTCAATATATTATTTCCACGGGATATTCATTGCAACGGCAATCGATTACTTTCCACGGGAAGTTCCTAATGGCTGAATAGATTATTCATATGCTAAATTAATCTGATTTTAGTGTCCACGGGATATATTCAATACTGAAAGTAATACTTTTTTAAATAGTATTTTTACATGCAATGATCAACGCAACGGTTATAGATTACTTTCCACGGGAAGCTTCAAAATGGCTCAATAGATTATTTCCACGGGATATTCATTGCAACGGCAATCGATTACTTTCCACGGGAAGTTCCTAATGGCTCAATAGGTTATTCATATGCTAAATTAATCTGATTTTAGTGTTCACGGGATATATCCAATACTGAAAGTAATATTTTTTTAAATAATATTTTTACATGCAATGATCAACGCAACGGTAATAGATTACTTTCCACGGGAAGCTTCAAAATGGCTCAATAGATTATTTCCACGGGATATTCATTGCAACGGGATTGTGAAACTGGCTCGATAGATTACCTTCCACCAAACATCGATTACTTTCCACGGGAAGTTCCTAATGGCTGAATAGATTATTCATATGCTAAATTAATCTGATTTTAGTGTCCACGGGATATATCCAATACTGAAAGTAATACTTTTTTAAATAGTATTTTTACATGCAATGATCAACGCAACGGTAATAGATTACTTTCCACGGGAAGCTTCAAAATGGCTCAATAGATTATTTCCACGGGATATTCATTGCAACGGCAATCGATTACTTTCCACGGGAAGTTCCTAATGGCTCAATAGATTATTCATATGCTAAATTAATCTGATTTTAGTGTCCACGGGATATATCCAATACTGAAAGTAATATTTTTTTAAATAATATTTTTACATGCAATGATCAACGCAACGGTAATAGATTACTTTCCACGGGAAGCTTCAAAATGGCTCAATAGATTATTTCCACGGGATATTCATTGCAACGGGATTGTGAATCCGCAAACAATGTTAAAATTAATACCGAGGCAAGTCATCAAAGAAAAAATTGTTTCATTTACAAAGTAAACAACAAAGCACAATCATCCTCAATGTATAACGGGACATGGGCTCAATGTATAACGAGTCAGTTAATAGTTAGTGACTATTGAGCCCTCAATTTCATTCAGACACATCTCAATCAATGACATGATAACCCTGAACACCGCAACCTGAGTTACAAAGAAATTTTGTAAACTAAAACCCGCAAAACTTTTGAGCGGGTCACTCGTGACAAATAGCATAATAGAGAAAACTGGTAAACTTACCAGCCAAAGTCCTAATGGCTCAATATATTATTTCCACGGGATATTCATTGCAACGGAAATAGATTACTTTCCAAAACGACACTAAATAATAAATTAAAAATATGTAAATTTTTGTTCACGTTTCACGACTGGTATATTTTAAAATTATGGACATTGCGTGTTGCTCAGTTATGAATACCGTTCTCAATTAGAAGAATCAAAAAATTATAATCCACTACTACATTATAATCCTGTCATTGTGCATACACTTTAAAACTGGCTCGATAGATTACCTTCCACCAAACTAACTGGTTCAATAGAGCAGTGTTTAACAATGTAGTACAACAATCTAATACCCAGATCTCTAATACTCGGCCCTAATTCTCGGCAGAATACCCGGTAAAGCGCGCGCAGCGCGCACAGAAGCACAACTCGAGCAGAATCCCCGGGCCCAATACCGAGCTGCAGTCCCTAGTAAGTTTCATAAGCAAAAACGGCAGAGAAAAATAGAAATTTCGTGTTAAAAAAAAATGGTTTCTTAAATGATGAGTTCTTTCCTCAAATCGCATGCAAAATGGCTACAAATGGCCTCTATCGAGCAGGTTCCTTAACTGTTAACAATTTGCCCCTCCGCCATGGTCATACGCACTATTGAGCCCGCGGGTGCTCATAAAATTCATATTTTCATCAATCAAACTGGCCAGCCATGCCACCAACAACATCCTAATAAGACAGGCATGTACTCCATTCATGGTAGATTGTTGACCACACACATGTAAATATAAAGTTCGATACATTGTATATACAGTATGTACCATATTGGCACTGGCAGAGTTTGACAGATTGTGGGAGTTTGATCGTGATTTCATCACGGAATTAAAATTCCTTGACATCTGGAATAACTGAAGTCTGTCGTCAGAGGACCACCAGCTTGACTGTGTCAATAAGGACATGGCAACTTGGGGCACATATGGTACACATGTGTACTACCACTATTTATTTAGACTTCTATATATCATGTTATTGAATAATTAGGTCAACTGTTTATCATAATAGCTCATTCTTTGATATAAAGTCAATCGTAAATGATCCTTGTGTATCCACATTTTTATGAATAACATAGTGACAAGTAATATGTATTCATCTTCAGTCATTCACCATTATCATACGAATTTACTGGAATAGAAGCAGCTACCGCAAGAAACAACAACAACAACAACAACAACAACAACAACAACAACAACAACAACAACAACAACAACAACAACAACAACAACAACAACAACAACAACAACAACAACAACAACAACAACAACAACAACAACAACAACAACAATGTTAGCTTCGTTCATGGCAGTGCCTCCCGGTCCCATGTCAAATATGAATATCACTTCTTATGCCAACGATTTGATAACTTCCACGCCAAGCACGAGTACAACAAGTGTAAATGTGATATCGACTAGCAGCATGCCAATATATACAGGTTGAGCGTGTGAGTGAGTGAGTGAGTGAGTGAGTGAGTGAGTGAGTGAGTGAGTGAGTGAGTGAGTGAGTGAGTGAGTGAGTGAGTGAGTGAGTGAGTGAGTGAGTGAGTGAGTGAGTGAGTGAGTGAGTGAGTGAGTGAGTGAGTGAGTGAGTGAGTGAGTGAGTGAGTGAGTGAGTGAGTGAGTGAGTGAGTGAGTGGGTGAGTGAGTGAGTGAGTGAGTGAGTGAGTGGGTGAGTGAGTAAATGAGTGAGTGAGAAAGTGAATGAGTGAGTGAGTGAGTGAGTGAGTGGGTGAGTGAGTGAGTGAGTGAGTGAGTGAGTGAGTGAGTGAGTGAGTGAGTGAGTGAGTGAGTGAGTGAGTGAGTGAGTGAGTGAGTGAGTGAGTGA
>OZ038448.1:6910863-6975863 GCA_964036265.1 Daptonema setosum
GACAGCTAACCCTTCCAAACGGTGCCCTCCGTGGCGGTATATTTGTTGGTGGCATCCTTACTGATCTCGGTGACGGGCTGTTTCACTAAAATAAGAAGTAAATGAAGCAAAAACAACAACAACAACAACAACAACAACAACAACAACAACAACAACAACAACAACAACAACAACAACAACAACAACAACAGCAACAACTAACGGCAAGCAGCCAGGTTGTTGTTGATGTACTGCTCAAGAGTGTTGCCAGCATTGTTCTTTGGTGACGCGGGGGCCGAAATTTTGTAAACGGCTGTGGTTTGTGCCATGGCACATGCCATCAAGGCACTCAGAACGATCAATTTGAACATGATGCTGAAACGGGGGAAAACACTCACTCACTCATTCACTCACTCACTCACTCACTCACTCACTCACTCACTCTCTCACTCACTCACTCGCACTGACTCACTCACTCTCACTCACTCACTCACTCACTCACTCGCTATCTCACTCACTCACTGACTCACTCACTTACTCACCCACTCACTCACTCACCCACTCACTCACTTACTCACTCACTCACTCACTCACTCACTCACTCACTCACTCACTCACTCACTCGCTCACTCACTCACTCACTCACTCACTCACTCACTCACTCACTCACTCACTCACTCACTCACTCACTCACTCACTCACTCACTCACTCACTCACTCACTCACTCACTCACTCACTCACTCACTCACTCACTCACTCACTCACTCACTCACTCACTCACTCACTCACTCACTCACTCACTCACTCACTTCACTCACTCACTCACTCACTCACTTTAACAAACCTAGTTTCGACTCGGAACGATCAGCAACAACAACGTGGACAACCGAAGTTACCGTAAATGACCTGCCACGTCCGTACCGGTGCATGTTTTATACCACTTACAGTAACCACACATCAAAAAACAGACGGACGTAACGGTTGATTGATTTCGTCTTGACTCTACTTTTGATAGTTTTTGTACGGTTAACAGCTGCCCAGCGTCTTAATGTCGTGACCTACAGTTGTTGTTGTTGTTGTTGTTGTTGTTGTTGTTGTTGTTGTTGTTGTTGTTGTTGTTGTTGTTGTTGTTGTTGTTGTTGTTGTTGTTGTTGTTGTTGTTGTTGTTGTTGTTGTTGTTGTTGTTGTTGTTGACAGCTGCCCAGCGTCTTAATGTCGCGACCTACAGCCGCGTTTATTAGGATTGACGTAATTGGAAGGGTCAATCAACGGGGAGGCGTCAGCAGGAATAACGAGTTTTTTTCTCTTTTCTGTCCGAGAGTTGCATGCGAAGTCGTAATGTGAAAATAAGAGCGATCAAAATGCGACGTGACTTTCATATTTGCATGTTGCCAGAAATATAGGGGATGCTTGTTATTTTAGCACTAATAAATTACTGCATTTCCTCTTTCACTGAATCATTTAGTCACTAACTCACTCACTCACTCACTCACTCACTCACTCACTCACTCACTCACTCACTCACTCACTCACTCACTCACTCACTCACTCACTCACTCACTCACTCACTCACTCACTCACTCACTCACTCACTCACTCACTCACTCACTCACTCACTCACTCACTCACTCACTCACTCACTCACTCACTCACTCACTCACTCACTCACTTGCTTACTAACTCACCCACTCACTCACTCACTCACTCACTCACTCACTCACTCACTCACTCACTCACTTGCTTACTAACTCACCCACTCACATCACTCACTCACTCACTCACTCACTCACTCACTCACTCACTCACTCACTCACTCACTCACTCACTCACTCACTCACTCACTCACTCACTCACTCACTCACTCACTCACTCACTCACTCACTCACTCACTCACTCACTCACTCACTCACTCACTAACTCACTCACTCACTCACTCACTCACTCACTCACTCACTCACTCACTCACTCACTCACTCACTCACTCACTCACTCACTCACTCACTCACTCACTCACTCACTCACTCACTCACTCACTCACTCACTCACTCACTCACTCACTCACTCACTCACTCACTCACTCACTCACTCACTCACTCACTCACTCACTCACTCACTCACTCACTCACTCACTCACTCACTCACTCACTCACTCACTCACTCACTCACTCACTCACTCACTCACTCACTCACTCACTCACTCACTCACTCACTCACTCACTCACTCACTCACTCACTATGAATGCAACATATTACGTTTAATGTCGTTGGTTGCGCCGATAGATTTATACAACCGAATATAAAAACCGGTAATAAAACTCCTAAATAGTGAAATTTTGGGTGGTGTGCTTTAATCTTAACGGTGTTGAAGCTAATGGTGTCAGTCAGTCCTATTGTATCGCTGATTCATCTAGAAACCTAGTATAATCAATTATAAATCTGGATGCCAAACGTAAATCAATATAATTCTTAAGTTTTTTCCATGACCACCCAAAATCAAGTTAAATAGCATTGCAAGCATGCAACAACTTTAACGGTGTAACGGACGCGTGCTTACACCCATTCACAACGCAGTCAGTAATAATACAGTCAATCAATATGTCGGTCAGTCAGTCAGTCAGTCAGTCAGTCAGTCAGTCAGTCAGTCAGTCAGTCAGTCAGTCAGTCAGTCAATCAATCAGTCAGTCGGTCAGTCAGTCAGTCAGTCAGTCATTCAAATATTCAGTCAGTCGGTAGTAAACTATCAAGTCACAATCAGTCTGTCAAATTACTCAGTAAAACAATTCTCAGTTTATTAGTCTAGAAAGATGGTAACCGTAATTAATCATTACACATCAGTAGCAATGTCTAAAGTCAGTGTCAGTCAGTCAGTTCTCCTCACGTGAATAGGGAAACTTTGATTTACCGGCGCCAAACCTGGGCGTTATTTTTGACTGCTCAAAAATAGGGAAAGTCAGATATATTATGGGTGGGTGATTGATTTATGCGCGAAAATTAATTTCTTCCTAACAAAAATTACGTGCGAAATGGGGTTATTTTCCTTGAGTAAAAACGCAACCTATAAAAAGTCCTTCCACGTTACTTCGTGGAAAAACAAACATGTTTTCAGCAAATGTTTGTTATTCGCGGCGACTAATTATGTATACGACTCCCGAGTTACTTCATCTAAAAACACAAAAGTTTTAGTAAATGTTTGTGAATCGCAGGAACTAATCATGTTTACAATACGATGTAATGCAGAATGTCCGGGTCAACTCTTTTAATGGAGAAATTACTATATTTTATTTTTCTCGATCTCATCTAACTACGTGTTTTGTGTACAGTGTGAATTACTAACTTTAATTCGGGTTTGAATTATGTACCCATACAGTAACAAAGGAAATTGATGGGGTCACTTTTATGTACAAAAAACTCTAGTACACGAAGGAGGATGAATCGAACAAAGAGGCTAAAAAACTGATTTTTTATATATCACTTGGTAGTAAAGTCTGGTCACAGTTTCTCGTTACTCCGAAATTTTTACCGTAATCCTTTTGGCGCGCATTCAAATTTCGGCGCGCGTTCAAATTTATTCAAAATTTTTAGATGTTCACACTACATTCGTATAACATATTATTAAACATGCCCAACTTATTAATCGTTCAGTATAAGGTTTTCAGGAAAACAATTAGTAACAAGATACCCTAACCAAGCTTTATAATATATTTAGACCACTTGACAACTCATATCGAGCACGATGAGTGACACAAAGGATACGGTAATAACACAACTTGTAAATCTGTAACATAAAAAAAACAAATGAACCAAAAAAACACCACTGAAATCATTTTCACAACTCATGATATGTATCTGATACAAAACTGCCTTCACCGCAAAACACGCCCAGGCAACACCCACATAAAAAAGGTATACCGAACACGATTTATTAATGTAAAGAATTTGAAGAATGTTCCACATTCCCACGAAAATTGTCTACCAACAACACGAAAGACGTCAATGAACAACCAAAAAAACACGAAATTATCGTCGAAAATACATCAAAATACTATTATTGGCAATATCAGCGATTATCAGTAAGTCTGTGGTAAAACTACCGAGTGCACTTTTAGGGGTAATTTAAGTACATACATAAAGTAAGTACATAAAGTAGGTAAACAGCCACCGCCATTGACGCAGGTGTCGGAATGTGATGGGCAAGGAATCTGCTATAAAAGACGGTGCCGCTTAACAACTTCAGTAGCTATCATCCTTTTCATCATCATTGGCTTGACAGGAAAGAAGAGCTTGTGAAACTTATGTTGAAGGAAATAATATATATTTTTGTTATGGCGTTTCACTCTTGAAAGAAAGTTGAATGCATTATGATATTGAACTCCGTTTATGTTTTTTGCAGACCCAAGATCAAAATGAGCGTATTAACCAATCAAATCTACGGTGTTTCATTAATGATGTTAGTGCTCAGCCAGTGCTTATTAACGTCAGCGTTTGACGTCAGCTATGAAGTGGAGCGAAATAGTGACCGTCGATGTTGGTAGGCATTTCGAAACTCTTTTCACTCACTCACTCACTCAATCACTCACTCACTCACTCACTCACTCACTCACTCACTCACTCACTCACTCACTCACTCACTCACTCACTCACTCACTCACTCACTCACTCACTCACTCACTCACTCGCTCATAACTCGCGTCTTGTAGCCCGTCTCAACGCACTACATGACCATGTTAGAGCCCAGTTGAGCTCACCACAGCAGATTCAACAGCTTGAGGCCATAATCAAATTATACAGGTATTTTAAGTCTTTCACTGAGTGTCTAAGTGAATCAAATCAATATTTATATATCCTTCCCACCTTCCATCCATCCACCGATTCACATAAACTCATTTTAGAATTATGGAACAAATTTTGTATCATTTCAGAGATGAAATAAAACTCATTTCAGAATTATGGAACAAACATTGTACCAATTTCAGAGATGAAATTCGCCGACGTGAGGCAGCTATAACGCAAGCGAAAATGTTGGAAGCGCAATACCGACGTCTGGAATACTTGGGCGCTGCACTTCACGGCCGCAAACTCACGGTCGACCGAGCTAATTTATGAATATTGGGAAGCTCCGTTTTGGAGCTGCTTTCAGGGTTGTACACCATCTGAAAATGTTGTCATAATAAAGATTAAATTTGTTTAATTTCAACTGCCATACACTTTGATGTGATATTCATGTATTCCCATACACTTTGATGTGATATTTATGTATTCCCATACACTTTGATGTGATATTTATGTACTCCTATACACTTTGATGTGATATTTTTAGATCACCATACACTTCGATGTGATATTCATGTATCCCATTGTCAGCTTTACGCTTGTGCATTTTCTAGTCACTAGTTTTGTATTCTATACCATTACATCATTACAATATTCGTGTTATAAATGAATCAATAAATTGCTTATTTTGTATTTTTAGTCAAACCTGCTCGTTTTTAGTTCTATCTTTGGACATCTTCCGGGCATGCATTGGAAATTAATCTACTTTGCTCTTTTCTATATGATATGATTAACAGAAATAAAAATTTATACTTAATAAGTTCCATAATATGATCGAAAAAATGATGATGAAGTTATCACTTGCTTCACGAATGGACGAATGCATTTCATTCAACAAAAACGTTCTATAGGAATCATTGAAGTATGTAGATCTCATGAGTTTCCAATGTGTAGTTGTCACTTCCGTCATGTCAGCTAATCAAGACTTGAGAAGGTCAAGAAGCCAACCAAATGAGAACCTGGATGCATCTCAACTTGTTCCAATTTCCGTCCGACCCATCGAATCGCATCAATAAAACGTTGCGGTCGGGTCAAGTAAACTTGAGAACTGTGCGCTCGGTGCCGCTGCTGGCTTATTGAATTTCGAAATTGAACAGACACGGTCGTTTCCTGATAACATATTGTAGTCGGTCGTTTTTCGTTGTGATAGAATTTGCAGTCACTGTGTGGTTTCGGTACAGTTTGAGACACTGGCGGACAAGAAGGGGAGTGAAAGTGGTATTCCACCCTCTTTAGCGAATTTTAAAAATGCATTTTATTCCCTTAGGTGTAGGTAAAATGATCTCAAAACTGCCGATCCCTCCTTCTTTGACGATTCCCCTCCCTTTAGATAGTTATCTCGTCCGCCAGAAGATCAGCAACACGGTTTTTTACCAGAAAAATTCAAAAGACCGCCACAATTTCAAAGACCATCACAATATTCCAAACTGACAATAACACTAACAATATCTACACCTGTTGGAAACACATTTGATTGAAAATTATTACCTCTGTCAGCATTTGATCATTGACACTATCGTTCGTAGGCAACATAACCTATAAATATGCCGTACATGGGCATTTACAGCATTTCTGTATCTATGTATGTAACATGTAAGCATTTATGTAATGCATACCATTACTCTTATTACAGCAAAGCAAAACATTACTAATCAAATTGATGAACCTGAGACGCACAGTATTAAAAGTTAAAAATATTCGTTGTAATCATTCGCCCAAGTTGGCTGAGAATCTGCTTGTTTATGGAGCTAAAATGTTAGAATGTTATAAGCTAGAATGTTGCTATAATTACTGTATTTCAATGTTACGAACACCATACTTCAGATTAATAAACTTGCAATGAAAGCAAAAAAAATTAAAATCATCTGACGCACATGACTACTTTCATGTTCTACAACCCAGCCGTCTAACACTAGTGGTTAGTAGTAAATATTCAGTCTGGTGTGATCCCTTGTCCCTCGCCGTAACTAGGCAAAACAATGCCGGATGTCAAGCACGTCAAACCAGCGTCACAGACCGACGTTCGCGTTAACATTCGATAAACGTTGCTCGAAAACAGGCACTTGCTGCACAGTATTAGTTCTCATAACTCATAATTAATATTTTTATGACGATAAAGAAACCTGAACTTCAACTTAGTACATGTATAGGATTGAAAACTTTTTTCGACGATGTAGAATTCAAACATCTGAGCTAATAAACCCTTCGTCAAATTCAAGGAAAATGATCTCTGAACAATACAGGATTAGGTTGTAAGCACTGACTGAATATGTAATTAGCTGAAAAATTGATTTATTTACTTAAATTTTCAAATAAATCCTCAATGTTTTTTCACTGCAATATGAGAGCGAATGACCACTTGGAAACGCATGCCTCATTATAAATTCGACATTTTTAATATATTTACTTTATGCCATACTGTTTGTATATCTGCGTATGTACTTGCCCTTCATTATGTCCTGGTATGTTTGTTTAACAGGGTATACCTATACTCACATGGTACATACAGTCTTCATGCCATCTATGTATCAATCCAGGTTTGTTGGTTCTTTCAGACATTTTAGGAATAACACCTGCATCATGAATATAATTGAGCTTGCTCCAGAACGTAGCTGCTCGAACAATAGTTGCTTGCTTTGATTAAAAACACTCACATGCAACCGTGCCTAATCCCCTACCGTTCGGAGATTAAACTACAGACTTTTGTCTTATTAACTATGTAAAAGCGAAAACATTTTTGTCCTTCTCGTTTATCACACTTTTGGGTACGTTTTCAGTTTTATTATACCATGAAAGTTATTTAAATAGACTCAACACTAACACGCAAGCCGTATTGCCCATGATTCACATATTTATTTACCTCATTCAAAAACATGCTTTTACTTGTCCCATTTCAGTTTCTTGACTCTCAACTGGAAAAAGTCATTGTTGTCGCACTTACGGGTCACGTTTTGTGACCGGAAATGCTTCAAGAAATTCAGACTGTGTCCGTTGAATAACATTATGTTAAAGACATCCAACATTTGCACATGTTCGCATACTGTATAAGTAGCCCTGAAGCCTTCTCAGGCATTCTGACAGATATTTGTCTAGAATGCCAACAGTCAATGTCCAGTGTTTACAGAGGACCATGGATTCCGAGGACTGTCGGGGCCTCGAGTTCTTATGCCGAAACTAGATTTAAAATAGTCTTTTCCAGGGTTGACAGTAAACATTCCTTTCAATAGAAAAAACTCACTCCTTTTCCAACTGCATTCCAGCTTACGATGAAGCTATCGTGGCTGCTGGATTATTACGTCTACATAGCTTATTTTGCCTTCCAGTCGTCCGTACAAGCCATGCTTATGTACGTAAACGCAAGCGAATTCGGTTAACTGAATTTTTTTGTCATTTTTCTAACTTTCATCACATTCATCAGATATTTTATCAGTATTATTCCCAATAAATCTTTGCGGTGTTTGTCTATTTACTTTTTTATAGAACGATTCGACTACAACAAGCGAGTCAGACTTGATGGCACAGAAGTATCGCAACAGCTGCATGACTGGATCTTACAGGTAATCTAAGAACACTGCCAATCAGTGTGGCTCGAAGTCTCAAAATGTACACAACCGTTTATTAACCACAGTTTCTTGTTGCTTATCTTTATGATGGATTTTATTAATTGAAGACACCGTACGAACGGTTGGCTGGCGTTACTGAAGTTGACGACAATGACCGACGTTTCTTCATAACTGACACCGTGCAGACGGATTCCCAGGTTGATTCATACTAACAAGTTTGACAATCCATGTCTTGATTTTTGTGTATATGTATATCTTAATTGTAATAATCAGCTGAACTTTATATACATCCAATTAATTCTTATTCGTGATTTGAGGAATCGACACACCTTTGTGTTGTCGGTCTCGATAGTACGTTCGCTTCAAAATATCCGGGTCTAACCACTAGCGAGCGAATCTTGGCAGACGGTAATCGGACTGTGCACGCTCATTTCTTGTTAGTCAACTGACTTTTCGGACATTGATTTTTATGTCATTTCGAATATAAAACTTTAGAATCTCGACTATCTAATGAGGCTAACAAAACCGACGCACAACCGATCATCATCAATATTTAGTCATCGACTAATATCATAAGCAGCACGAACTTGCTCTTTTACACCTGATAACACTCTGACATTGGTTCATGCCATATCTTAACAGTAGCTTCATTGAGTTCAAGAGGTAATTGTAATGAAGAAATTGATCAGCACCATCGCCGCAGTATTGCAAATTGAATCGAATTTCAGATGTTCGTATCGCTGTTGTGAGTTTAACTGCTGTGGAAATAAATGGTGGCTCTACATACTGGTCCTGTTAGTTCTGCTGTTAAAACTGTTTAACTTTTTCGTAAATTTTTTTACATTAATCAATATCTTTGCAGCTTACTAATTTTTGTCGTTGTAATAGTTATTTCTTTTGTGGCACTTAAACGATCATGGTGTCGTCGGTCACCGAAGGTCGGTGACTCCAGTCGGCTGGATTCGCGTGAAACTGGTTGGAATTCTCGAATTTTTCAATAGGATTTTTTTTTCGTTTGATTATAAATAGAACTACTCATCTGAAGCATCTTTACAGACACTGCAAGTTTGGTGACTATCGAGAAGTCTCCGATAGCTAATGATGTTTTCAACATTGGTCTAAACGATATTCCGATGAAATTGAAAGATGGATATGAAGATATGGACCGTCAGTCGACTTCTAGATACGAAAGTCGCGTTACACCGCAATGACTTCAGTTTGTATGTAATTTTCGCTCAAATTATTTCATTCGAAGTTATACATAAATTGTTATAATTTTTTTATTAGAAAAAAAATTACACAATTTAAATTATTTGTAATAAATGAAAAAAATTCAAACGCCAATACGAATTTTTGCACATTCGGTTGATTTTATCACAATCAGCAATTAACATTTCAGGCAAATCTGGAGTATTATTGAAATGATGTATGGATATGTTGGAAACGCAGAGTCAATTCATCATAAATTAGGAGTTCATAGATTCATATCAATCGAAACTATTGAACTTAACCATTTATAACCTAAAAAAACTTACTATAAAATAAATAGATTTTCTTAATAGACAAATCAATAGACACACGATAGTACGTCCCCTTAATATGGTTCGATCGAGATATTATACACGATATTATGCGGCAATTACTTTCTGTCAGCTCCCAAAATCGTGAACATATCGGCATTCACCCAACTACTGCCTGGCGTTTCGCGGCTAGACGAAGGTGTTGGTGTCACTTTTCCACTCGCCGAAATTCGTACACGCATTCCGTCGTGTACTTCAGGGTTCCATGCGCTGAACCTAAAAACATGAAACAATGTTCAATTAAACGATTCATTATAGTTTGACTTTTAATGAATTCAGTTTTAGTATCAATTAAATAAACAAATTTCTCAAACTGCAAAAAAACAATTTTTAAACCTGATTATATGGGCGTCATCCTCTTCATGTTTGTCATAAACCTTATGACGCGAGTCACTGACACTCTTCTCCGCTTTTCGCCGAAAACTAGCGCGGTCCGTCTCGTACAGTTTTTGTGCATCTGGATTTACCTTGATGAGGGAATCGATTCTGAAATTGATAAGAATGTAGAACTGCAAATCAACAATATAGGAAATAGTTTTTGAACGTTAAACATCATGAAAAGTTACCGACTTGTAGAAAGCTCTCTGCATGACGGCCAAAGCATGATATACGTGGTGAGTGCCCTGCTTCCAGCCACTTGGGAAGTATTTTCCCAAATCCATTTCATGTGTTTCGGGATCAATTGATGGGTGGAAGATATGGATATCGAAGTGAATTTTCTGCAAAATAATAATCAGTACAACTAACTTTTTTTCATTAAGAGTACAGAGCAAATAATTTCGTGAAAAATCAAGAAACCAAAGTCGCATTTACCGGCAATTCGGTAGTTTCGGGAAACTCATCCGGCAAAGTAACCGTGAACCGAAAGATGCCACCTTGATAAATGGAACGGCGGAGGAATATCAGCCCGGACCAAACTAAAAATGAATATCAATAATAAACGTTTGTTTTTAGATATAATATATTATTGGATACTTCGATTTACTGTTTTTTTCATGTCTGGTAAGTGCTAACCGAGTGGATCAGACGCATTTGGCACAACGTAGATACCGTCCAGTGGGTCGTTTACAAGCAGCGAGCTGAAGATAGAGTTCGACAGATCAGAAGCATATGATTTTGTGGTTAGTTGTTGGATAATCAAGCGGTTAATTGATTACAGTGGAAAAAATCATCTTTAAATTAGGCATTACAAAAACTATAAAAAGCTAAACAAACAAACTATTCGGATGTAACCGCATACTCCGTTTGTACCACCCGATCGACAATGTTTTGGCTTGTTCCAGGTGCGGACATAATAACGTAGACAGCGTTAAAACTATAATAAATCAGTCAGTAATTCTCTTAAAATGTTTCAACGTTAAAACTCGACAATGCATACACATAAACACACGTGCAGCGTGTGTCTGTAATAACGAGACAGCGTTGCCACGCGATGAAACATCAGCTTTCCCTTTATGTACAGCCATGATGCATGGCTATCCAACACTTTAAGTAAAATGGTGATTCATAAAATGGTCAATCACAAGTTAATGTTATAATGACTGTTCTGTACCAAAACATTGTTAGATTTTATCTTTCACTGCAAATATTAATGTCGTGTAACATTACAAAAAAGTTAAACTTGCTCAACTTCTGGTTGATTACGTGAAAACAATTAGAATCTGGACAGACATAAACAGACGTAGACATAAAAAGACTCTTAAAAACCTTCCCGGCGTAGCTTCAAATAAAAACAAATCAGTTACATAACCGTAAAAGCTTATGGTTTAGGGCTCAAAATTTTATGGTTTCTCACTCTCTCTTTACACAGAAATAAACTGCAAACCTACATATAAAGAACAAACATATGTATGTATAGTCGTTAACGCACAAAGCACTTGGGTATGGTCACAACAAAAGTTACGTATGAGTAACAGTACAGGTACAGGTACATAACAGTACACAGGGAAATTATTCTGGATCTTTAGAAATCCGTGCCCTGTTCCATTTTCTTTGTTAAATTTATCATGGATTCCACGGTTTTGTCTTCCTTCGGTTTGAGGCTGATCATTAACGGAATATACGTCAGCATGAAGGAGAGGATCTAGATAAAAAATGAAACTTGTGGATCGAGAGGAAAGTTATTTCAACTGAGATAGCATACAGCTTACATAAATTCGTAATACAAATGAAAAAATTGTTTTGATGCTATTTTTTGATTGAACGAAGCTTTGGAACGAACCGTTAACATAAAACTTCGATCGATCGTTACAAACGAGTACACAGAAACGCCGCCTACCTCGTGAGCCAGGTTGTAAAAGTGGACCATCAGATTATGGAACTTAAAAGTTAGCTTATATAGTTCGTTAAAACTTTAGTAAACAACATTACTGGATATTATTGGGCCAACCTTTTGATGGTGCGCATACTGAGCTGCATTGGGACACAACGCAGAGGTTTGTCGAACCTGAAGATCTAATGAAACCCATTGGAGGGATTACATGACCGTCAGGATATAAACAATGACAGCATTCGAAACTAGCCTCAATTTCTAGTTGCGATTGAAACCATATACACATGAAGGACATGGTAACAAAATCTAGAACAGTTGTGAACATTCCTGATGAGGTCAGGTTCATGGCCAACATCATGTAAACTAGCAATGCGGCAGTTGGAATCGTGATGCCCTGTATAGCTTGTTTTGAGATACCCTGTGAAAACTCTGCATATCGGGGCGCGCATGCGAAACATTAGTTCCGTTGAATGAAAAGATCCTACATTACCAAATGTAAGGAAGTTTTGAGCTTGAAATTTTGCTAAGGGTGCTTTCAGAGTAAAAAGGAAAGTAAAAAGGAAAGTAAAATGGAAAGTAAAAAGGAAAATCTGTAAAACAACGCACGTGTCCAAAACGGAATATTCCCAAAAATAAATATTAAATAATTCAAATTCAAATGCAGCAGCCAATGAGCGCTGAGGGCTGTGCTCACAGCGCTATCCTGATTGGCCAGTGCGCTACGCTGATTGGCCAGCCAAATTCAAATTCTGAATATTCGAGTATCACGTCTATATTTTTGCGTCGGTTGTTTTACAGATTTTCCTTTTAACTTTCCATTTTACTTTCCTTTTTACTCTGAAAGCACCCTAAAACTTTCGATGACGAATTTAACGAGTTTCCCAGATAAATCTACTAGTTTCTTCATATCAATATGTTCGTTAGCCTATCCTACTTACCAAAAAAATTAAATTAGAAAGTATAAACGTAAAGTTTAATGGATTATTTACTCAATAAACTTTCCTTTAAATCGGTCAGCACACGCGTTACCGCTCACCCCCTTTCTCCCCTCGTGCCACGTGTGTTACAAGTGTAAAGCATGAAGCATGTGCGATCACAAACAATGGTGTAACTGGCGGACCGGCAATTTTATTCAACTCGGATAATCATAGTATGCAATTAAATGAAAAGGTCAATAATGGAATGAGTTGAAACAAACTATCTACGAAGTTTTCAAGTATAATTCATAAACTGCAATAAAATTTTTTATAACAAGTTAAAATTATTCAATCAGTTATAGTTTGGGACGCGAGTTGAATCAACGTCAAAGTCATTTTATATTGCACGAGGGGGGAAGGGGGTGAGCGGTAACGCGTGTGCTGACCGATTTAAAGGAAAGTTTATTGAGTAAATAATCCATTAAACTTTACATTTATACTTTCTAATTTAATTTTTTTGGTAAGTAGGATAGGCTAACGAACATATTGATATGAAGAAACTAGTCGATTTATCTGGGAAACTCGTTAAATTCGTCATCGAAAGTTTTAGCTAAATTTCAAACTCAAAACTTCCTTACATTTCGTAATGTAGGATCTTTTCATAGAACGAAACTAATGTTTCGCATGCGCGCCCCGATATGCAGAGTTCTCACAAGGTATCTCAAAACAAGCTATATTTAAATCTCAAAAATACTTTTCGTCTTCAAACGTTTTCAACTTACGTAAACCAGCAGAAGGAATGAGGAGAGAGTTTCGTCAACTACCGCCAAACACCTGTTGATTGCGCGATACCGTTGGTACAAAGAAAAATACACCTCATATCTTGCGTCACAAAATGCTAATCCATGGTTTTCTACAAATATAAATTTATTGCAGTTTAACTTCACTGGATATGCTTTTTTACCTGGCTGATGGCGATCAATTTGTAGTTTGTTGGCGAGCTCCGTGTTGAATTTCGACACCAATAGAGCAGTGATTATTAGGATGGCAATCGGGATGAATACAAAATGGCGCGAGTATATTATGTATGAATAACTCAGTAAAAACATTACGTTTCGTGTGTTCCAGTCTTTACCAATTAATACTTTGATTGCCACGACTTGATTGAAAAGGATTACAATGGAAAACGGCAATACCACAAAGATAATCTGAACGACCATTCGCATCCAGTCATTCCAGGTCAGTTTTACGCCAGTTGAAAGGTCAATCAACAGCGGAACCGCTCGGTGGAAAGAACCTGTCAAATTACATATATGTATACTGCATATATTATTATTATATATTTTGTTTTTCTACAAACCGTTAGCTATCCATATTAAATTCATAGTCAACGTTATCATATACACGGCGAAGGTAGAAAAGGTCGTAATAAGCATCATGTTTGCAGCACTGAACATCTCTCCCGACTGACTCAAATCAATGTTGCTGAAAATAGATTAGCCACTGTCTCACATACTTTTAACTTTTTCCAATCGACCAACTTCTCTCTCTACATTTTTAGTTAAGATAGGCATTCGCGGATTCACTGGATTTTCAACGAAAATATCAGCAACAAGATACCCTGACCTATACCGAATGCCTTATTTTTATTAACCTGAGCAAAGGCTGAATAACGATTATGAGTGCTAGGAATGGCACACCAATACGAAGAACACACAGTTCACATACAAAACTCAGCATCTTGTGCACTGTGGATTGTTTTTCGTTAGTTTCCTGAAAATATCCTTAGTTATTTGAATGAACCACAAAACCGTTGAACCCCACAAACATAATCCCACTCAGTTATCATCAATAGAACTAGTGTTTAGAGATTAAAATCATCTTATAACATAACCTTCAAATACATAAACAGTCTTGCCATCGGCCATAGCGGTTGAACCAAATGTTGTAGTCTGAGCATTCTCAGAAAAAAATTGTCAAGCGACTGCACAGGAAAAATGATTTTGCCGGGCCCCTCTAAATATAAAAAAAATTTAGAATTCAAACTTAGTCTGTGTTGTGCTATTGTACTTATGTAAGAATTATATAAATATCCTTGTAAACTAGATTTCAGAAATAAACATTTTCTGCCATTAAACTGGAAATTAAAATAATGAAATTATGAAGAAACGCAAATTGTCACAGAATGGACTTCGTATCACGGTAACTGAATATAGCGTATTCAAATAACAGAATAATAAAGTACATAGTGCACTTTTAATGGAATTGCATTTATTGACGACAGCCACATGAAATTCTGACCTGTATCTGATTACTGCAGGGTAAATATGACTTGCCGGAAGATTAATTCTACCGTATTCATGTATGATTCGTGCTACCAGTAATTTTAGAGGTGAAATATGTCAGAATCTATACATCCAAATTAAGTCAGAACAGTGAAAGAAAATTTGTCCCATATTAAAAAACCATTGGACACTTTTTGTTATAGGTTGTTGGTGTGGTTGTTGGTGTGCAGTCCTAAGTACACAAGCCGACAGCATTTCGACTGAACTCTAGTTTTTACGAGAATACGAGTTCTGTGTCGAAACAAAAACTTTCGGTCTGACTCAATGGTCTATTAAATTAATGAATATTGGGACCAATAATCAATCGATTGAAAACCACTATATGTCACTTGTGTTATCTCTCCCTGAATACATCACCACCGGTTTTTATACATTTCATCACGAAGTTTTAATCTCCCAATGATTATTGTTTCTTGTATTATCAAGTGTGTATAGTTCAATTAGTGTGTGTTACAAGTAGCGATTGATCAATTTTTTCCTGGTATTGAATGGAAGTATATCACCGACATAAATCTTCTATGATCAAATTGCTCGTCGATTTTTTGTAATAAAAGTAGTCCACATGTTTTGCATCTATCTGACTACGTTTTCCCTTCCAAACCCCATAAAAAAGTTTCAGCTGTGAAAGCTAACCGCAAAATACACTTTTTAAGCCGTGCTATAAATTTTGGAAAAAAATTACGTCGGTGACGAGAGTGTGCGCAGAAAATTGTAGCTGAGCCAGAGTCTGACCTACTCAATCCTTGTTGCACACGGAATGTGAGAACCGTCGACTATGTTGTTCAGTGGCTTCATCCGATCCATCCGACCGTTAACACGGGTGTTCATGTATTTGAAGTTGAGTATAGCCGCAATGGAAATAATTTTGAATAATTATTAGGGGTATGAATATTTTTAGTCCCCGAAAAAGCCGTGGACCATCATGGATATACTATGGCTGACTATGGAACTATCAATTAGAATCACTCTACCGTTGACACTGCTCGTTTGGTCTACACTGAATACGGCTCGGTTACTATTATTATTTTTGTTACAAGAATCTTGCATATTAGTTTTAAATTGTGTACTACCTTACTAACGTTTTGGCACTGAAAACTCCATGAAACTGCTACGCAGAGTAAGTATTTTGGGTTATTTATTTTCAGCTTATTCGGAGTGAACCTTTTCGAAGGGCTTCTACACTTATCGAATGCTGTCTTTCTAGCGGGGATTTCTAGCTGTCTTTTTTACATCATTCCTTTGGCAACGAACGTGATCTGGATTATTGATGGTTAATTAGAGATAATCGTTTAAAATCCCAATGTTGTGCGTCCGGTTAAAATAGAGGTTATGTACCTAAAGTAGAATCGATTATCAAGAGTCTCAGTCTCTAATAAGCTGCAAGTGGGTTCTGAGAACGTTAAATAAACTGAATAGGTCTGAATGGTCAGTTTCAACACTTTCAACAAACAATGTTTCAATGAGAATTTACAGGCTCATTTGATCGAGCACTGCGACTTCTTACCTGTTGTGGAATGTCAGTTCACTTGGAATGGAGCAAGATTCTTCGCACCATTGTGCAACAATGTCTCGTTGTTACACCTGTATTACTGGTCATCATAGCATGGCAGGTTGAAATGCTTGCGGGCATTTCCAAGAAATGGCAAGGAATAGTCTCTCTCAATGCTATCTATCTTTCCTTGGTGCAATATTTCCTGTTCATACCGGTCTGGATTCTCGTCTTATCATCAGTGCTGATCGACGAGTTCAACGCGGACATGGCCAAAACATTAGGAGAAACTCGCGTTTGTTCAGGTTATTTACCATATCATTACATCTGAGTACAAAGCCTTCAAAAACGGTTTTCGATCTAAGAAAGTCTAATTCCGGTTTGATTAAAAATCTCGTAACAAAAAGAAAATAGTCGCATAATGGTGTTATGTGAAGTAGTACGTGCAAAAGGGTCTGACTGACAATACTCGTTTTCAGCCGACGTCATTGATGAATGTTATTCCAACCTACTATCTCTGTACCATCGTTATCGGGACATTAACAGGTACCTGAAAGTCCTTGATCAGCTGCTCTCGCCTTTCCTGCTGATGGTCTACGTTGGTTGAATAGACTGCCAGAAACTGTTTCAAACAATATTTTGAACAATGTTTTAAACGTTATGTTTCAAAAAAATATTGCTTTTCCAAAAGAACAATTTCTCGAAGTTGTCAGACTGAAATTGTTTACCAGGCTGTCACCATACCGAGTGCCACGTTCTTCATCTACATTGGGAATGTGATGAACCTGAATAGTCCAATCATGGTATTGACGATCGTCGAGTATCTAGTCGTCACCTTCATGTTCATCTGGTTCCAGTCATGTCTGGACATGAAGGTACTGGCATGACGGATTTTCTTCTGGATTTATGAATTAATTAAATAAATGTAAGCTTAAGAGATTATTAGAAAATTTAGTTTGTTGACGGATTGTGGAATCATTGTTAATGAACTGAATAGTAAGTGAGCTTGAACGACTTTTGAAAACCTTAACTTATTGTGTCAAACGAATATCATGAAGTATAAGGTTATCGTAATGGAACAATGTTTGTTCAGCTATGTATCGATTATCATTACAGATCCACGAAACGGCTCCGTTGCTATGCGCCGAGAATGACTTGTGGATGCAGAGTCAAAAGGTATGTAACTTCTGTGAAATACTTGTCGTCGCTCACTGAATGTCGTCTCATTTTATAACACGTTGATATTTTTTCTGAAAACTTTGAATTGGGCACCATTCACACAAACTAATTGACCAATCGAACGTATGTAGCTTTCATCTGCGTCAAAATTGTTCCAAAACTTCTTCCGTTGCCCGTCGTTATTCGCGGTACAGATCGTCTGTTTTTTTTTCGGTAGCCCTATCTCGATGTACATGTTTTGTCCTAGCTTAGACGAAAGACCTTAGTGAAGGGGTTTTCTCTTTCAGTTATTGATTTCATGTTATCATACATTATTTATAGCTTCACAACCTGTCTATCCAAATGTACCACATGTCCAAGGAAGTCAGTGGCATCGGTGTGTTCTCGTTCGTGTCGATTACCAGGGGGTTCTTGTTAACCGTTAGTTTGTATCGCGTATGGACGTTGTTTAGCTTTTACCTCCAATCTTTAATTTAAATTTTTTAATGTAAACTTTAAATTTATTGGTATGTCATGGTTTTCTATATGTATTTCATTAAAAGCAACCACCTCGTCAAAAGTACGCATGCGTCTATTAAAGTATCCTATAATGTCTTAAGAAAATGGCATTGCGTAAATGGAGCGTTTAACCAGCCAAATAGAGATTGACACTTTTCTCAGTTTTAGTCTTTAACCTGTTTCAGCTGATCTCGTTGCTGCTAACGTATATCCCGCTGATGATCAGTCTCAAGCCGGACACGGATCCGACGCAAAATTTTGCAAGGAATGTAACTATTGAAAAACTGATTACCTGATCCTAAGAGAAAATGGTGTTAGCCTAATTTAAAACAATCTGATAATTGACGAGCGCTTAGCTTTTTTGGTTGTCTAATTTCAATGATGCTTACTTACCAAATCGTTTAATCGGAAGATCCGAAATACAGAATTGAAACACTTCTTTCAACGCTCATATTTGAAGTTAAACTAAAGTTGCTCGTATGTTCTAAAAACTGATTCTGATTATGCAAATTGTGAAATGTGTATTTTGCCTCAGATATAAGTACCGCGGTTTCAAATTCATCCTGTGTACTCTTGTGTTTCTTTAACTGTAAATAATTTTACCGAACACTTTAGTCGATATATCACAACACCTGTTTTTGTTTTCAGCAATTCCCCCAGGGAGTAAACGGTGGTAATAAAATATTTGTAGGCATAGCATAAAACATTATTAAACACATAAGAAATGAACAAAATTAATGAATCACATATCAGCGTGATGAAAATAAAAATTTAATTTGTGATTTTTTGTATTTATCAATTATGTATCAATTTTGATTATGTCATGGGCTTTGGATCATGCATTATTGTATCGAGCAGTAAAGTTATGTGAATCATAAAAACACAGTAGTTTTTTGACAAAACACACGCTTTTGAACAAGCTCTCATACTCATATCTGAAAATTTACGCAATTTAAAAAGTATAAAGCAATTCGATCAATGTGGATATGGATTGATTTTCTCTTATAGACGGAACGAAAATTATAATTGTTTATATTTTTAGTGAAACAGAGTTTCTTATATGTATAACTGACTTCAGTTTATATTGCGAATACCGTAACCCGCAGTTTTGCTAAACCGTAGAATTTTTCCTAATCAGAAAGGCGCGCAATTTGAATTCTGAGAAAAGTTTTCGGTTCGATGACCTTGATTTTCATTATTTTAGGAATTTTTTTCGAATTTTTATTTTAGATTCGGGTTCTCCATCAAATTAGGAGCCTGCATGAATTTTTTCAGCTACGTACTTCAAGTTTTCAATGGTTTTCGTTTTCTTCTTCCCGTTTCTTGAAGAAATTCAAAGTTTGTCAATTCGGTTAAATTAAACGCTCGAAAACTTCATGTAGGCCCCAAATTTGATGGAAAACTTGAATCTGAAATAATATTTCTAAAAAAGTCCCTAAAATAATGTGAACCGAGCTCGCCGACCCAAAAACTTTTTGACAGCTTGCAAAATTCAATTTGCGCGCCTTTTTGATTTGGAAAAATTCTACTGTAGAGCAAAACTGCGGGTTACGGTATTTCGCAATATAAACTGAAGTCAGTTATAGTTATGGAATTTTACTTATTTTTGTATTCGTATATACATTTATTTACGCTTTATGAACGTGCATTGGCTGTGAATGAACAAAAATAAAGGTGATCAGAAGTTTCTAGTTTGATTTCAAAGTGTTCACTGAAGCCACATCACTTGACAATCAACCGTTTCTTCCAATCACCCTTTTACAAACAGAATCGTTTTCAAGTCATAGTGAAATAGCCCACTCTCTTTAAAAACACGTCGGTCTGTAAGACAGCTCATTTATAATGTTCCCTGGTAAGCATAGTCGGTGATAAGCAACCATAGGTAATTGAAGAGTATAAACCATGATGCTTAGGACAAAAGTAAACTATCCTGAAACTTCCAGAGAATGGTCAGGGAATACTACAAATGAACCGTGAATCAATCACTCAATCAAGTAATCGATCAATCCATCAATCCATCAATCAATCAATCAATCAAACAATCAATCATTCATTCAATCAATCAATCATCAGCAATCGGTTCGAGCACATGCCATTGGGCGACACTACGACGAGGCGTGGCCAGCATGTCCATCCATTGCTTCTGACCCGTGCCGTTGGCTTGCGCGCCCAGCATGATCTGAATAAATGATCTGAATAATTGATCTGAATAATTGATCTGAATAATTGGTCTGAATAATTGATTTGAATAATTGATCTGAATAATTGATCTGAATAAATGATCTGAATAGTTAATCTGAATAATACAGAAACTTGAAACATGACGAAAAATACAAGAGTTTGTTTTATATCTTACCTGGCCAATGGCGTCATTACTGCCCACGCGATCGTAATCCATCGTACGGACGATTAAGTGAACTCGCTGAATGTTGGAGTTTTCTTTTTGTTTGTAATTTTTTTGGTTAGAAATTTTTACTCAAGATAGTTTGATTTTGAATATGCTTTTCTTATTAACTTTTAGTTGATAGATACCTTTACTGCGACAATATTTCTGACTAAAATGGCTGAAAGAACACGACAAACTTACTGATCGAAAATTGACTGATCAAATGACTGACTGACTGACTGACTGACTGACTGACTGACTGACTGACTGACTGACTGACTGACTGACTGACTGACTGACTGACTGACTGAATGACTGACTGACTGACTGACTGACTGACTGACTGACTGACTGCTGAGTTACTGACTGACTGACTGACATACTGACTGACTGACGGATCTTATCCATACAATTAACGGTCGCTTTACCTGCATTTTCTCTGGTGTTACCTCAAAACCGAAGGATTCGTTGTAATATGGATTTAAAGTTCTCATTTTCGTTGTGGTTTTCTTCTTTTCTACACGTTTGGTGCCTTGCATCAGGTAGATCTTAACATACGGATCTGAAGAAATGTGGTAAAGTCAGTTTATTAATCTAGTCTATCAGTTTCAGTCAGTCGGTAAGTCAGTATGTCAGTCAGTCAGTAAGTCAGTCAGTGAGTCAGTCAGTCAGTCAGTCAGTCAGTCAGTCAGTCAGACTGTCAGTCAGTCAGTCAGTCAGTCAGTCAGTCAGTCAGTCAGTCAGTCAGTCAGTCAGTCAGTAAGTCAGTCACTCAGTCAGTCAATCACTGAATAACCTGAAGACCCTATAACATCCATCTTTTTGAGATTTTTACACTCCATCACAACGACGGAGAGGCGGTTTTTGTTGGGCACATAACGAAGGGCGAGGCACACTTCACCCAGGTAATTGTCCTGTAGTACATTGATTGACTGATTGATTAAGTTATTGGTTGATAGATTTATTGATTAATTAACTTGATTTTCGATTAATATTTTTGTATGGATGTTTGTTTTATATTGATGAAATTGCTTGGTTTATCGATCAGAAACTCTACGGATTACTTCGACCATCATCAATATTATGTACTGATTTACATAGAATACGTAAGTAATGTACATAGTAAGTTCAGTCACTGATTGATAAAAAGCTAGGTGGTATGCTAGTTTTTAGATTATCTGGACTAAAGGATGAATTTTCGTATAAATTCAATATAATTTGTTTTCGTCACTAACACGACTGTAGCTCATTGCATTTGCTGTTGAAGTATTTTAAAATAGAAATTCAAGATTCATGAATGCATTCCATTGATCCAGTAAACATAATCAATAGTACCTCTATACAAAACTGTTCTGCAAGACTTGTCCTTCCTTGTAAAGGAAGATTTGTCTTGTTAGCTCAGTTGGACAGAAAATGGTGTCCACCATTCATGGTTTTTATTATAAAAAACAAGCTTATTCTAGTTTGTTTTACTCTTTTGTTCGTTCCTTTATTACAAATGTTATTTCATACCAAGCGAAATTGGATATGTGATATCTTATCAATGTGGGCACGTAATCTACTCAAATCACGACCGTTATAACGAATCAGCTTCCTTTGAAGACATTTTGTGGTCAGATATCTCATTAGGCAACAGTTGGCAACACTGTTGAACGACCAAACCAAACCTCAAAAAACGACTCAAAGCCCAACCTCCAAAGGGAGGGGAATTTCGTCAAAGAGAGGGGGGGGGGGGGATTTGGAAGTTTTCAGTTCATTTTACCTACACGTTGAGGAACAAGCTCTAATTTTTTAACGCAAAAGAGGGGGGAATTCCACTTGTCCCACCCCTTCTCGTCCGCTAGTGGCAGATCAACACGGGGCAGGGAGGATGGGAATCGACGAGTAAATAAAGCATATTGCCTCTGCGATCATGTCACGTAATGACGTATAAGATACTGTACATTTGACTGACTGACGATTGACTCATGATGATTCGATAATTCAGAAGTTCCTCAATAGTTAATGAAATGAAGGTTGAAGTTTGACTGAAAAAAATTCAGGCCCCTACGAGTTTCGAACTCGTGACCTTCAGTTTACAAGACTGACGCTCTACCACTGAGCTAAGGAGCCGTTGTGCAACGCACACTGAACCACGACCAAACGAAACAACCTAAACACATGTGTTTAGGGCGACAAAGCATGATTCAGTAACATCAACATGGAAATTCACGTTCCCCCCTTTCCCACAGCCATCATATCATGTACGAAAATTTTCCAACCGGCTGGTATTGTTTACAAAGTGGTGTGACAGGAAATATAGTTGTTAACGTGTTTTATGTACTGCACATTTTTTCATGTTGTGCCCGAATTTAATTCATGTATAGTACTCACTGGAACTGAAGTTGAAAGTTGGCATACTGACTCCTAGAACCGTGAGCTTGAAACGTATCCTTAAAAAACTTCAATGGACTAATTGACTGACTGACTGACTGACTGACTGACTGACTGACTGACTGACTGACTGACTGACTGACTGACTGACTGACTGACTGACTAACCGGCGGCTCCAATATATCTTTGGTCATGTCAATAACTTCAGCCAGATCAATCGAACCGAGCGATATCGTGACTTCACCGATTTGATCGTGTTTGCCAAATCGATCGAAATCGAAAACGCTCAGCACCAGTTTTTTACCGCCAATTTGGGCGTAGGGCACCTGTGAGTGAGTGAGGGAGTGAGTGAGTGAGTGGGTGAGTGAGTGAGTGAGTGAGTGAGTGAGTGAGTGAGTGAGTGAGTGAGTGAGTGAGTGAGTGAGTGAGTGAGTGAGTGAGTGAGTGAGTGAGTGAGTGAGTGAGTGAGTGAGTGAGTGAGTGAGTGAGTGAGTGAGTGAGTGAGTGAGTGAGTGAGTGAGTGAGTGAGTGAGTGAGTGAGTGAGTGAGTGAGTGAGTGAGTGAGTGAGTGAGTGAGTGAGTGAGTGAGTGAGTGAGTGAGTGAGTGAGTGAGTGAGTGAGTGAGTGAGTGAGTGAGTGAGTGAGTGAGTGAGTGAGTGAGTGAGTGAGTGAGTGAGTGAGTGAGTGAGTGAGTGAGTGAGTGAGCGAGTGAGTGAGTGAGTGAGTGAGTGCTTCCCCCCTCTTTGAAGAAATTCCCTTCCCTTTGGAGATCTGGCTCGTCCGCCAGTGTAACCCGATGGTCAGTGGCGGTGACAAAAAATACGGAAATTCTTGTAAAAAAAGTTTTCAAGTTTTCACTTAAAAATTTAATACACACAATCTGATTATTATTTTGAGAAAAACATTTTTTTCATATTTGTTCCATAGTTATTGTATTTTCGACTTCAACTAAGTTATTCTCCACCGATTGGCAATGACTTTGATGGTTAGAAACATGATGAGAGAAAGCCATGAACGACAACAGTTGAGTGAAGGAATGATTGAGTGAGTGCGTGAGTGAGTGAGTGAGTGAGTGAGTGAGTGAGTGAGTGAGTGAGTGAGTGAGTGAGTGAGTGAGTGAGTGAGTGAGTGAGTGAGTGAGTGAGTGAGTGAGTGAGTGAGTGAGTGAGTGAGTGAGTGAGTGAGTGAGTGAGTGAGTGAGTGAGTGAGTGAGTGAGTGAGTGTGTGTGTGAGTGAGTGAGCCATTACGTTAACAAAAATATATTAGTCAACCTTGAATATGAAAGTTTCATTGTATACAGCGTTCAGCGTCTTTTTCGCCACCTTGGTGGTAAATTTCTTCTTCTTTTCTGGCAGTATGTATAGTTTAACGTAAGGATCCGAAGTTCCACTTAAATCCATTGCTGGTAAATTCATTAACTGAACCACTGTGACGGCTAACTGAAATTAAATTAGTGAAAACTTACTCACTCACTCACTCACTCACTCACTCACTCACTCACTCACTCACTCACTCACTCACTCACTCACTCACTCACTCACTCACTCACTCACTCACTCACTCACTCACTCACTCACTCACTCATTCACTCACTCACTCACTCACTCACTCACCGTGCTCTTCTCAAAGTCGTAGTCGAGCTTGAACTGTATCTGGCCGAGGTGTTTGCCCGACTTCTCCTCACCGAGTGCCTGATGTCCATGTTGTTGTTCATGTTGCTGATTCCTGGCCAAGGCCGCATTCCTCACTGGTGTATCGTTGAATGACGTCGAGTTGGTCACAAACTTCCTCGACGGCGATCCGTACCCGACGAGAGTGTTCGACGTGGTCGCATTGTTGTTGTTGCTGTGATACTGTTGTTGTTGTGGATGTTGTTGTTGTTGTTGTTGTTGCGTATCGTCAACACCGTACCACCAGTTGTACACGGCTGTGGTGTAGGGCTCAATGGTGGACGCCGGCGCCGGGGTGGTCACGCGTGACATATGACGTCACGTTTATGACGTCATGCACTGCGAGACGGCCAGTTATGCGAGACAAAATGTGACACGTGGGGTGTTTTGATAAATTTTGTGACACGTTGACGAAAGGCTAGTGAGAATTCCAGAGTGACAATATAATAATTTGTGATAATTTGTGACACGTTATAAAGGTATTGGTATCAGATATAAATCCATGCAATGATAAATGTGACAGTGATGATGATTGTTCGTATAGTGTGGCATTTTGCGATTTCCTGAAACAAGTAATGTTGAATATTTTCTACTGCGTATGTAGGATTTTAATGCATCAAAGTTCAAATTGTTTAATCCCTGCAAGCCACTTTAATTTGACGTATTTATTATTCATAATTTTTTTGGTTCATATTGGTAAAATTCATGACTAAGTCACAATAGATGGATATAAAACAAGTTAAGTATTTACGATATAAAAGATACCATCGAGTAAATATTTTCGGCGCAACTCTTAATTATATAGTGTCATTATATAATCTATTTGCATGAAATTTTTATCTGTCTAAACTATGAATTATTATTTATTCATAGATAATGTATGTAACCGCTATTTTGGCGATGATCAAAGGTGTGCCTGATCCGTGTGAGGACTAGGAATAGGAAATTATATAGGCTAACAGATAGGAATAGGATTCTTACCGAATAGGAAATTATATAGGCTAACAGATAGGAATAGGATTCTTACCGAATATGAAATTAGACAGGCAAACATATGCTAATCATTTTACTGTGTAGACGGTTATGAATCTTATCATCAATGTTTTGGATGAAAAACAGGTGGAAATTAGACTCAGCGATTATCATTAGTCTTAATTAATTGTACAAAATAAAAGGCATAACCAACAATATGTAAATTATGTATGTACGTGCGTAACTTCTCAAAAATGTGGTGGTGCAAATTAAATAGTAAAAATATAATAGTGGCTTACATATGTTCATGGCAACGGGGCTAGAGGTGGTTTAATGAGAACCTTCTATTCCGGAGCTTAGTTTCCATGGCAAACCAATTACATAGAACAATCAATGTTTCTAGTTAGGAACGGCAGGATAAACTTCTTCTAGAGATAAAGTTGCTAAAAATACAGGCCACAACATGTAACTTGCAACATAACAGGATGACTTGCTGTTGTTTTTAATGTTGTTCTAGCATGGAAATCTCTATTGCATGATGGAAAACATGGTTAAATGAATGAGAGAGGTTGCTGAAAACAGAGAAAGACACTCACAGACCACTCTCGGACGAGCTAGTCCTCCAAAGGAAGGGGAATTTCACCAAAGAGTGGGGAATCGGGTATTTTAAGGCTATTTCACCTACACCTTATGGAACAAATTCTATTTTTTGAAAATGCCGAAGAGGGGGGAATTACACTTTTCCCTCCTTTTCTCGTCCGCTAGTGACTTACAGACACAGTCAACACGGCCCGACCGGTAATCGGAGAATGAGAGTGGACCGACCATTGAAGCGTTATAATTGAATGTACTGGCAGGGTACACGAGGCTGTTGTTCACATGAAAAAGGTACATGCATACATGCACTTAGAACAATAGTATGTACATATATGTTGCATGTAAAAAACCGGTTTTTGGTTTCTTCAAACGAAAGTACTTTGCCAACTGTCTGATAATGAAACATCATACAACAAGTGTTAATCATCATCACTCATTGTTTCACTGTGTAGAAATATCTACTGTACTGAACTGAGTTGAGACTAGTAATGTTTCATTATTAGACATTTTAGGACATATTTTTGTTTGAAGAAACCACAAACGGACTATAGTTCACAGTTACGTGTCGAAAACAAATAATTTCGTCAAAAAAAAACAAAAAAAACAGGTTGTTGAAAAGCAGGCTCTAGGATTTAATTTGAGCTATTACGTCGAGTTAAATTGTTGGTGAAATGGTGGTTCCGAATTCCATGGCATAAATAACACAACTTCGACAAGATGGCAGTGGTATCATGCGGATATACTCTATATAAAAAACTTCACTACAGAAATACACAAAGTATTAATACAGATCGTGTGGATTGAAAAAAATTTAGTATCAATAAACGAACACAAGAACAAATTGATTTAATTAACATCAACAAAATCGTTTACGACTAAATATGCAGGGCGCTTATGCGAGATTAACTTTATAAAGTTAGTGATAATAATCCATGTACGCACGCACCTACATACATACTTCAATACATATGTATGTACAATATGTATGATAGAGTGCCATCCCTTACGAGCAGCATGTTATGTATGTCTTACACACATACTTACGTACATATACAAGCACTCTATATAACATACATACATACATCTCCATGCTACTCGGCACAGATACATGCATTAGCTGATTAAAAATGCAGGCTCCTGAAAGACTGACTTGTTTATGAGAAGTGCCGAACCGACGACCTGTGAGGGCGTCTCACCAACAAATGAGGCCACTCACACACTCACTCACTCACTCACTCACTCACTCACTCACTCACTCACTCACTCACTCACTCACTCACTTACTCACTCCAGTTGATTCCTGCTGTCCATTCGAATTCTGCAAAGATTTCAGCATAAAAAACCAGCTACATACATATGTAGTCAAACACGTGATCTGAGCCACCCAAAAACCTTAATGTAAGCTGGAAGCTTGGATTGCAACTGAACCATGATTACAACAAGACGTTGGGAAGTGGGTACCATCTTATAAATAATGTACATTCAGCAATAAAAGCGATGCCGCCCATAAGCCAAGGATATAGCTTCGTCAGAGTCTCTTGTTAGTAATTTGTTCGGAAAACCTTTTGATAAGACTATTGAATTGGGCTTGTTTATCAATATGTTGTCCTTGTCCACATGTAGTAGGAACAGCTGGAGATTTTGGTTTAGTTTGAACACGCGCCGAAATTTGAATGCGCGCCAAAAGGATTATCGTAAAAATTTCAGAGTAACGAGAAACTCGAGAGCAGACTTTACATCACCAGCAAACACAAACTAAGTCTGAAGACCGAACTTTATTTTTCTGTTAACCGATCGCATGTATCAATTTTATTGTTTACCATCATATAAATTTTGTGAAGCCAAGTGATTTCTCAAGTACCGAATTACCGAATTTTTTTCCTAGTTTTTGCTGATAAAAAAATTCCGGAATCTCTGCCTATGCAAGTAATTCCACCCAACCTGATTATACCACAAACAAATTTATTACCGATATCTCTTAGAAACCGAATATGACAGGAAACGACATTTGAGCGCACTGGCGGACGAGATGAACCTCCAAAGGGGGGGGGGGGGGAACTTTGTCAATTTTCAGGCCATTTTACCTACACCTAAGGGAACAAATTCTACTCTTTGAAAATGCCAAAGAGAAGGAAATTTCACTCCTTTTTTAAGGTCATTTCCATACATTTTTTGGAAGAAACTCAGATTTTCAGAAATGCCAAAGAGGGGGGGGGAATTCCACGTCCCTCCCCGCTGAAGCAACTGGCAATGGCTCAATGTATCATGACACACGCCCAACTATATAATACCATGTTTACCAGACGAACATTACCAGCACCAGCTGATAGAGAGCCATGCAACCGAATGCCTGACTGACCCGTTTATGACTGACTGACCCATTTATGACTGGCTGACTGACTGACCCATTTATGACTGGCTGACTGACTGACCCGTTTATGACTGGCTGACTGACTGACCCATTCATGACTGACTGAATGACTGACTGACCCATTTATGACTGACTGACTGACCCACTTATGACTGACTGAATGACTGACTGACCCGTTCATAACTGACTGACTTACGTACCCATTTATGACTGATTGACTGACTGATGAACCCATTTATGACTGACTGACTGACCCATTTATGAATGGCTGACTAACTGACCCATTTAAGTTTTGCTGGCTGACTGGCCCATTTATGACTGACTGACTTGACGGACTGACCCATTTATGACTGACTGACTGACCCATTTAAGACTTGCTGACTGACTGACCCATTCATGACTGGCTGACTGGCTCACTGACTAACCCATTTATGACTGGCTGACAGACTGACTGTAAAACATCGTCATTTATCATGTCGGTTTGCTTCCAGCTTCAGACGATCAATGTTATATGAAGCTTTTAGAAAGCACAGTCAACAACATTTGTGTGACTGATAATATGGTTCTCGCTTTGTAAAAAACTGACAGCGATCCAAAAACCATAGGCTCAAAAAGTGTTGAATAAATTAGAGAATTTTTCTAGCGCCTGTCTTTTATTGAGATCGCCATTACATACTCTAGATGGGTGGTCAACCTATTTTGACCATATTACTTCGCTCTAGAAAGCTAGCTGATTTTTAGGGACAATTCATCTACATAATTGTGATTGAAGTACATGCTTATATTATGTACATAAACATGTACATAAGTAGCTATGTAGCTGGTGCACTGACTGACTGAATCACTCACTCACTCACTGGGTGGTTCATATGGATATTGTTTCACATCGACAAAGTTCTAATCCCTGTGTAAATGAGTAATGCACAAGATAATAAATAAGTGCAGCATGCATTAGTTAGAAGACAGACCGGCGCGGCGGACTGACTTGACTGACAGTTCAGTTTGACTGACTGACTGACTAACTGACTGACTGACTGACTGACTGACTGACTGACTGACTGACACTGACTGACTGACTGACTGACTGACTGACTGACTAACTGACTGACTGACTGACTGACTGACTGACTGACTGACTGACTGACTGACTGACTGACTGACTGACTGACTGACTGACTGACTGACTGACGGACTGACTGACTGACAGTCAACCAATGATGGTAACCAGAAAACTCAACAGCGCTTCGCGTTCGCCAACGCAATCAGCGCAAATTGGCTTGTTCGCTTTGGTTGCATACACCGACGAGGTAATTTAAGCCGACACTAGCGGAGGGGAAAAGTGGAATTCCCCCCTCTTTGGCAGTTTCAAATAGTTAAGTTTGTTTTCTAATGTGTAGGTAAAATTACCTGAAAACTGCAAATTCCCCCCTCTTTGAAGAAATTCCCCTCCCTTTGAAGATCTGGCTCGTCCGCCAGTGTAACCCGACGGTCAGTGGCGGTGACAAAAAATACGGAAATTCTTATAAAAAATTTTTCAAGTTTTCACGAAAGATTCAATGCACACAATCTGATTATGATTATGAGAAAAACATTTTTTATATTTGTCCCATAGTTATTGTTGTTTTTCAACTCCAACTAAATTATCCTCCACCGATTGGCAATTACTTTGATGGTTAGAAACATGATGAGAGAAAGTCATGAACGACAACAGTTGAGTGAAGGAATGATTGAGTGAATGAGTGAGTGAGTGAGTGAGTGAGTGAGTGAGTGAGTGAGTGAGTGAGTGAGTGAGTGAGTGAGTGAGTGAGTGAGTGAGTGAGTGAGTGAGTGAGTGAGTGAGTGAGTGAGTGAGTGAGTGAGTGAAAGAGTGAGTGAGTGAGTGAGTGAGTGAGTGAGTGAGTGAGTGAGTGAGTGAGTGAGTGAGTGAGTGAGTGAGTGAGTGAGTGAGTGAGTGAGTGAGTGAGTGAGTGAGTGAGTGAGTGAGTGAGTGAGTGAGTGAGTGAGTGAGTGAGTGAGTGAGTGAGTGAGTGAGTGAGTGAGTGAGTGAGTGAGTGAATGAGTGAGTGAGTGAGTGATTCAGCAAATAGCATGAATGTGAATGTGAATACATACAGTTACAGATTCACGCAATATAGCGTTTTCCTATTGTTATTGTATTCAATTATAGTGTTCGTGTTTTGTCATTCCAACAAGAATAGGCTGATGCAATGGCATATAACTAGCGGCTATAGCCGACCCCGCCTTGTCATTTCTTTCATGGCTATATATTGGTATTAATACCAGTTATTATACACCGATGGTGGTATACCAACAGTCTGTCTGGTATATTGCATGTTGTTGAGTGAATCATTGAATTTTGCATTAATTAACAGAATAATCACTTTGCTGGTATATCTTGTTCTTGATTGTTCGACAGTAATTATGTACATATGAACATATATGTACATAAAGGCACTAGTCAAGATAATATGCATACTACTGTACAAATTTATAAAAAAAATAGAGCGCATGTATAAACAATTAGAAATTTTTTTGAAATAGTAAAACAATTAGAAAAAATTTAGGCTTCCTATTTTCAAAGATAAGTACGAGTAAGGTATGAGTCGACATTCTAAGATGCTAATTGTGCGGTTTGGCCAATTCACTTGTCTTCCACAAAATGCAACATGCCATTTTTGGCACTTATCGTTGACACAATGGTAATGGTATTGGAATTGTATAAAAAGGAAATGGTTCATGGCGCCCTTAAAGGCCCACATCAAACATATAATATCAGACACCACAATACGGAAAATGTGGCTCACAACAAAAATATGATCAAGTTGAACACCAGATTTTTACACCATATATACCAAAACGTGGCACCGTAAATTACCAAAATGAGTCATCGTCTTTTACCAAAGCACGAATACATACCATCAAAAGTTTTTGAAAACACCAAAACATCGAAATGTTGGCTCACATAAACACACGCTTCGGCACTGTTGGCATTTGCCATTTATAGCTTGGTCACGGTTTCTTGTTATCAAAAACTAATTTTGTGGGCCGGTTTCCCACATGAATGCAATGAATTCGCCGCAGTTTTCGTTTATTGTCTAAATAGAATATAAAAATAATGTTTTTCTTAAAAATTTGAAACCGTGTCAAGATTACAAGAAACCCTGACCAAGCTCTATTTATGCAGTTCGTTCCGAACACCATAAGGCCAGGGAATGGAACCTCGGGTCCAGGGGTGTCGGTGGTTCTTTATGTGCTACCATTTTGTGCCATTCGTTCATACCGTACATGCCTACCACAATAGTGCAGTTGTTGTGTGGATTGATTAGGCCGTGAAAAATTCATTTAAAAACTCATACAGGAAGTTATCCGAAATTCATACAATATTAATACAAAAATTCCTACAAAAATTCCTACAAAAGTTCATGCAAAAATTCATACAGGAATTTATCCGAAATTCATACAAAAATTCATACAAAAACTCATACAATAATTCATAGATACGTAAAAGGTGAAGTGGTAAAATACATCGTATTGAAAGCGGGGTTCAGTTCAATGTGACGAGGGACATGGTTACTTTTGTCTGATGAACAATGGCGGGTCAGGTTTCGGAACATATTGAACATTACGTACGCACATACGTAACACGTACATATGTACAAATGTATGTTTACCAAATGGAATTCGAAAGAGAAGATATCTTGAACGAGCAACATAAACATTCAAAGACATTCTTCTTTGAGAAAACAATTAAAAATGAATAAGTCATGTGTGGCCACAGGACTTGCCGTTCCAATTGATTCCCCCATGTCATATTTTTTTTTACAACCACAATAAATTATTATATGGCTTATGACTTTCCAAGGATATCAATCTTAAGTGGATAACGTCCTGTGTGGCATAGCAGGACTCATTGGCGGACGAACCAAACCTCCAAAGGGAGGGGAATCTTTCCAAATAGGGGGAGGGGATTTGGCAGACATTAGCTCATTTTACCTACACCTTAGGGAACAATTTATACTTTTTGCAAACACCAAAGAGGGGGAATTCCATTTTTCCATCCTTCTCGTTCGCTAGTGGCAGGACTTGTATTTGACGACTCCATTTCATCTGGATATATGCATGTACATGTGCCATTCGAACCCATCACTGATCACGCGAGCCACCGGAACTCATCCGAAACAAAAAAAAACTGTAAAGAAGACCGTTCCAGATGAACTCGTGGATTCGTGGACTGTAATGACTGGCACGTACGCAGTCTCGCGGGTTTCAGTACGTACAAAGTTCCCTAGACCCGTTGATGAAAAAAATTTGACTCTTCACAGTTACCGGAACTGATGGCACAGAAAAAACGGTGTTTGTGTCGGGATAAGGTTGACTGGATTATGGGTTCCTGCATCTAATACTGTTGGCTACACTAACGGACGAGAAGGAGAGGGAAAAGTGGATTCCCCCCCTCTTTGGGGTTTTCAAAATGTAAAATTTGTTCCCCAAGGTGTAGGTAAAATGACCTGAAAATGCCAATTCCCCCCTCTTTGACGTAATTCCCCTCCCTTTGGAGGTTTGGCTAATAGATTATAAATTTTTCTTATTTTATTAAATAGCATTTTTCTGGTATTTAATTAAAAATTCCATTTCAATCTGCGATATGACTGAAAATCTATTTTCAGACGAACCTTTGTTGCTGTTAATCGGCAGACATGAGAACCGTATGATTATTGAGTACACTGGCGGACGAGCCAATCCACCAGGTGAATTTAACCAAAGAGGGGGGAATTCGCAGTTTTCAGGCCATTTTACCCACACCTTCGGGGACAAAATCTACTTTTTTAACGCTGAAGACAGGAAATTCCACTTTTCCCACCCCTTCTGATCCGCTGGTGATTGAGTACTGCATCAGACAAACGGAAATATATGAGCGTCAACTTTAATTATCCGATTTCCTCTTCCACTGAACTTTATTGTACCTGAGTTTCATCGCCCAGATCATAATGTGTTACTAAAACGTGAACAGCTAAAAAAAATTCGTAGGCCGAAAGTTGACTGCCCGCCAAAAGGATTACAGAAAAAAATTCGAAGTATCAAGAAGGTCTGACCAGGATATACGCCGCTAGCGTTTGAACCTTGAAGCCACTGGCGGACGAGCCAACCTCCAAAGGGATGGAACTCTCGTCAGAGCGGGGGGAATTGGCAGTTTTGAGCCCATTTTACCTAAACGTTAGGGAAAAAACTCCGCATTTTGAAAAAGCCAAAGAGGGGGGAATTCCACTTTTCCTACCACTTCTCGTCCGGCTAGCGTTTGAAGCCATGCCATAATGGTTTATACTGTGGCAGAATGGTATCCGCTTGTGATAATTATGGTTGGGTCGAGTCGATAAACGGTGCCGTCTGGGCACAGTAATTTCCGTTACTTTTCACATTTAACACTCATAACCACCAGCAAACGAGAAGAGGAGGAAAAAGTGGAATTCCCCCCTCTTTGGCGGTTCCAAAAAGTGGAATTTGTTCCCTAAGGTGTAGGTAATATAACCTTATTTTCGCCAATTCCCCCCTTTTCAAAGAGATTCCCCTCCTTTTGGAGGATTAGCTCGTCCGCCAGTGCTCATAACACAATGCAATGAGGAGAACGAGCCAATAACACTAAGAATGTTATAGCGTATCCGCGCCGCGCCGTCTATGTAAGCGCGTACAGCAGAAAAATGTCGCTCCTGAAACATTACTTTTCCCACGGGCGGATGAGGCAACCCACCGAAGGGAAAGAATTTTTTGTAAAAAAAGAGAATCCGTAGTCTTTAGATCATTTTACACACGCATAATGAAATAAATAAACTTTTTTTCCTTTTAAAGAGAAGGAAATTACACTTCTTCTTCTCCTTTTCATCCGCTAACGGTGACAAATAATGTTTCATGAACGACATTTTACTGCTGCACGCGCTTACACAGACGGCGCGGATACGCTATATCAGACACATTTTGACATTCACAATAAAGCCAATCTTTCACAGAAGGGAAGTGCGTAGTTTGTTGCTGTTTTTGCAATAAATTAGCGCTACGGTGAAGTGAAACGGACTTAACGTGATCACAGCAATTATAGCAATTACAGCTTATTGTAGCTTATAAATCAACGCAATAACTTTTTCTGTTTTTCACAACACTGCAGTATGATTGTATAGAATTTTATTCATAGTCAACTCTGTATTTTTGCACGGATATTAATTCGCATTAAAGGCACTAATTTAATATGTGCCACTCAATTAGCGCCACTAGCGGATGAGAAGGGGTGGGAAAAGTGGAATTCCCCCTCTTTGGCGTTTAAAAAAACTAGAATTTGTTCCCTGAGGTGTAGGTAAAATGGCCTGAAAACTGCCGATTCCCCACACTTTGACGAAATTCATCTCCCGTTGGAGGTTTTGCTCGTCCGCCAGTGATTAGCGCTGCTATAAAAACCGATATTCAACTAATCAGATTGTAAGTTCACTAGCGGACGAGAAGGGGTGGGGAAAGTGCGATTCCCCCCTCTTTGACGTTTTCAAAAAGTGGAATTTGTTCCCTTAGGTGTAGGTAAAATGTTCTAAAACAAGCCATTTCCCCCTCTTCGACGAAATTCCCCTCCCTTCGGGGATTTAGCTCATCCGCCAGTGGCTGAGTCGAGTCAATGGTTTGTATGATATGGCCCTGTAAATAAGTTCATAAATGCTCTATAGTGCTGACAAACTTCTATTAGAAAATTTTGTTCGTGACATTTTGTCTTGTGCAAATGCGAATTATGGATCCACACAAAAACTGCTCCGAAAATGATTGTTTTTTAAGGTGATTTATATTTTAGGTAGTTCGAAACTTACATTGGATTCATGTAACATCACTTTACTGTATAAATAATTTGATTTGATCTTTTTTCTCTATTTTTTTTTCAAGCTAAAATAGCTTTCATAGCAAAAAACTTGAAAAGTAGTAAAAACCAAAGTGGTCATTCATTTAATCTTCGTTTTTTAGTCCCAATGTGAGCTTAGAAGCACTTGAAAGCTTATTTCATCCCTAAAACAATCAATTTCAAGGTGGTTTTTGTGTGAATCCATAATTCGCATTTGCGCAGGACAAAATGTTAAAACTAAATTTGCTAATAGAAGTTTGTCAGCACTATACTAAAGACGGCTTTATTGTGGGCACTGGCGGACAAGCTCATTCTCCAAAGGTAGGGGAATTTCGTCAAAAAGGGGGAAATCGGAAGTTTTCAGGAACAAGTTATTCTTTTTTTTGAAAATACCAAAGAGGGGGGAATTTCACTTTACCCACTCCTTCTCGTCCGCTAGTGATCGTTGGTGTCGGCTTCATCGAGTGCCGAGTGGATACACTAGCGGATGAGGGGAAAACGGAAAGTGGAAATCCACCCTCTTTGGCAGTCCCAAAAAAGTATAATTTGTTCCTTAAGGTGTGGCCTTTATTTTTTTAAACAATATAAGTTTTTTATACCAAATACTGTAACAAAAATTCAAAGAATTATTATTATTATTTTCTGAAAGTTGGTTGGTTATATTGATATTTGAGCATCCTGAATATTGTAGCAATGAAAAAGACAAGACAAATAATGGATTGAGTTTATCGGTTCTACCTACAGAGATTAAGATGGAATCTCGCGTGATGCGCATGACGAACGAAAAATTCAAAGGGAGGGGAATCTCTCCAAAGAGGGGGAATCGGTGAAATTTCAGCCGTTTACCTATGCTTTGAGAAACAAACTCAAACTTTGAAAGTTCTAAAGAGGGGGGAATTCCACTCTTCCCTCCCTTTCTCGTCCGCTAGTGATGACAATGAAGCAGTTATATACAATCTGTGTGAATAGAAATGGATGAGTTGAAAGACAATTTGGCTTAGTAACGATTGTTCAGCCATTGTAGTCACCAGCGGACGAGGGAAAAACGGAAAAGTGACCCCCCCCTCCCCATGCTCTCTTACATTTAAACGATAATGAGAATGAAAGTGGGCGATGTGGTGAACACGAAGGGTCGGGTCACTGGGGACGAGCTACATAATTTTTTTTTTTTTTTTTAATTTATTCTCATTTCAAAACAATGTACAGAAAATTGAGAGAGGACGATAATAAATGAGTGAATAAGTACTGATTTTGGAGTGGATGGAAAAAAACATTAGCCAAGAATTAGATAAAAAAAACAATGATATGAAATTAGAGAGCAATTAGTTAAAGAACGAACAATCAATGGATTCCAAGAAATTAAAAAGAGTACGGCGGTTGGGTGTAGTTTCATGAGGAATCCTTTCATAGAGATTAATGACTCTATTAGACCAAAAACGAGAGAATAACGTAGTATTACATCTATGTTTGAAAATAGTACTACGGGTATTAGATTGATTTGGTGTGAATGGATTGATATTAAGGTATAAAGAGCCTTTAAAAAAATTTCTGACAGCAAAAATGTCACTACACAGAATCCTAGTTTCAATGCTTGGAAGGTTAATGTAGCGAAGCCTGTCAGCGTAAGGGATGTCATAAAGGTTGAGAGTATAGAGACAAAATTTTCGCTGAATAGATTCAAGGTTTTTGATTTGTTTCTTAGTAGAGTACATGATTGCTGGGGAGCAGTAGTCAATAAGCGGGATAATGAAAGTTTTGAATAATTGGATATGAAAATTGTGGTCTTTAGAGAAGAAGGCATTACGAAGTATACGAATTTTTTGATTAGCCTTATGGGTAAGGTTAGATATGTGTTCATCAAAGGATAGTTTGTTGTCAATGATTATGCCTAGATCTCTAATATGACTAACCGAATTGATAGGATGATTATCAACCAAGTACAGGTATTCCTGATTTTTTTGTCCAAAATGAATAATATTAGATTTGGTGTGGTTGAGTGACATACCATTAATGTTGCACCACTGAATAATTTTGTTAAGATCATCCTGTAGTTGGAATTGATCATCAATGGAACGAATAGGCTGGAGTATCTTGGAATCATCTGCATAAAAGAAAGAGCAGTTAACAAGATCAATAAGGTCAAATGTGTATATTATGAACAAAATTGGTCCAAGGACGGTGCCCTGTGGAACACCACTTAGTACGGGTAAAAATTTAGAGACAGAATTATTAAAACGAACAGCCTGCATTCGATCTGTTAGCCAATTCTGAATAATGTCAACTAGATGAGGAGTTACTTTATATTTTCGAAGCTTAGCAATGAGTAGATTATGGGGAACACGGTCGAATGCTTTGGAAAAGTCTAAATAAATAACATCAACAGGTATATTACAATCAAGATTGATCAGAATCTGATGTAAATATGATAATAAATTACCACAGGTGCTGCGGCCGAATAAGAAGCCGAATTGATTAGGCGAAATTAAATTGTTTGAACTGAAATGTTCCATTAAGAGGTCTTTAATGAAATATTCAAATAATTTGCTGTCAGCACTTGTAATGGAAATGGGTCTGAATTGATCAATAGCATCAGGTGAAGGAGATTTGGGAATTGGAGTAATGGTGCTAAGACGCCATGCGTCCGGGATTGATTTATCACAAATAATCAAATTAAATAATTTAGCTAACGGTGTTTTGAATCCATGGGCAAGCTTTTTAATCAGGAATGGTGAAAAATCATTGGTGATCGAGGTTAGTTTATTAGGTAACAAGTTGATATATTTGAGAATATTTTCAGATGTAAAGAGTGGAATTGGGTGAATATTATCAATAGTCGGTATATGGAAACGACAGCTGTCCATGGCTTCAGATTCGGTATATATATTATGGTTAAACGTAGTAGAAAAAAATGAAGAAAAAGCATTAGCAGCTGATAAGTCATCATAAATTGGTATGTTATTTTGGTCAACAGATGGTCTCGAGGATGATATATTAGGTAATCTATTTTTGATAAATTTCCAAAAGGTTCTGACATTTTGGTTTCTAAGTTGATTATTATCAAAAATTATATCTTCGGACTTTTTACAGTTGATGAAAGCTTTTTCAGACATAAAGTAGGCAATTTTTGCTTCGAGAGATGTAGGTTGGCTTTGAAATTTGATACGGAGACGTTCCGTACGATGGTAGAGATGGTAACATTTTCTGCTGAAGCCAAAATTGGACAATTGTCTAGAAACAGGAACAAAATGCTCAATAATATGGTTAAGGTGAAAGACAATCCTATAGTACAAATCATTTACATTAACACAATCATCAAATTCAGTATGCCAGTTAATACAGTTAAGGTACTCGTACGATTTTATAGTATCAATCTTTCGAAAATTTTTGTATTCAGTATTTCGGTTGTGGGAATTACACGGTTTAGGAAAATTAAGTGTGAAAACAACAGTTCTGTGATCCGTAAAAGAAAAATTTTCACCAAAATATTGATTTTTGACATAGCAGTTAGAGACATTGAAAGGCAATGAGAATACAAGATCAAGAAAATTGTTTCCTCTTGTTGGGCTTGTAACGAACTGATTCAATCCAGAGTTGACCATGGAATCAATGAAATTTTGATATTTAGGTGGAGAGATAATTTTAGGAAAGTTAGGCCAAACAAGAGGAATATTTAAATCACCGACTATGGTTATATTTGGTAAACTTATAAGCCTCTCAATGATCGCAACAAAGTCGTCAGTGGTCGAGTGAGGAGGAGGTCTGTAGATAATTCTCAAAAGGAAGGGGAACTTCGTCAAAAAAGGGGGAATAGGCAGGTTTTCAATCATTTTACCTAAACCTTAGGCAACACAGTCAACTTTTTGAAAACGCCAGAGGGGGAAATTCCACTTTTCCAACCCCTTCTCGTCCGCTAGTGCATGAAGGGTTAACATTGCACAAGTAGCCACATTGCGTGACTGTTTAGTCTCTAAACAAGTACTGAGTATATTTACTCAAACTTCATTACATAACATAAACAAAAGTACGTTACTTTTTATAAATTATCATACTGTGGTTAATCTCACTGATTAAAATTAGATGACCAAAGGGAACGCGAGCGAAACTCTGATAATTTTTTTGCATAGATAATATGTACCTTCAACGAAATCATTGTCTTGTGTATAGCCTATCCAGGGTTTCTTGTAAGTCAAAAACTTTTTGGGGCACAGTTTTTGAATTGAAATCTGCGTCCTTTCAAATTTTCAAGCAACAAATTCATTTTTCTCTGAGCAGTTGGACAACATAGAAAATTGAGCTCAATTCATTGCACAAGTGCGTAACCGGACCATAAAATATACGGTGTCCTAACCATTAGGCTAAGAACACGATGCTTTTGAAAACAGATTGTCATGCGCAAACCGCCCTATTGAGATCCAAAAGTATAACTGGATGAAATATGGAAACCAGTATTTATGGAAATCTGCCTTTGATCCTCCAGTGCACTAGCGGACGAGAAGTGGAGGGAAAAGTGGAATTCCCCTCTCTTTGGTCTTATTGTGTAGGTAAAACGGCCTAAGGTCTGCCAAATCCCACTGTTTGACGAAATTTCCCTTCCTCTGAAGGTTTGGCTCGTCCGCCAGTGCTCCAGGGCAGCTGCTTTTTGAATCCACGCTACCGCCACCTTTTGAGACCAGCATGGTTTTATATTGTTTGCCCGACTAAAGCGATCCATTTCTCCATACATACCCAAAAGGCAAACAAAAAATACAGAAGCAAACAAACGTGATACCGGAATGAAACTGACACGGTGTACATACAGTACATACAGTATGTAGGGTCTGGTCCGTTTGGACCCATGTTCGAGTGAACTCATGTTCGATTGAACCCATGTTCGATTGAACCCATGTTCGATTGAACTCATGTTCGATTGAACCCATGTTCGATTGAACCCATGTTCGATTGAACTCATGTTCGATTGAACCCATGTTCGATTGAACCCATGTTCGATTGAACTCATGTTCGATTGAACCCATGTTCGATTGAACCCATGTTCGATTGAACCCATGTTCGATTGAACCCAAAATTTCATGTAACGATAGGACCCATATTTCTGACCAGATTTTCGCATTTGAGTGAAGTATAAAAGAGCTTTTTCGCACGATCGAATACAAATTTCAAGTGTTTTTACATTGATTTTTTTTACTAACTGTCTACTTTAATTCATTATACTTAGGATGACATTGGACATGGTCAATTCCACGTTTCTCGCTCAAATTGGGTATCATGTATGGAAAACTGATCGTGGTGACTGCATGATATGTTTCAGTTGCAAACCAGACTGTTGGCTGAATGTTTCAAAAAAATTGCTCGCATTTAAAATGCAGGTTCCCAATCAATAATGAACGTTATCATGATGGTTTCGTATTGTGTTGGCATGGCACTAGCGGACGAAAAGGGGAGGGAAAAGTGGAATTTCCTCCTCTTTGGCGGTTTCAAAAGATAGAATTTGTTCCCTAAGGAACAACTGCCGATTCCCTCCTCTTTGGGAACATTCCCCTCCCTTTGGAGGATGAGCTCGTCCGCCAGTGTGTGTAGGTGGTCACGGACACAAGCAACAAAGGCGGACGAGAAGGGGAGGGAAAAATGAAATACCTTTCCCCCTCTTTGGCAGTTTCACAAAGTTGAGTTTGTTTCTCAAGGTTTAGGAAAAATGGTCTGAAAACTGACATTTCCCCCCTCTTTGATGAAATTCCCCTCCCTTTGGAGGATTAGGTCTTCCACCAGTGGGCCCACCAACCATAGCCAGATGAAACAGCTTCACTCACGTTTCAGCTGCTTTTATAGCCTATCCAGGGTTGCTTGTTACTCCAAAACTTTTTGGCGCGCAGTTTAAATTCAAATCTGTTTATGGTGCGCTTTCGAAAGTTCGAGAATTATAAATCGTTTATCAACATACAGAAAATTGCTTATGATTCATTGCATACGTGCGTAACCGCGACCCGCAAAATAAACCCTGACCAAGCTAGCTATAACAATCGACATGGCTTAAGCTGATTTTTTAGCGTTCTTCCTTCAAAACTGACAGCTGAGTTGGTTGTATGTAGTGTCAACTATGTAGTATGTATGTGAAACACAAGTACCCTGTGAATTGGTTTAAGTACCCATTAAAACCAATGAAAATCGTAAAAACCAAACAAAACTTGGTGTGTACGGTCTAAAAACTGAGCACTATTTTGAACCGTGCCTCTTTGGAAACCATGATCCCGTGCGTACCCGATCACCTAAAGTCCATCATAATAAACAACATGGAAGAATCGTGAAGTTTCAGTGGACAAATTTACACCTATGATACGTTGTTATGAAACGGCTTTTCCTAATCGATTTAGCTTAACAATAACGTAAATCTCAACAAATGGTGAACAGACTATAGGAAAACACGTAGGCAGAGGAAAAGCAGCCAAGCCGCGAGTAAGCCAACAAAGGCGATCGGATATCTGTAGAGTGTCGGATGGATGGATGGATCGAGATAAAAGATGTTCAATTTATTAGGAGCTTCTTGCCGCGACCCGCGGCCCATCCAGCACTCGATCGAATATACAGGGTGGGGCAAAAGTAACTATACACTTGTTGGAAGCCAATTTCTCAAAAAAATTATATTGAGTGTATATGATGTTATGAACAATATATACGTTATCATACCTGAAAAAACCGATTCTGATGTCTATTTGACCGTATCTTGAGTTATTTTCAATTAAAAACAGGATTTTCAGTATTTTCATGGTTTTCCTTTTTTTAACGTCTTTAAGTGACCTCATGGTCTAATCAAAATCCTCAATAAAGGATAAGAAGTGTATAAAACGTTTCACTTGATGTATCTGAATGAGAATCGAATGATTCCAACTTCAGAATATCCCTATGGTTCAAATCGATACGGATAATATGGTAAGGCCCGTGTTAAAGATGCCTGAACCAATTTTCGCGGTTTTTGGATTATTGACAAAACAGTTCAAGTTAAATGTTTTAATGGACCCTATGGTACTAAAATAAGTCAATAAACATGAAATACATTGTTTTTAGTTGTTTTAAGCTGAAAAATAAGATTTTTGAATTTTACCATTTTCAGACTGAAATCGGTGATTTTCGTGGAAAAAGAAGCAATTATACTATTTATTAGGCATGAATGTAAACTTGCTCTCCTGTTAAACGTTTAAGAATATTTTTCTACATTCTATATTACATACCAACATCAATTTTCGTCAAATAACAGTTGATATTGCGAGATAACTGACAAAAATCACTGAAAAAAACCCGAAAATATGGTGAATTTTGAGAAAAAGACGCATAACTCATGAAATAAATTGTTGTAAGTTAAAGTAAATAGCAGAATCAAAATTTTCAGGTGTTTTAGCATCTGTTTGAATTGTTTAATCATATTGATGCAATATAATTTTTTGGAGAAATTTTGCGTCAACAAGTGTATAGTTACTTTTGCCCCACCCTGTACATATGTACCTATCTGAACAAGCTCATAGTTTCGGTTTGACAAGCTCAGTAGGACAGAAACATACATGCATACTTTTATAAATATCAAAATTTTACATGTTCGACTTGAACAATAGTTGCTGTTATAAACTCTGCTCATTGTGTTAAGTTATCTACAGTAATTCAGTGAAATACGAAACAAATAAACAACAGAAAAAAAGTGAAAAATCTCCGACTATGCCTCCTTGTCTGGGAACTACACAGAACTTGATTTCGAACGATATTCTGAAATATGTATCCCATTCTGCGACCACAAAACACTGGCGGACGAGCCGAACTTCCGAAGGGAGGGGAAATTCCCAAAGAGGGGGAATGGGCAGAAAAAAGGTCATTTTACTTACACCTTAGAGAACACAATATACTTTTTGGAACTGCCAAAGAGGGGGGGAATTCCACTTTACCGTTCTTCCCTCGTCCGCTACATAGTGCCACAAAATAAGCGGTCTTCTCTGTGATGTCCTCTGATTTCCCAATGGGCCTTACAAATCCAGACCGTTACAACTTTTTTTATATTGTATCCATAATTTCCATATTTATCATGTTTCTGAAAAAGCGATAATTCGATTCCAGTTGAGGACTTTCACAATATTTTTATGATGGCAATGAGTTTTTTTCACTTGAATGAAAACCTGGCAGAAATTTTCATCGTTTGACTTAATTTGCAGTGAATGATAAAAAATCAATTCTAACTTTTGAGAGAAATTTACCCTTTGAAAGATTTACCTTTGAGAAGTTTACCTTTCCCGTTCGCAACTGGTCTAGAAAACGTTATTTTTATATCTTCTTCAACAACAACAAGACATGAAACACCCACTCAAAAATACCGGTGCGAACATAAATAACGGAAAAATTTGGTTTGAGAAGCGGTAGATATTGCACAACAAACCATCCTATACATCTGTGAGCAGTGGTTGTGAGCCTGATCATGAGTGTACATACATACAGTATGTATCAAAAGTACTGTATGTATGTACAGGGTGGGCCAAAAAAACGTGTCGCGTTTGAGCGGTTATTGTGAAAGTTATACAAACACTGTGAGACTGCGGTAAAAAGCATTCGATTAGACACTTTTTGGCCTACAAAATGATGAGCTACCAAAGTTGAATCTCTCATTTCTTAATTGTTACACGCGATTATTGAAAAAAACATCGAATTTCACATCGCGAAGCTCGGATTTTGTGGTAAAACTGTATAAACATTCAAATCATTGCTTGGTCCCCGGTTTCTAAGCTTTGTTGGTTTTTATATTCGAATAAAGTATTTTAGTTCCTAAATCTTAAATATTTTGGTTTGTTTTGGAAAAAACATTGTCGTTTATAGTCAGCCATTAAGCAGTTACACGCGTGCATGCTGTCATTGCTTATGAAGGAGGCCAAACCGAACATCCTTTCTTGTGTGTTTAATTATGCATTTTTGAAAACAAATTTAGCTCTTGTTCTCTTGTATGTGATGGTTTTGTGATACTAACGTCGTGCAATAGTTTTGAATATTTGTTCAGTTTTACTACAAAATATGAACTTCGCGAGGTGAAATTCGATGTTTTTTTCAACAATCTCGTGTAACAATTAAGAAATTAGAGATTTAACTTTAGTAGCACACCATTTTGTAGGCCAGAATGTGTCTAATCGAATCCTTTTTACCACTATTTCACAGTGTTTGTATAACTTTCACAATAACCGCTCAAACGCGACACGTTTTTATTGGCCCACCCTGTATATCATGCACCCGCAGTCACTGGCAGACGAGATAATTCACCAATGGGAGGGGAATTTCCCCAAAGAGGGGGAATTGGCAGCTTTCAAGCTATTTTACACACACTTGAGGAGCAAAATTCTACTTTTTGAAAACGCCAAAGAGGGGGAATTCCACTTTCCCCACCTCTTCTCGTCCGCTAGTGCCCGGCAGTTAAGTATGATCAGTTAGCCAAATACAAGTCCGCCCTGTCCGTAATGGTCTTTTAAATCATAACTGTTTGCAGTTGTAGAGCAACTTACACTCGTTTCGACTGGAATCGATTCCAAAACCCTGAGAAGAGTTCAGTGCATATGCGTAGAGCAAACCGTTTATGATGCGGTTAAAGACTTTTAAAGTCGAGTCTGAACTAAGTTACATACATATTTTCAAATGCAGGTAAAAATATGACCGAGTTTACTCGCTTTAAACCACTGGCACTGGCGGACGAGCCAAAGCTCCGAAGGGAATTTCATCAAAGAGAGTGGAATTAGCAGTTTTCAGACCAGTTTTACCTACACCTTAGGGAACAAACTCTATATTTTGAAACCGCCAAAGAGGGGGGAATTCCACCTTTCCCTCCCCTTCTCGTCCGCTAGTGCATTAAGCGACAGTCATATTGAATGAAACCCATAGGCCAACAATCGTTCATTGTACATAAGAGGTTTTCCAGGTACATATCCTGTGCCTCACAAGCTTGCTGGCATAAACCAGCATAGCCGGAGTATTCACCTATTCAGTATAGATAGTCCGATGAAGTTTTATTGACTAAAATAGTCAAACAGTTTCAAATGATAAGTTTCAGAAAATATAGAATAAGCTATAGTGTATCTGATGTGCACGGTCATGATTCATGATGATGATACCATAAACCACTAGCGGATGAAAACGGGAGGGAAAGTGGAATTCCCCATTCTTTGGTGTTTTCAAAAAGTGTAGTGTGTTCCTAGTGTATAGGTAAAATGACTTATTCGGCCTTAACCCCCCCCCCCCTCTTTGGGAAGATTCCCCTCCTTTTGGAAGTTTGGCTCGTCCGTCACTACCATAAACATCACACTCAGTATTGATGGATGGTATTTAAAGGTACAGTACATTTATTTCAGTAAATGGCACTAGCGAATGAGAAAGGAAGGGAAAAGTGGAATTCCCCCCTCTTTGGCGGTTTCAAAAAGTGGAATTTGTTCCCTAAGGTGTAGGTAAATGATCTCAAAATTGCCTGTTCCCACCAGTTTGACAAATTTCCCCTCCCTTTGGAGGTTTGGCTCGTCCGCCAGTGGCACATGGCATGTACATATGTACATCCATGAAATCTAGATAATCATGGCTCTTTGGGTATTCCGATAACAAAAATTTGTAACTTCATTGAAAAAAAATGTTTTTTTGTCCATAATCCTTCGTGATCTTCTGCTGACGGAACAGATCCGACAAAATTGCGAGATTTTGACCAACAAAACCTGAAGTTTGCCAAAGTAGACTTGTAGAGATTAACGCACCCGACCTTGTATACAGCTAAAATTCTACAGAATTGATACTTTATTTTATCAGACTGATTTACGAACAGAACACGTGTACTGAATCAAGTACGACCCACTGGTGAGCGCACTGGCGGACGAGCTATTCCTCCAAAGGGAGGGGAATTTCTCCAAAGAGGGGGAAATCGGCAGTTTTCAGGTTATTTAACCTACACCTTCGGGAACAAATTCTACTTTTTGAAAACGCCAAAGAGGGGGGAATTCCACTTTTCCCTCCCCTTCTGGTCCGCCAGTGGGTGAGCGAGTCAATCTTGCAAACAGATGGGAACTTATCCACACAGGGGGTATTAGCAGTTTCAGGACCATTTTACATACACATTCAGGTTGAAACTCGGTATTTTCGGAATGACCAAAGAGGGGGAATTTCTCTTTCTTCGTGCCTCCCTCGTCCGCTGGTGGTACGAGCACGCAGTTTGATTTAAAAAACCTGTTTTTGGCGCGCTTTCAAATTTTCCAGATAAATTTCTTTTTCACATACCATTTAGATAACTTACAAAAATTGCACCTAATTCATTGCATACATACGTGCGTAACCAGCCCACAAAATTCATTTTTGATAACCAGAAACCCTAACCAAGCTATACTGGCTGACAGTAATGGAGTGTGTGGGGCCACAGGGTGAGCGATTGATGGCTCGGACACCGTACCTGAATTATGGATGACCGAGTTATGGTATGGAAAATTCACTATTACGTACTTGATGTATATTTATAGTGTCATAGATCACATGGCAATCGAAAAAAAACAAGGGGAAATAGTTGGTGCCAAATGGCATTAATCTACTGAATGGAAGTATGGAATAGTTGTTAACGAACTGAGTCGATTTCAACGGGCGAGTTCATCTTTTATAGCTTGGTCAGGGTTTCTTGTTATCAAAAATTAATTTTATGGGCCGGTTTCGAACATACGCAATGAATTAGCCGCAATTTTCGTTTGTTGCCTAAACAGAATGTGAATAACCGCCAAAAAGTTTTTGGCTAACCAAGAAACCGATGATAGGCTATAATAATTGGGCAACATTGTCTCGAAATTGAGCTGGATAAATCTAGATCACGTTACGTATGTATCCTTCTCACCGCCCACATGATTCAGATAAACTAAATAAACACGAGTTAATTAGAGCTCGGTTCAATTGTGACCACTGAAATGCATTTAGGTATTATTACATATGTAAAATATTCCCAAACACTGAATTCTGAATATAATTATTATTATAATAACTATAAAAATCTGAATTACATAGTTCCGAACTATTTTGCTAATTTTCTTGAGAAGCTTTCGGACGGACCACTGGCGGACGAGCTAATCCTCCAAAGGGAGGGGAATTTCATCATAGAGGGGGAATCGCCAGTTTTCCGGACATTTTACGTCTACCTTAGAAAACAAATTGTACTTTTTTGGAATGCCAAAGAGGGGGAATTCCACTTTTCCCTCCCCTTCTCGTCCGCTAGTGAGTCGGACACACTCAGCGTTCAACTGAATAGTCATGAGAGCCGGGAACGGAATAAGCCATTGAGTGGATAGGGTACATACATACCACTAGGGGAAGGGGTGGGAAAAGTGGAATTCCCCGTTCTTTGGTAGTTTCAAAAAGTAGAATTTGTTTCTTACGGTGTAGGTAAAATGGCTCAATTTCTGCCAATTCCCCCTCTTTGGACAGATTCCCCTCCCTTTTGAGATTTAGCTTGTCCGCCAAAGGTACATATGTACATGTACCATTGGCACTATGGCACCTCGTGGCGGCAGTAGCGGCACTAAAAGGTGAATCACCATGTACTCCTTGGCATAGTTGCCAAATCAGGAGTTCCCTTCTGAAAATGATGCAGGTAAGATCAAATAAAAACAAAAAAATTCTCCTTGATGGAAAACGTTTGATCTCTGTGTAAAGTGGGATGTCTTCCGCCAATGCGTTGCGGCACTTGTGGAAGAGCTATTCCTCCAAAGGGAGGGAATTTCCTCAAAGAGGGGGGAATTGGCAGAGATTAGGCCGTTTTACCTACACCTTAAGGAACAAACTCCACTTTTTAAAATCGCCAAATCCACTTTTCCCTCCCCTTCTCGTCCGCCGAATGCGTTGCGGTTTGAATGAATTATTAATGGCTCTGGTATTCTATGTGGCTGATACGGCCCAGCAAATACAGGTTGAGTCATCAATCTACTGTATGTACCGAACGGCTGAAAATCTTGGTCCTATCTTAGCCCAAACATGGGCCAAGGGTTGCCCAACCATGGTCTCCCATTATATTTTTTTTCTTGTTCCAAGATGGCCCAAGAAATTCAGCTGTTTATCATGTCAGGGACTGTATGTAGGTATAGATTCGTCCAATAGTCAAGTGTTAGTATCATTTGTCTTTTAATGCCAATTTGAAACTGAATTCGAAAACATGAGGAACTCTGTTTTTGATGCAGTCTTTCGATTAACACTATAATAACACGTTTTCAGAAAAATAATTAGTAACACGATACACTGACCAAGCTATAATATCATAAATAACAGTGGGTTGCGCCGCATAAATCAACGATGCACAGTGAACCTGCAATCAAAGTCAGGCATAAATTACAGAACCGACCAACCCATGTATTCGGTGCCAACAGCCATTCGGAATGGCAATGGCATTGGTGGGACCTGTTGGGTTCAGTAATGTAAAATCAAGTGAAAAAGCCATCCGGGTACATGAAAGGGAACAAAATCCAATCTGTTTATCGCAAGCAGTTGAGAATGTATGACATGCAACTCATGTTACTTTACGAAGGGTTTTCCGGAATTATCAAACTTATATATTTCATCATAAAACAGACCCTTCGATTACCTTCCTAACCTTCCTAAAATACATACCTATATCGAGGAGATAAACAAAAGTGGGAGTGTGTTTGTCAGCCAGTCTATTTTTAGCTGATCATATCCCGTGAGTTTGATGAGACGGAGAGACGGTGGCTAGTGAGTTACATGTTAATGTATAATGACGCACTAGCAGACGAGAAGGGGTGGGAAAAGTGGAATTCCCCCCTCTTTGGCGGTTTCAAAAAGTAGAGTTTGTTGTGTAGGTAAAACGGTGTAGGTAAAGCGGCCTCAGAACTGCGAATTCCCCCCTCTTTTGTGAGATTCCCCTCCCTTCAAAGGTTTGATTCATCCGCCAGTGTAATGACGCACACTAGATTGTATGTATTAAGAACAATGAAATTTTTTTTAAATGTTTGTCTTGCTAACTTGTTTAGAAAAATAGTTATGAAAACAAAAACAAAAATTAATTTCCTAGAAGCGTTTCGTCCATTTCATTCGACGCCAATCTAACGTTCTATCCAATCTATGTTTAGCCAAATTAACCCGACGTGTGAATAGGAGAAGGTTCAGTCGTTTATAACAATTTAATAACAAACATTGTACGCCGTTTAGTAACATGCTCATAAACAACTTTGTTGTTGTGATAAACAACAAACAGGACGATGACAACCCGCCGGATGACAGGCGTATGGTTACACGCTAGCGGACGATAAGGGGAGGGAAAACTAGAATTCCCCCTCTTTGACATTTTCAAAAAGTCGGATTTGCTCCCTGAGGTGTAGGTAAAATGACCTGAAAACTGCTTCTTTGATGAAATTCCCCCTCTTTGGGGAATCGGGTTCGTCCGCCAGTGTGGTTACAAACATTGAAAACAAGGCACGGCTGACTGGACAGTATGTGCCCGTGAAATAAGGTTAATCAGCGGTACATGTGTATATAACATACTAGTAGGGTACATATAGCCACTGTTATATAGCCTGCCGATGAAACGTGAACAAACGCGACAGTCAGTCATCGTATACAGTACGCACGCACACGTCTGTCACTTTGTGTGACTGACTGACTGACTGTATGGTTGACGAATGTCAAGGTACTGTCACAGGGAAATATGAGTGTGCAAGTGTGGACTAGAAGTTGGGAACGTAGACCAGGAGTTTGTGTCATTTTGATCATATTACTTTGGGTGGATATTTATAAACACGTATCTTCTCATTGACCTCCGATGGTCGTTTTTAATGCTTACAAAAATGCCAATCGTGCAAAGACTGAAAGTTAATCAATATGGTATCCCTGAGAACCATAAACTGAATCAGGTATATGCGGCACAATGAATCCTGTATTAAAGCCCGTATGTTGCTTCTGCCAGCAAAAATAATTGCCCAATACTTCTGATAATGAAACATCAGACAATCAGTGTTAACACGCACGCCAATCATCATCACCCCATGTTATACTGTGTTAAACTATGGTGTCACCCGAGTTGGGTTGAGGCTAGTGATGTTTCATTATCAGACGTTTTGGGCAGTACTTCTGCATGCAGAAACAACATACGGGCTTTAATGAGGATGACATAATACGCCTCAAGTTGCCAGCCAGTCATCCACCACGGAACCCACGAGTTACCGATTGAAGGTCCGTCGATGTTCTTAATTTAATGTGGCACATTTGGCAATGGTACCGGCGCCCGGACTGGTATGCACAGATAATGTCCGTATATATATGGTACACATACACAGGCTATGTATGTAGCTGCTTTACAGTAATTGAATTTCGGTCGCGGGAGGGGTTCCCCACGCTAATGTCGGTTCCGACCGTCAATGAAACACTGAAAACCCGTCTATTCCATACGTATTCATTATGCTCTGTCCTTGAAACTAGAATAAATTTTTTCTGGAGAATCGGGCGTCGGTCATTTTCAGTCACAGATGATTTTTTTGTTTTCTTGGTTTGGTTTAAAATAAAGTTAGTGAGTGAGTGAGTGAGTGAGTGAGTGAGTGAGTGAGTGAGTGAGTGAGTGAGTGAGTGAGTGAGTGAGTGAGTGAGTGAGTGAGTGAGTGAGTGAGTGAGTGAGTGAGTGAGTGAGTGAGTGAGTGAGTGAGTGAGTGAGTGAGTGAGTGAGTGAGTGAGTGAGTGAGTGAGTGAGTGAGTGAGTGAGTGAGTGTCACAGTTGACCATTCAATCAAAGATTCAGTCATTGAATGATTGAGTATTGTGAGTGGGTGAATAATAAATTTACAAAGTGTGTGTTGGAAGTACGACAAGAAATGAAAAGCTCCTTGTTTGCGCAGCTGAAAAATGAATTATGGTTTGTTACAAACGTTTCTATTTGTTGCAGTCTGTGCAAATAAAGCCACTTTGCAAAAACATATGCATGACTGACTGATTGTACACAAATTACAGGGTGAGCGGATAAACAACGAGTTCGAGCTGCTGGTGAAACAACTGAAAGTGTCCAATAGTTTTTTGTCGGTAGGTACAATTTGTTTGGCAGACTAAGTTGCTAAGGAGCTAGCCTGAGAAACAGCTGTTCTGGGATTTGAAACCTGGTGTATTATAGAACTTGACACGACATGTTGCTCTGTGGTCTCTGCCTCTGCCATCACCGGTTTATTCATCATCTCTCTGGTATAATACTTTACCAATGTGCCTTGTTAACTTATATAACGACAATGAACAAACAAAAAAAATAGTTTTAAAAACGAGTTCCATGCAGAAAGCGATATTCACGATATAAAAAATTTTACCTTCAGTTTTTTCTTAATCGCACCCGAAATCAGTTATTAGTTTACATGCATGACTGACTACTGACAGTGATGCAGGGACAAATGTCAATTGCAATCAACAACAACAACAACAACAACAACAACAACAACAACAACAACAACAACAACAACAACAACAACAACAACAACAACAACAACAACAACAACAACAACAACAACAACAACAACAACAACAACAACAACAACAACAACAACAACAACAACAACAACAACAACATTAACAACAACAACAACAACATCAACAACAACAATAACAACAACAACAATAACAACAACAATCAAACACTTTGGCACTCACCCACTCTGGCTGTGCCGACAGTAAGAAATTGGTGGTTGCAGTTACAGTGAGAAATGCCAATATGATACCGTTGAATACATCATAGAATGCCGAGTTCATTAAATAATGCGGATTATCTTGTTTGATATTCCCAATTGTATGAAAAGGGAAAAAGGGAATTAGGATTAACATTGGACTAATGATTGGTTGGCGTTCGATGATTATAAACAAACAGTATATCGGGTGTGAACCACTGGCGCACGAGGGAAGAACGGAAGAGTGGAATTCCCCCCTCTATGGTGGTGTAAAAAAGTGGATTATGTTCCCTAAGGTGTAGGTAAAATGACCTTTTTTCTGCCGATACCCCCTCTTTGACGAAATTCCCCTTCCTTTATAGGCTTGCCACGTCCGCCCGCCAGTGACGTGTGAACTGGTATTGAATACGGATTGCTCGAATGGCATTCACCTTCGTGCCAGCATGATATACCCTTCCATGGTTATGGTACCACACGGCCATGCCAATTTCCGGCTCAAATGTACCATTTTAATGGCGGATGGCAGGGACGGAATTCGTGATGGTGTGCAGTTGGAATGAATGCGAAATGAGAGTGCAGAATTCATTTGACGGTCACAGGAGAAGTGTTCTGAAGAATTCGTGAAAGTATCACAAAAAAATTTCTCTTTCTTTTCGTTGTTAGAAAGTTTTCTTTCTCATTTCTTGTTCGACAATGGTGGTGGAGGCATTTCAAATGCTATAGTGTATTGGTATGATTGAGGCGAGATAACGTATGACACATGTACATACAGTAGATGGTTGAGTGAGTGAACGAGTGAGTGAACGAGTGAGTGAGTGAGTGCGTGAGTGAGTGAGTGAATGAGTGAGTGAGTGATTGAGTGAGTGAGTGAGTGAGCGAGTGAGTGAGTGAGTGAGTGAGTGAGTGAGTGAGTGAGTGAGTGAGTGAGTGAGTGAGTGAGTGAGTGAGTGAGTGAGTGAGTGAGTGAGTGAGTGAGTGAGTGAGTGAGTGAGTGAGTGAGTGAGTGAGTGAGTGAGTGAGTGAGTGAGTGAGTGAGTGAGTGAGTGAGTGAGTGAGTGAGTGAGTGAGTGAGTGAGTGAGTGAGTGAGTGAGTGAGTGAGTGAGTGAGTGAGTGAGTGAGTGAGTGAGTGAGTGAGTGAGTGAGTGAGTGAGTGAGTGAGTGAGTGAGTGAGTGAGTGAGTGAGTGAGTGAGTGAGTGAGTGAGTGAGTGAGTGAGTGAGTGAGTGAGTGAGTGAGTGAGTGAGTGAGTGAGTGAGTGAGTGAGTGAGTGAGTGAGTGAGTGAGTGAGTGAGTGAGTGAGTGAGTGAGTGAGTGAGTGAGTGAGTGAGGAGTGAGTGAGTGAGTGAGTGAGTGAGTGAGTGAGTGAGTGAGTGAGTGAGTGAGTGAGTGAGTGAGTGAGTGAGTGAGTGAGTGAGTGAGTGAGTGAGTGAGTGAGTGAGTGAGTGAGTGAGTGAGTGAGTGAGTGAGTGAGTGAGTGAGTGAGTGAGTGAGTGAACATTTCAAAGAAAACCTGCAATTTAATGTCGCAATATTATAAACTTTCACAACTACAGTTTTGGAAAGTGCTATGTTTTACATTACAATCGAATTAAGATGTTAATTTTAATTTTATTTTTTATTAATATAATTATTTTTGTCATTTTCTATATGTAATTCGTAAACCAACAATGAATTAAAGATTTCTATGTGATTCTCCGTCGAAAAATATCAAAAATTTATGAAAGGCATCTATTTAAATAAAACTGAGACTGGATTTTCAGGTCATCTGAGCTTTCTTCATTCTTCTGCTTTTTTTGATTTCAACGTTTATACCGTCGTATTTGCTTCTAGTTTGCTGTTTTTAACTCTGCTAAAGTGAGTTGTTTATGCCTACTTTCAGGTTTGTAATCAATAGTGTGCGTTCTAGTGGTTGGTGACACTGACATCCCGTGTTCATGAGCGGGGTCATTTATCACCTAAGAAAGCTGAAGGTTGGTTTATTATTGTCTGTCAGGAATAAAGTGATTAGAAGTAAAAGAAGAGAATACCCTAAAAAATTTGGAAGCCAGCTTTTTTAATGAGTTCAGTTTTTGAACCAGTCAGCCGTTACTGATGATATTTGTTTCCTATCCGGGAGATGGACAGTTTCTAGAAAACCTTTTCTTGTTTTGCTTGTTATTTATTATTATGCTAAAAGTGATGCTGGTTTCAGCTGGTCATTGGTGCTCCCGTGCTCACCGCTGCGATCATCTACGCCGATTGGAATCGCACGAGAAAGTGGAAGTTGGGTTGGTGAAGAAGAAAATTTAATATAAAACGTTCTTCCTCTGTTTAAGGAAAATCGTGTTTATACTGCTACCCGCCGTGTTTTCGTTGAGAGAAAACCTAATATTTGTGACAAGCGGTTGAAGAAGTACAATCAATTCTTTGTACATTGTTTTGAAGTGAGAATAAGTAAATAAAAGTAAAAAAAAACTTGCAGGTCTCATCGATCCGAAAGACGAGTACTCGGCCGTGTATAATCCGAAGCTCGGTTACGCCATTGATACGGTTGCAGACAAAAAGTAGTCAAAGTTAGTTTATTTCGTTGAGGAGAACTCATCTGTCGCTTTTCTAGTCTAGTGCGTAAAGCGCTAGCCTCGAAAACTGGTGGCCCTCGGTTCGAAATCTGACTGGAGACAAAGATCCAGACGCGTTGCTCTGGGGTTTATGCCATTGCCTGCCCGTCAGTTTGTTTGACCTTTCTTACCAACACGGAAATATCATTTTGAATGCTATGAGTTTGCTCTGTTGATTTTGGCAATTTAAAAGTCCCAGTAAAAAATCTGCGTACTGTGTATAAACTACCGGTTATAACAACTAACTACAGTACTAACTATACAACTAACAGTTATACTAACTATTACATTTTGTTACTACTTTGTCTCATCTCTCATGTGTTTTTAGCTCTTTTGTTGAGATGTTGTTATGTTACAATATTCGTAAATTCACCCAATATCATATATGCCTGAAGAGGAAAACGCCTGTATATAACTTCTTTTGTAGGTTATATTTTCTTTCGCTCACGTTATTTATAATAGTTATTATTTATTATAATTATTTTCCTGTTTTTTAATTAGTTAAAATTCAGAGTTGTTACGACAGTCGTTACTTATCTCATCGTAGGTTTTGTTTGTCACCTCACCAGTGTGATTGTTTACTCTGCTAGGCTACTCTCTATTGACTACTACTTTTTGTTAGTGGTTGATACATAAAACTCCGATTTTGCCGTCTATTCAATCAGAATCGTTCCGCAACTTCAACTACATTTTAGTAAAATAGCAACAATAACATTTTAGCAACAATGCAACAATTACATTTTAGCAACAACGCAACATGGGCACGTTCACATTCGGCTATTGGCTCAAGTCGGCCAACAAATACAAGTTCACGTTTGCGGCCTCGTCGTGCGCGTTGTTTGTCAGTTAGTACACCACTAGCGGACGAGAAGGGGAGGTAAAAGTGGAATTCCCCCCTCTTTGGGGTTTTCAAAAAGTATTAATTTGTTCCTTAATAAATTCCCCTCGCTTCGTAGGATTATCTGACCCGCAAGTGTAGCCCGCTGATTTTTATTAGTGTCTAAAAGTACTGTTGTGTTAATAGTAAATAGATGTTGTTAAAGGAAATCCTGAATTATTATTCAAATTTTGTGTGGTCGGTGTCAGGTGTGTAGTGTATTGTGCAAGAATTAGGGTTAACGAAGAAATATATATAACTGAGGCTCGAATATTTTGCGACAATTTACCAAGCCATTGTCTGCTGGACATTTTTTTGTAAAGAAAATTTCAATCACAATTACATTACACCAGAGGTGGGCCCCCCACTTTTCAGGGTCGGCGGGTAGCACCCCCCCCCCCTAGACAAAAATTTAGGTCGCCTACCCCCTCCCCCCCTACTCGGAATTTTTGAGAAAATCGGCCTCAAAACCTCGATTTTGAGGCTCATTTTTCAAAAAATTTTGGTTGTGAGAATTTTTTTTCGAACAAACACGTTTTCTGGGTCAATTTTTTTAGTTAAAACCTGAAAAAACCGGTACATGTGATGTTTATACCTTATAATAGGAGATTTTTTTAGCAAAAACAAGCAATTGCGGAAATTTTTTTTCTACCCCCCCCCCCCTACCCGACCTTACCCCCCCCCTCCCACTTTTCGGGGTGGGGGGGGGGGTAAACTGAGATTTCAAAATTCTACCCCCCACCCCCCACCCCCTGCAAAACGCCAAAAAACCCGGCCCACCCCTGCATTACACTATTATGTTTTATTACATTTCTGCCAGGCACTTTATTTTTAAATTAAAGTGTGTGGCAAGACTTATCTTATCTTGAAAAGACAATTTCGTACGGTGATTTGTCGCTTTTGTCGCGAAATTTTCGAACCTCAGTTATACAATCAAACAATATGAAACCAGTAAAATAGGAGGCACAGGCAAGTGACATGTTTTGATGCCAAGGCTACGTCATGCAAGAGGTCTTTCTTCGTTCACACCTTAGTTGCGATTATTCATTAAGTTTAGAATTTTTGATAGTTAACTATAATTCTAGTGTTTCATGACTAAATTGTCTACTTGTATTTCAGTTTACCAGCATCATTAAGTTTGGAGTTTTTGATAGTTAACTATAATTTTTGTGTTTCATGACTTGTATTCTAATTGTATTTCAGTTTACCAGCATCATTAAGTTTAGATTTTTTCATATTTAACTATAATTCTAGTGTTTCATGACTAACTGTCCACTTGTATTTCAGTTTACCAGCACTACAGTACGTTAGCCGTGCACAATCGTTCAGTGTGTAAGGGCATGTCTCGATTATATGCCGATCGTCGTAAGGCCATCGAGGCCGTGGGTGGAGACCCGTGGAGATTTTGATTATCTGATATACTGAGATGTAAATTACTAGCGGACGAGTAGGGGAGGGAAAACAGGAATTCCCCCTCTTTGGTGGTTTTAAAAAGTATAGTTTGTTCCTTAAGATGTAGGTAAACTGACCTGAAATCTGCTGGTTCCTCGTCTTTGAAAAATTTCCCCCTCTTTGATGGATTGGCTTGTCCGCCAGTGATTCAAATAGTAAATATACGATTTTATATAATAAATTTATTGATTAACGTCGTGTAACTGAAACTCGAAACAATTCGACGTTTATTAGACTTTGCTTTCTGTATTTACTTTTAAGTTCAATTTTAAGTCTAGTAATAGTCATAAGGAGTTTGTTTCCATTTGTGCAAGGAGCAAGATTAACCGTAGGTAAACTTTCTAAACAATTTCGTCTTAGCTGATTGACGTTCATTTTACCGCTGTAGTTTAAATCAGTAGATCAGAGCTCAAAGAATGTATTTTTATTCTACTATTAAATTATGTTTTAATATAAACTTCATTAAATGTATAAATTAGTATGCCCTCAAATGAAGTGAGATCGCCCTGAGAATGTTGGAACTAATTGATTTTATTATTCATCCACTGCCACCGAATTGATTATATTTTTATTTCCACTACACGAATAATAGTTTTCATACATGATCTCGAATTTCGTATCCATAATATACAGATTAGAGTTTTTATACACGTTTTGTCGTAACTGCGAGGCATGTGGTGTCATACAACTTGACAGTAGCTGTTATGTTATTAGTTACATAGATGGGATATGTACATGAAAAAAATAAACAATATGACGGCGAAATTCATCTAAGAATAAGTACATAGGGATGTTGTTTTGCGAATCATTGTGGTTGGTTTAGTTGCACTAGCGGACGATAAAGGGGGAAAGTGGAATTCCCCCTCTGGCGGTTTCAAAACGTAGGATTTGTTCCTTAAGGTTTAAATAAAATTACTTGAAAACTGCCAGTTCCCCCTCTTTTACGAAATTCCCCTCTCTTTTGAAGATTAGCTCGTCTGCCAGTGGGTCGGTTGTATATACTATTTGAACATGAAGTGGTCCTTTCGGTATAACAAGCTATTCCAGAAGTATTTACGCTGATCGTTTTAGCTGTCTTGTTGTTCAAAATAGATGTTCGACCAATCAACATCAAACAGTGTCAGACTCAAACAAAATCGACATATAGCACGTTTTATATTTCACTAGTAATGAAGAATCTTTGAATAGCCTCCTGAAGATTACAAAAAAATTGCTTTTTGTTCAGTACACTGGCGGACGAGCCAAACCTTCAAAGGGAGGGGAACTTCGCCAAAGAGAGGGGAATTATTAGGTTTCATGCCATTTTACGTACACATTAGTGAACAAATCCTACTTTTTGAAACTTCCCACCCCTTCTCATCCGATTTCCTCAGTCACTGTTATAAATGTATTCCACATTCACTTAGTGCATTGGCGGACGAGCCAAACCTTCAAAGGAAGGGAAATTTCGTCAAAAAGGGGGTAACCAGTTTTTATACTATTTCACATATGTACACCTAAAGAAACAAAATCCACCTTTTGAAACCGCCAAAGAAGGGGAAATTCCACTTTTCCCTCCCCTTCTCGTCCGCCAGTGACTTAGTAGTACAGGGTACTGAAACACTATAGTACAGGGTGTGCCAATAATCATACTTTCAGTTTGCGTAGATTGGCTGCATTGCGATCGATCGTGGCACGCCGGTCGTTGGACTGTTCCTCGCGCATCGCGTTCAGTTGTTCAACACCCTGTAATTACAGAAAGTTTTCGAATTTGTGTTCTTCAACTGCTAGACATTTTCAGACAATAGAACAGTCAATCTGTTATATTGCCAATTACAGTAGCTAGAGAGAATGAGAGTGAGTGAGGTGTTTCTAGATATATCCTATAATGGTATTTCTAAATATGTAATGGTATTTCATGAAATAGAACGATATTTCTAGATATAGAATGGTATGCCTTCGAAATCTCTGTTAACGCAGTACTGCGCTGGAGATCTCGCTCGATTAACGAGGAAAATATGTATTTTAGGGTTTTTCTTCAGTTTGAATGAATGAAATCGTATGAGTCAAACCAAACAGTCAATCACTTTTACTTAGTCTGTCATTTTGTCTTATGTGCGTACTTAAACCAACCTTTGTCTGTGCTGCATCGATCTGAATGTACTGAGTTTGCGTGATGATCGCTTGTGGGGTACCCGGGGACGTTCTGAAAGTTACAGACAGTCCGGTACTGATCGCCAAACGTTTGGTATTCAAAATACAATTTTTGTGTAAAGATATGTGAACATTCAGTCAGTCACACAGATTTCCATAAGCTACCTTTTTTCATCTTCAAGTTTTTCAAATTAGTCATATGCCTTCGCCTAAGCCTAATACGGAGCCAAAGCTGATTCCTAAGCCTAAGCCTAAGCTCCAGGCTTGGAACTAACCCAAAGCCGGAGCCTTAATTGAATTAGAGTTCAGCACCAAAATAGGAAAAAGGGTAGGTTTTGGCGGTTCCGCCGGGTAATTTCACTCAATCAACCAGTCAATCAATCAAACAGTCACTCAAACAACATGTCAGTCACTTAATCAGTCAGTCACTCAATCAGTCAGTCAATCAGTCAATCAACTTTTCAATGACAGACAACCAACGTATTGTGTGTGGTCGTCGATGGTGGTGCACCAAAAGCAACTGCTCTAGTTCCAGTCAATCAATGATCCAGTCAGTCAATCACTCAATCAATCAGTCACTCAATCAGCCAGTCACTTAATCAGTCAGTCACTTAATCAGTCAGTCACTCAATCAATCAGTCACTCAATCAGCCAGTCACTCAATCAGTCAGTTACTCAAACAGTCAGTCACTCAATCAGTCTGTCAATCACTCAATCAACTAGTCAATGACAGACAACCAACGTTTTGTGTGTGGTCGTCGATGGTGGTGCACCAAAGGCAACTGCTCTGGTTCCAGTCAATCAATCAATCAGTCACTCAGTCAGCCAGTCACTCAGTCAGTCAGTCACTTAATCAGTCAGTAACTCAATCAGTCTGTCAATCACTCAATCAGTCAGCTAATGACAGACAACCAACGTTTTGTGTGTGGTCGTCGATGGTGGTGCACCGAAGGCAACGTGCCCGGGTTCCAGGTACTCGAGTGCCTGCTGGTTGTTGGACTGTGCCGTGGAGATGGAGATCGTCGACTGCAATTACGAGTTCAAGTATTCAGTCAGTCAGTCACTCACTCACTCACTCACTCACTCACTCACTCACTCACTCACTCACTCACTTATTCACTCACTCACTCACTCACTCCCTAACGCACTCACTCACTCACGCACTCACTCACTCACTCACTCACTCACTCACTCACTCACTCACTCACTCACTCACTCACTCACTCACTCACTCACTCACTCACTCACTCACTCACTCACTCACTCACTCACTCACTCACTCACTCACTCACTCACTCACTCACTCACTCACTCACTCTCCAGTTTACTCAACCTCTCAGGCCACTGCGAAAACACCTTTCTGATATGTGCTTTATGATTTCAGTTAACGGAGAAGTCCAAGTAAATAAGGTTGAGAAACTGACCGTCATTGACCGTTCGTCTTCTTCTTCGATGGTCGTACGGAATCGATTCGTCGACAGGGACGTGTCCGTGGCCTGCGGTGGTGAGGCTGATTTGGGCGTGACCTGCATTTTGATGGCATTTAATTTTTTTTATTTTTTTTTATTTTTTCTGTTTTTTTTATTTTAGGATTTGGACATGTGATAAGTGAGACTTTTCACTAGGAGTTCTTCATTACTGAAGTCAACAAAGCGCACTAATACCATATCAGAATGGTGTTGTCGTAGTGGCAAAATAAACTGACGGGCAATCGCATAAACCCACCCACTCACTCACTCACTCACTCACTCACTCACTCACTACCTCACTCACTCACTCATTCACTCACTCACTCACTCACTCACTCACTCACTCACTCACTCACTCACTCACTCACTCACTCACTCACTAACCCACTTCACTCACTCACTCACTCACTCACTCACTCACTCACTCTATCACTCACTCACTCACTCACTCACTCACTCACTCACTCACTCACTCACCTTTGGCAGAAACTTGGGCGATTTTGGTTTGTCCAAGCCGGGTGTCATGGGACCGGGTGACAGCGAATGAACCCCATTGCTGTTCTGCTGGGCCAGCTGGATTTTGGGCGGTGCTGCGGGTTTTCTGGAAAGTTGCGGTCTGTCAGTGATAGAATATATTTTTGTAGGGGCGCGCGTTCAGAGTTGTCTTGAGAAAGTCTCAAGAATTTTATTTGTAAACCTTTCGGTAAACATCAAAATAAACTTTGTTCCCGATGAAAATTTTGAAACATTTGGTTGGGTCAAAACTTGCTTTTATGAGCTCCGAAAGTGTTACAAATAAAATTCTTGAGACTTTCTCAAGTCAACTCTGAACGCGCCCTAGTATGGCCAACACACACATTCTGCCGCCGAAACCGAGTGCAAACTTTTACACTAATGAAACATTAGAGGAATCTCTGGTAACACACGCATTAGAATGCTGGTTATGAAAAGTTGTGTTGTGAGCTGTGCCTCTGATGTTCCACTAGTGAGTTGTATGGCGGACAGCTTTGCAGACAGAAACTGTGTGGTGGTTTTAATTTCTGATAAATATATCGTCCTGAACGTCAATGAGACGAACAGTTAACCTCAGCTAATCAGTCAGCGAACACACGAAAGTCAGCTATCAGTTCAACCATTGATCAGGCAGTGAGTTGGGTAGTTTATCAATTAGATATACGGTCGGTCAAACAGTCAGTCCGTCAGTCAGTCAGTCAGTCAATCAGTCAGTCAATCAGTCGGTCAGTCAAGCAAACATTGCCTCTGATTTATAATGCAACTTATTATTCAAACAAGCAGTTCTCACCGCGGCACTAGATATCCAGCATCCTCTGGTTCTTCCAGTTCACAGTATACGTGGTTAGCATCCATTATTATTATTCTAATTATATAATTATTTTATAAATATATTATATAATTATTTTTGAGTATTTGCTTTTTAATTTTTAATTTAGATTTATGTAGCAACCGATGCAGTTAAGTTTATTCATCTAATTCACACGCATATGCGGTAGCAGCAATTGTATGATTCTCCAAATTGTGCTGTCGATCGCAGAGTCTGCCAAAATTCATATTTTAGTGTATAAAGCTTTTCACTCTCTACAATAGAGCGCAAAATCAAGTTCTATTAGTATTGTGATGCCACCCTACAATATAACAACGACGACCACAAACAACAAGAACAACAACAACAACAACAACAACAACAACAACAACAACAACAGCAAAAACAACAACAACAACAACAACAAACAACAACAATACTAAAAAATTCTACACTTAATCAAAACACGAATAAAATGCGTCTGCTTACGTAAGTGGTATTATAACAAGAGAAGCATGAGTGAATTTTTTTAAATTGATTCGGTTATTGAAAACATTATTGAGAAGTTTTGAAAACATTTTTCTACTTCCCATTACACGAACCGATGTGACGATTAATTGAACGAATGTTATAAAGTTTTATATTTTTTCACATCAAAAACTTTGGAGTTAAATTTTTCAATAAAACTCATGAAAAAAGACGATTGAAATGAAGTGCATTTCAAAACAGCACATAACAACTTTGATCATAAAACAGGAGTCATTAATCCGACTAAAAATATTTGATTCTGCCAAAAACTTAGTCAACTGACTTCGAAAATCATTGTTTTTTTATGCGCAAAAATATATGAAATTTTTTTGTTTTTTTTGTAAACGTGTACGTAAGACATGGAGATTCAACAAGTTAATATCAAACCACTGGAAAGCAAGAAATTGATCTGATTCAATCAATAGCGGACGAGGGAAGAACGGAAAAGTGGAACTCCCCCCTCTTCGGTTTCAAAAAGTGGAGTTTTTTCCTCAAGCGGTAGGTAAAATAGTTTAATTTCCGCAAATTCCCCCCTCCTTTGGGGAAGTTTCCCCTCCCTTTGAATGTTTGGTTCGTCGCCAGTGGATTCAATGACACTACCGGCGCTTTAGCGGACGAGAAGGGGAGGGAAAAGTGGAGTTCCCCCTCTTTGGCAGTCTAAAAAAGAGAGTTTGTTCCTTACGGTGTAGGTAAAATGGTCTAAATCCAACCAATCCCTCCTTCTTTTGAAAAATTCCCCTCCCTTTGTGGCGTTGGTTCGTCCGCCGCGCAAAGATGACTGCCTCATTCAAAGCAGTGCGTTGATGCAGTTTAATTTGTTTCGTGGTTCTATTAAAACTCGAAACTGGTTGGCAAAAAAACAACCCGTAATGCTGAGGTCCTTCATATTATTTGTCAATAAGATATACTGATGTTTACTTTTGATAAACTCTCGCTATGTTTTTTTGAAAAGTCAAAACGTATATCATTATAGATGGACCCCACGATAACAATAGCAACTAGGAATCATTATTTTGAAAGCAGGTTTCATGCATTTTCGACGTTTCGCGACGCAATTTATAAAAAAATGCTGAATGCAAATCACAAAGCCTGCTTATTTATGAGCTGAATACGTAACAAAAGTAAGCAATTTCGATAGCTCGGCGTGCTTTTCATATTATGAAATTTTGCGCCAAGTGTGTATTTTAGCGTTTCGCACGTCGTCGTCAGTCAGTTAAGTACGATTTATGAAATTCGCGAAAAGGCGTATAGCTTGGTCCATGTTGGTTGTTATCAAAAATTAAATTTACGGGTCGGTTACGCACGTTTGCAATGAATTCGGTGAAATTTTCATATGTTGCCCAAATGTTATGTGAAAACAGTTGATTTCCAAAAAAATTGAAAGCGCGCCACTATCAGTTTTGAATTTAAATTGCGCGCCAAAATCTTTTGTGAGTAACAAGAAACCCTGGACAGGCTATACGATTTATAAAATTCGCGAAAAGGTATTTAATGCAATTACACTAGCTTCGGTGAACCAACAATGCGATCTCAAGAGCAAACAATAATCTTTGTATTTGTAAAAACTAGTCCGAACATAAGACAACGATTTTATGAAAGATTTGTTTGGCAGTATTATGAGACTGTGCTTTATGACTCATTAACACTTGCAGCAGTACGAAGTAAAGTAAAGTGTAGAACAGGCTTATGTATGTATGTTGAACAATGATTGTTTGCGTAAGAAACAAATACAAAGTAGCTGGTTACCTTATCTTTTAATCACTCACTCACTTCACTCACTCACTCACTCACGTCACTCACGGTCACTCACTCACTCACGTCACTCACTCACTCACTCACTCACTCACGTCACTCACTCACTCACTCACTCACTCACTCACTCACTCACTCACGTCACTCACTCACTCACTCACCTCACTCACTCACTCACTCACTCACTCACTCACTCACTCACTTCACTTACTCTCTCTCTCACTCACGTCACGTCGGTCGCTCGTTCGCGTCGCTCACTCACTTCACTCACTCACTCACTCACTCACTCACTCACTCACTCACTCACTCACTCACTCAC
>OZ038448.1:6978363-7002447 GCA_964036265.1 Daptonema setosum
TTAGTGGTTTCGAAATTTCATGTGAATGAAAGTTTTTAATGATTCATTTAACGAGTAAAATTGCTGTCAGCACGGTTAGTATAACATTTTGTTTGTATACTTGTAATTGGGGGTGATTTTCGTATAATTGTTAGACAATATTGAATGTAAACTTTAAATTAGAACTTTCTGTAAACCCGACTTTCTGCAAGCACAAATATTACCCAAAACATCTGATAATGAAACATCACTAGTCTCGCCTCAACTCGGTTGACACCATAGTTTTACACAGTTAGCATGGGGTGATGATGATTGATGCGCGTGTTATCCCTGATTGTCGGATGTTTCATTATCAGATGTTTTGAGCAATATTTTTGCATGCAGAAACAACAACGGACTTTTTCATAATTTACCAACCTTAAACCACTTCATCCAAGTGTGTCTCTTCGAGCACGACTTCATTAGCCAACCCTCCCTAACGGTCTGATAGCCGGGTTTCGGTCGACTAGGGGACATGGCGCATTGGAATTAATGTATTATTTATGAATAATTATTATATTAATTATTATATAAATAATTATTTTGTGTTGATTTGTTATAATGTTTTCTGAAATTATGTAGTGATTTAATACTAATTTTAGACAACTAATTTTGAATTTACGCGCCTTATTTTAAACGGCACGTCGCGAGCAATTTCATATCAATATTTGGCACCAGAGAGAAACTTCAAGTTATTGCAGTAGTCAGTGTTGCAGAAAGAATTTTTTTTACGAAATTGCTTTAGCAATAAAATCAGAAGAATAACATAGAATGTTCATTTTGATACAAATACATATTATGTGTTGTGCATCATGTTTCTGTAAATGGAACAACAAAATGGCTGCTGAATCTGCCGAAATTAGATCTCCACTGGTTATCAGTGTTTTTACCCATGTTGTAGCACAAACACAGAAAATAAAATCTAAACGGCCCAAAAATGCGTAGACAAAAAATCTATTTTTGACTTATGTACTTATCCCACCCCGCCTACACAAAATAATTAATGAAGTGAAAAATAGTTTTGAATAAATCTACATAAACCGCCAACTCGATCAGCACCAAGCAAAAGCGAACACTACCACCACTACCAATAACAACAACAACAGCAACAACAACAACAACAACAACAACAACAACAACAACAACAACAACAACAACAACAACAACAACAACAACAACAACAACAACAACAACAACAACAACAACAACAACAACAACAACAACAACAACAACAACAACAACAACAACAACAACAACAACAACAACAACAACAACAACAACAACAACAACAACAACAACAACAACAACAACAACAACAACAACAACAACAACAACAACAACAACAACAACAACAACAACAACAACAACAACAACAACAACAACAACAACAACAACAACAACAACAACAACAACAACAACAACAACAACAACAACAACGCATCTGGAGCTTGGAACACTAAACTACCAGCACCTGACGCAGAAAAATACAAACAACAGTTGGAAGAGCTGATAAGAGTTACAGCAGTTTTTGGTATCGCTTGAAACACTGGAATATGAAAGAGATTATTTCTCATGCAGAGACTAGATTGGTGCTTTCGAACAAACGCTTTGACTTAGGTGAACTTATGAATGATAAATTGATGGGAATTATAAACTTAACCTCAAGTTCGATCATATCAAGTCTAAAGAAACCAAAAGCTGTGTGTTTCCCAAAATTGCACAATTTACAAATTGGCATGTTTTGTGTTAGTGATACAAGCTTGACGATGATTGATGATACGTACATTGAGAACAGGCAAAAAAATTTTATAAAACAGCTTTGGACCAGATATTTTCATATAACCATGGTACATCAAAGCAGTAAATAAACAGTAGGTGTTTAAATTCTGAAAACATATGCAACTCAACATCATAAAGTTGTAAAAATTCGTTCAATAGTAAAACTTATATGGCCATCTGATTTTGCGACGGTTCAGTAATCTGAAGGCCAAGAGTTTGTTGTGCATGGATCGCCTAGGCAACTACATTAGGTTAGGTCACCTTCATCAGCCGCTGAAAAACATGCATTTAATTGTGAAGTTTTGTCAGCAATAATCTAAAAGCAGTACACCTTTAAAGATTTTATCACCCGTATCGTTTATGTTAGCGCAAATTTATTTAGATCGGAGTTTCGATTTTTACAGTCAGGAAGTGATGAAATATCATGATGTGCATGAACATTTTGTTAAGCAAACGATTGACGCAAGTATAGTTCTGATTATCTCGATTGTCTGTCTGTGTGCGTACTATGTAAAATCATGATAATGTACGTTCATAATAAATGGAAGTATGGAACTTTCGGACTTTTCCGGAGAAAACTTACGAAAAGAATAGATCTCTTTTTTAATTGGAGAGTAGAAGAGCTGAATGTTATGCTAATGTTATGCTAACAACCCATCAAATCAAGTGGTTACCAAACTCTTCAACTCTTCAATGTGAATTCAACGAAACAAAAACAACAACAACAACAAAAACAACAACAACAACACAAATGCAAATAACAACAACAACACTTTCAGTTAGTCGAGTTTGGTAGCCATTTTTCGGGCCAACATCATCATAAAAAACGATCTGCTGAAGAGATATACAGGTATGTATGATGTACATACACGAGCACTGTCAATAAACAGTCAGTCAGTCAGTCAGTCAGTTAGTTAGTCAGTCAGCCAACCGTCCAGTCGCATCCCACTCGAACACTATTGACAAACTTAAAAGATCGGATAACAGCAAAATGGATGACTGACTGAAAACAATGGGACTTGTAATTTCTTGCTGAATTGCTGCAACGGTTCATGCTCTAACTGACTCACGATTGAGACATTATAGTTCAGATTTAGGCTCAGGTTTGATAGAAAGAAACATGTTTTATGAAATTCTACCTGATAAAATAAAAAAGCAGAATAATGTAGGCTGAATAAATTACAGGATACGGCACTGGCGGACGAGCCAAATCTCCGAAGGGAGGGGAATTTTGTCAAAGAGGGGGGGATTTTCAGTTTTCACGCTATTTTACCTACACCTTAGGGAACAAACTCTACTTTTCGAAAATGCCAAAGAGGGGGAATTCCACCTTTCTCGCCCCTTCTCGTCCGCTAGTGGGATACAGATACAATCTGTAGGTGCCGGTTCTATTGAGTCAGCTTTGAAGCATGTGGAGATTGACAGCCTTAGGCGGAGTTTGGCAAATATTAGGCTTAGGCGGTACCTCAGGCAATGGAGTATATCCTACTGTCTTTTGTTATTCGAGACCTCTCTACTCACTGTTGACAAGTGGTGGAGCCTAATTGTTTGTTTGAGAATATAGCGGTGCGAAAACAATCACATCTGAAGGGATGTGTGTACAATTCGCTAACAAAATTGCCCATTACTGTTCAATATAACGACCAACTGAAGATCGACCAGAACGAATCTGCTGACATTGAATTTAGGTTCGCTAACATTTTCCATATTTCTATGTCAATCTGCTTATTATTCGAACGAAATTCGTTTCAAACAGTGGCAGAGTTTTCTGGAGAGTCAAGACCAAGAATAAATATTAGCTCAACATTTTGATTTGCAATACGAATAGTGGTGGTGATGATGATTGATATCATTTGTATTGACATTTGTGTTGACAAACTCATTGTCTGCGTTGATGAGTTGTGGCGGAGAGCAATGGTCTACTTGGTCTGTTTGGTCGGTTTGGTCTGTTTGGTCGGTTTGCTCTGCTTGGTCTGTTTGGTCTGTTTGGTCTGTTTGGTCTGTTTGGTCTGTTCGGACTATTTGGTCTGAGCTTCTGAACCTTGCTATTTGATCAAATAGGTTTTCACTGAGCCCATTGAGGTGATGCTCAGATCTCTGAGAAACTTTCATACATAGAGTGGCAGAATAAATCGCATATCAATGAGGAAAATTAGGAAAATAAAATATTAGATCGTAGATCACGGAAATGTGGTATGAGCGATGTTGGATTCCGGCACATAATCACCATACTCAATGATTTCAAACGGATCAACATATCATACATAAATCATATGTCGCACCATGAAAGTCACGTGTTGGAATCGAGTCAGTTAGATTGCAATGACGCAAATAAATTAATTCAGCTACGTATATACATACGTGGTTCACTTTATGGTTTTCAAAAACGCTCTCCAATGTATGTACATATCTGGTTTTTAAAGGTTCTGGAAAGTTCTATGATTGAAACCCCGGGGCATCCCTGACGTGTGGAATCGTGGTCACATTTCACAATCGTGTGAAATCCTGGACCAAAAACTTTGGGATGAACTGAGATTGGGAAATGCCGAATCGAACGAGGCCGTTTTCGTGAAATGCCAGAACGGGCCCGGTTTCACCGGCGGATAATCCAAACCACCAAAGGGAGGGGAATTTCCCAAAGAGGGGGAATTGGCAGTTTTGAGGCCATTAAACCTACACCTTAGCAAACAAAATCTACTTTTAGAATTGCCAGAAAGAGGGGGGAATTCCACCTTTCCCACCCCTTCTCATTCGCTAATGCCCGGTTGCAATACACGTCAATTTTAATGATTGTTCTCCAACTCCAGCATACAAATTTGATGATCGCATACTCAAACTCAAAAAACAACGTGTAAACTTTTTTGTAAAGCTTCTCTAGCACACTAAAAACTTTTAGGTTAGCTTAACTATTGTTGACAGTATTTTGTTAACACTTACACCTTTAAAGGTACATTTACTGCAGGTAAACAAATCAAATCAAGTGAGTTAAGTAAGCTAGAAAATGAGTTTCTCTCCATTGTAGTTGCAATGCAATCTTTCTCTCATTGGCTCAAAATAGTTGGATGCACGTTAAAAGTTGATGACGTAATTTGTTGTTGGCTTTATTTGGGACAGAAACCTGAAACGGGTGTCGTGCGTGGCACTGCACCATTGTATATACCATTGTACCATTGTACCATTGCCCGAAATACGTATTGTTTATTTACAGTTCATTGCAATCAGGAAAAAAAAATTTATTTTCAATTCTAAAAATAAATAGAAAGTAAATTTGATGGTTCAACTTAATTTTTACGCCAAATAAGGAGAGTACAGGGATGGACTGGATAAAATGTCAACACTAAAATATAACTAACTATGCCTGATGTATTTCTAATGGTTCGCCGTTTTCATTCTTATGCCAATCTAAAAGTGGACAGACCCATCGGTACGTCGGTTTAAGAGGACTAAAAACACTACAACTAACCGTAAAAATTCATAAAATAGCCAAGCGCAGACTACATTTAGGAGCATCAGCGAAAATCGGGTCCGTAGAGCTCAAATTACGGCTCGCGAAACCAAAAATTACTTATAGCAACAGACCACTAGCGGACGAGAAGGGGTGGGAAAGTGAAATTCCCCCTCTTTGGGGGGTTCAAAAAGTAGAGTTTGTTCCCAAAGGTGCAGGTAAAATGGCCTGAAAACTTTCAATTCCCCCTCTTTGACGGAATTCCCCTTCTTTTGGAGGATTAGCTCGTCCGCCAGTGCATACAGACAAGACAAGTGTAAAACGATATTCTGTCTTTAATTGAGTGACAGACAATGAAAACTAGATTAGGGGAATAATTAGCCAAAATAACAATGACCGATATTGTGAATTTGATTAACATCTGTTTATAAATTGATACCACTGATATTCATGAAATGATAAATTGGCGTACGAATCCGTTATTTTCTCTACCAAAAAGCGATACTACATTGTGCACTGAGATCGAGAAAAAATCAAAATATGATATGATTCATGTCTTGCAACACTGGAGGTATCGTTTCCTTCGAATTTCAGGAACATGAGTTTCACAACCGCCAACTGAAAATTCATTAAAACAGACACAATATGAAAAGCATCGTTTCTACGCACCAAAAGCGCACTTACCACAAATAGTATGAGTGTGAGTGAGGGCGCGTTCAGAGTCGTCTCAAGAATTTTATCTGTAAAACTTTCGGAACTCTTAAAATACGTTTTGATCCAAACCAAATGTTTAAAAGAAAATTTATCGCAACAAATTTTTTTTGTGTACCGAAAGGTTTACAAATAAAATTCCTGAGACTATGTCAAGACAACTCTGTACGCGCCCTAAAACAGACACAATATGAAAAGCATCGTTTCTACGCACCAAAAGCGCACTTACCACAAATAATATGAGTGTCAGTAACCGCAACTAAAATAACACATGCGTATATAAACACGCAATGAGTCATCCGTTCACGTTTCATGTGAAATAAACTAAAACAACACACTCACTTTTCACTGACCAGGCAGTCAGTCATGTGGGAATTTCATTGCGTTGGTCTGCCACTCAGTCGGTAGAAATAAGGAAGGAGCAGATGTCATCACGTGAAAGAATGATATATGTAGTTTATAGGTGATAAGAGTTAAGCTCACTGGCGGACCTCAAAAGAGAGGGGAATTTCGTCAAAGAGGGGGAATCAGCAGGTATCAGGCCCTTTTACCAGCACCTTAGGAAACAAACTCTACTTTTTAAATCGTGAAAAAGGAGGGAATTCCACAAGTCCGCTAGTGGTTATGCTGAACTTTTGAAAAATAAACATACATTTGATGAATTTATTATTTATATACTCCTAATTTGTTTGTTATCATTGTGGCCCAACTATTATATAAAAAAAATCAGGAAACAGATAATTGGGAAGAAAACCAGACTTCTGCCAATTGGGTATTCTAATTATTACTGCTCGGGCTGTTGTTCCTAGATGAAAATGAATTACATACATCCCAGGAAACTAGGGTGTTGGTATCCTAGAAACCCTAGGAGATTAGCTTCAGACTTTTAAGTGTTATAGTACCTCAAGAACAGTTTAACTTTTTCACTAGTTTCTCAATGAGTACTGCTTTGAGACAAGAAAACGAATTTTCAACTTTCACAATTGTTAGAGAGCGTCGTGGTGAACATTATTTAAACGTATATTACTTTTATGTACGTGAATCAGTCTAATTTCGGATACGTCCATGATTAACGTTCCTAGAATCGTAAATAAGTGTGTTTACTGTAAAAGCTCATTTGCATGGGTATTCATCGAGAAAAATGTAGGTATTAAACGAACATAAACGGCCTATTATTCAGTTACCACAATGAATGGAATTACATATACAGTATAAGAAAACGTTTTTCATGGTATGATTGGAAAATATGATATTCTTTTAACATAGATATTTTTTGTAAAATATGGTAGTAACTTTAAATTATCTTCAATTTACCAACTATCTGCTCAAGCTAAGTAGTATTCCAGCATGTGTTTAGCTCGTCAACGACTGAAAAACGTACAATTCTGTTACAAAGAAGAGTAGCCCGCCCAACCAAAGTTGCCCAAACCACACCTGTTTTTACAATAGCGTCAGCCCATCATATACTACAGATTATGTACATATAGTCGAATTTTTTGGTTACGCCTTTTTTCGGGAACTTTTTTTGTGTAAAACCTTTCCCTCACCCAGAAATTGGCGGTCGAAAGCACCAATTTGGGGTTGATGAAAAGGTTTTACACACAGAAAAGTTCTTTAGAAGATGATTATGACTCTTTTTAGGAACTTTTTTGTGTATAAAACCTATTCATCAACCCAAACTGCTGCTTTCGACCGTCAATTTCTGGGTGAGGGAAAGGTTTTACACAAAAAAAGTTCCCGAAAAAAGGCGTAACCAAAAAATTCGACTATAACTGGTGAAACCCTGCCCTATTGTTGGATGTTTTTACATCACTTGCATACTTCATGTAGATTCAACCACCGCAGAACACGGTAAACACCCCTATATGTGGTATAACCAGGCAGCATTTCAAAAATAATACCTTGAATGCCAACACGCGGCTATATGAAATAACGCACGGTAACTAGGGCAGACATAACTTTTTTTACATTGTTTTTTGTTATCTTTATTCAGATAGAGAAATACCGTCTCGTCACGTGTGAGCGGGCTTATCGAAAATAAATAACCAATGTTGAATAAACGAAAATATCGATGTGAATGTAGTTGGTCCAACTTTGACAACCGTATTTGTCCGAAACGGAGTTTGAACCAAATATTGTCGAACACATTTCGAGAATGCGTTATCACATGTTTATTTTAACAGGAAGATCAAAATGCCGACCACGCCTTGCGCAAACGCGGAAACTTGCGAATCGAATAGAAAATCATGTCGAAACATCAACATTAACAACGCAGCTAACATCTCTAGACGATAATGATCTTAATATGATTGATGATAGACAAACAATATCTAATACGTCATCAAATCAACTTTCACAGATATGTACGTAGCACGAATAATCGAGGGATAAAATGATTTTGGATAATCCTCTGAGAACATCTTACTTTTATATCTTAAGATATTGGGTGGAAGAGCAGCCAACTTATACAATGCACCAATAAAACTTGTTTGAACACCGACCTACCAGTTAGCTGGCTTGACTAGTTTGCACGCCTCTTTTAAGTTTTACATAAACTCACTGACAAAACTACTTTAGACCAGATTAAGTACTTGAGCGCCATATTTAACTGGAGCTCCCAATTAGTGGAGTCGGGTGTGTGTTTTGTCAACTGCTTATTGACTTCAGTAACTTGAACCAGCCCTTTTTGTACCAGTGAAAAAAGTGGTATTTTTATACCATGATGCTGCAGAAAGGTTTCCGAACAACGACAATTAAACGGGTAAAATCTAAATACAAATTGTCAATGACATATTGATAATTTCATTATTATCTAATAAGAAAATTTAAGATCTTCACTTGATGCAATGCCATTTATCATACACCTACACCACACCCTTTGAAAACCGTTCTCGGCTAATAAATCAAAACTTGATGACGGTTATGTAGTTCCAAACTCCGGTCCGATTATCTTCCAAAAAGTCAATTAACAGAGCTAATACCAAATGTAAAAACGAACGTGTAACTACTTGCCGATGGGCATAACGTAACACACGCTGGCGGCCGGGGCATAACCTCTACCAACAACGAGCACAACTCCAACGTAACATAACACACGGCTGCCTGCATAACATAACACAGCACAGCCAGAGCACAACACACCATCATTGCAAAACACGTTGTTATGTACACACGGCCACACAACTACGTGCACAATATAACAGCAGTTAGGAGGCTGTTTAGTTCGGGTTTCGGCGTGAGCACTGACGACGACACATTTTTTCACGCGCACGCTAGAACAACAACAACGACGACATCTGAAACCGTGCCGTCGCGCGTTCGGATTGTGACACAGAGGTGATGTTTCATTGGAACAGGTTGGTGGGCCGCAGACCGCAAGTTTCGGCTATATGGTGGTCATGGTATGTATGTACAGTGCGTATGTCAGATATGTACGTACAATGTCAGGTACCATATATGCCTGATACAATACATGCATACCATGTAAATACCTGTACATGCTTGACTAATAGTCCAAAACGGTGGACTATTTCATGTCGGGTGGAAGTAAACTGCCATGATTGTGCAGCTACTGCAACCAAATCCATAATTTGTTGCTGAACACCAAATAATGGGCATATTGTATTTGTCTATTACCCGCTCGCGTAGTCAATGTACAGTCGTTCTTCGCATGCCTTGGGGCAGTAGAGACATAACATGACTGTCGACCAGATATGAATGAAACGACGTGGCGTATTGGTGTTTACGACCCCATTTACAGTCGGTGTGAACCACCTACAGCATAGCATGGTGGTCTATAATCAGTTGTATCATTTGGTGGACACATTCACTCATGATGACATCTTTAAGACAATCTAAAGACACCCAAACCATTAGAGTCCGAGATTGACAGTGACCTCGTGGTTTTCATTGCCTTGTTCTTGAGTTTGTTCTATATTTTCTTTTTTACTTGGATTTTTTTTTGTTAACTGAAGTTATTGAGACACACTAATACCATACCAGAATGGTGTTTTCGTAGTGGCCGGAAAGTTGAATAAACTTTTTTACTATGACTTTTTCATTAACTGAAGCCATCGAGGCACACTATTACTATATTAGAATGGTGTTTTAGTATTGGCCGGAGAGTTGGATAAACAGAAGGGCAATGGCAGAAACCCCAGAGCAACGCGTCGGGATCTGTGTCTCAAGTCAGGTTTCGAACCAAGGAGCGCCGGTTTTTCGAGGCCGGCGTCCTACGCACTAGACTAGACTAAACAGGCGACTTAACGAGTTATGTTCTTTTAACTTGTCGATTGTGGACGACAGTTAATTGAATACATATCTTCAGTGTCTGAAGTTTGGAGAACGTACGGCTAGGTGGTCAGCCTTTTAGTGTGCCCTATTTATTTCGTATATCTTACAAAATGAACTGTAGGGTTGCCTTGTATCGGATCGGAACCGTCGTTCAATTACCAGAATGGCCACACCAGTGTCAGATTTCTTCAAACAACATGACCTTACATCTCAAACCTTCGAATTTCTATACAAACTGGGGTGTTCACATGACAATAAAAATCGTACGAAGCAGAAGCCGGCAAAACCAAATGCAGCCACTACAGTATTCAAACGCTCATTCCACTGTTACTACTGGATTCAACCGGTAACGTTTTGTTCAAGCTATTGGCGATACAGGCTATGGTGTACATGGTTATACATATTCTATTTGTAATGCTAATTTATACTATGTGTTACAAAACTATTAAGGCAAGATAGCGAAAAACGAAGCTCTTTACATTCGTATATTTATGTACGTCAGCGATTTTCCATACGTTTTTTTCAAATTGATTCCGCCTAGTCCAAAAAGATGGTTTGCAAAAAGTTTCACCCTGAATCTGATATAAGCCCGACTAATTTCGACCACCATCAAATAAATGCACACAAAGTTTTTAGGGAGTTCTTTCCAAGTTTTTTTGGTTGAGCTCATTCAAAGTATCATTACCATTGGAATGTAGGATAACAATCAGACAAACAGACTGATTGAACGAAAACGGGTAAAAAGCCGGCATACGGATGCGAATCATAGCGGGTTGTTTTGGGATCATTGGTTAGATAAGCATCTACTCAGTTATGCCAGGAATGTGTATAAAGCCCGTATGTTGTTTCCGCGAACAAAAGTTGTGCACAAAACTTCTGATAATGAAACATCAGACAATCAGTTTTAACACGCACATCAATCATCATCACCCCATGCTCTGGTGTTAAACTATGGTGTCAACCGAGTTGAGTTGCGGCTTCTGATGTTTCATTATCAGATGTTTGGGCAGTACGTTTGCTTGCAGTAATAACATACGGGCTTTACTGACTGGTCTGTGTTGTAAACAGAAGGAAATCAATATTTTATTTGGAATACTAATATCCTATTAATTCCCTGTTACAAAGAATCATTTCACAACATATCATTTTTCAAAACTTCATCTGCTCAAAAACTTTCCGATGACATGGTTCACTGACGGTTGAATACTGAAGTACGATTACAATTTACAGAGCACTCCATGACTTATTAATCACAACATTCATTTGTAAAATGTGAGAGAATAAGAACGGTACATGTTGCATAAAACGCAAAACTAATCGCTCCTGGGTGGGCTTGAACCACCAACCTTTCGGTTAACAGCCGAACGCGCTAACCAATTGCGCCACAGAAGCGGACGATCCTAAGTGACGAGTGTGTGTTTATAAATGTGAGTCGGCGTGTGTAACTGACTCTGAGAAACAAGTATGAGTCAACCAACGATATTCGAGAATAGAACACAAAAATGCGTTTGAAAAAGTTTTTTAACCACAGAATATTCAGCAAAATTAGAATGAAAGATGAAAAAATGCAAGAAAATAACAAGATAAGCACTGACTGTTTTTCGGTGATGAGAAGCTTGTTGCTCAACTCAATCTGACTCACTAGCGGACGAGAACGGTGCGAAAAGTAGAAATCCCCCTCTTTGGCGATTTCAAAGAATTGATCTCTAATGTGTAGAAAAACGGCCTGAAAACTGCGAATTCCCCTCTTTGGAAAAATTCTCTTCCTTTAGAGGTTTCCCTCGTCCGCCGGTGGTCAGACGCAAACCTACAACCTGACCTGAGTACGAAAATGTTTAACCTGGCTTGTTGAAATTTTTGTATCATAAACGTGAAATTGGAATAAATCAATCAAACGACAACAAACACACAATATTGTGTGATAGATCACACTATCACAGCAAATGAACACACCCCAACATGGCTATGTGTTGATATAAAATGAGACCCATTCACCACTAGCGGACGAGCAAAATCCATAAATGGAGGGGAATTTCGTCAAAGAGGCCATTTTACCCACACCTTACAGAACAACTTCTATTTCTTGGAACTGCCGAATAGGTAGGCATTCGACTTTTTCGTTCTCCTCAACAGCTATTCCCTCTTTGAGGAAATATGTACTTACTTATCCGTTGCCTTTTTAATATCTGCCCAGGGAAAAGCTCTTTTTTCCCGGATTTTTTTTCTGATCAGTTAGCTGGAGGAAACCGCAGAGACAGTCCGACACTTTATTTTATACATACTGTATAAATAAAAAACGATATTTTGCCTGGCCCTCTGTGATCAGACGTGAATCATGCATAAGTGATCAGTGTTTTGACCTTGGCACATTGTAATGTTGGTGGTGATTATATTGTATTACATGGTTATTCCTAGCGGACGAGAAGGGGAGAGAAAAGTGAAATTCCCCCTCTTTGGCGCTTTCAAATGGTTTAATTTGTTCCTCAAGGTGTAAATAAAGTGGCTTCATGACTGATAGTTCCCCCTCTTTGGAAAAATTCCCCTCCCTTTGGAGGATTTGGACGTCCGACAGTGGTGCTAGTGATTGTATTGTATTACATGGTTATGCACTGGCGGACGAGCGAATTTCCCAAAGGGAGGGGAATTTCTCCAAAGAGGGGAGAATTGGCAGTTTCCATGTCATTTTATCTACACCTTAAGGAACAAATACTACTTTTTGAAACCGCCAAAGAGGGGAAATTTCACTTTTCCCTCCCCTTCTCGTCCGCCCGTGGTGTTAAGTACAGTATTTTAGCGTACAACGTGTTGCACCACATCAAGTAATTATTATCATGGATTAAATATGTTTTAAAAAAGTTATAGCGTTACTATAGTTAGTTATAGTTACTATAGTTAGTTATAGTTACTATAGTTAGTTATAGTTATACTTTTGAAAACATGGCGTTACTAGTACTTTTGAAAACATGCTTGACGCCAGCCTGGAACGGTTTTTTTTCAGATAAGAAGCAAACTAATCCGCGATTGCAAGAAGAGGCCTCACATGACCGACTGATTGTCACGCCTGAGTGGTTGACCGATGGACTCGACAGACAGACAGACGTACATACAGACAAACATACAGACATACAGACAGACAGACAGACAGACTCAGACAGACAGACAGACAGACAGACAGACAGACAGACATACAGACAGACAGACAGACAGACAGACAGACAGACAGACAGACAGACAGACAGACAGACAGACAGACAGACAGACAGACAGACAGACAGACAGACAGACAGACAGACAGACAGACAGACAGACAGACAGACAGACAGACAGACAGACAGACAGACAGACAGACAGACAGACAGACAGACAGACAGACAGACAGAAAGACAGACAACCAGACAAACAGACAGAGAGACAGACAGACAGACAGACAGACAGACAGACAGACAGACAGACAGACAGACAGACAGACAGACAGACAGACAGACAGACAGACAGACAGACAGACAGGCAGGCAGACAGGCAGACAGACAGACAGACAGACAGTACTATAATCAACGACTAAACAGACTATAACCAGTCTGATGAAATAGTTTCAATCAAGAATAAACTTTTTTATTTAGTGATCAAGCAATTCGGTTTCATAACCGGTTACTTACGTAATGTAATGGTATACAAATAGAAACAAACCATTTACGCAGTACATACCTCATTTTTGGAACGTTTTGGAACGTTTCCGTTTATTTATCATGACGTTCATAGTCGATAAAAAATGCTCTAACTACACTAACCATCACTGGTTCTAAAAATATAAAAGTATAAGTGTCAGATTGGTTCTCGTTGTTAATTGGTCAATCCATAGTCCATTGTACGTTTTTCCCATGTAAAATCTAAAATTGTTTTGCCGTAATTTCTCCCAAACTGTCACATTTGTAATCCAACAGTAATCGTTTATATTTGCTGTTAGACTAACCGACTATGTCATCAACACTTGCAGACGAGAGGGGGAGGGAAAAATGAAATCCCCCCCTCTTTGGCGCTCTCAAGAAGTGGGGTTTGTTCCTTAAGGTGTAGGTAAGATGGCCTACTGTAGTTTTAGCTAATTCCCCCTCTTTGGGAAAATTCCCCTACCTTTGGAGGGTTAGCTCAAACATCAGTGGACATCAATCGTTTGTTTTTGTACTAAATGCGTGTTTGCACGTATGCAGTACAAACAATAAAGTATGTAGTTCTATTTTGATTGATTTATTCAAACAGTTTTGAAAGTAGTCATTTGAGTTTGTAATAATACTTTCTGGCTTTACAGCGGAATTCAACGCAATATTAATGGAAGCTTGTTCGATATAAATGCACGTCGCATGAAAATGTTTGTGTAGTTTCATTTACCGATTGACTATTATTAGAAAAGTGGAATTCATGATTAATGCCATTCGGCTCCATTGCATACTACTGTATGTACTTTATACAGCAAGCTGAAATAAGCAGCCTCATAATTTTTCTGACGTGATTTGTATTTTTTGCTGTGAACACAATTAAGGTACATTGTAATTATTTGAAGTTTAGATTTTTATTCAATTGTACGGTTTAATTAGTTTAGATACAAAGTTTGCTTCATTTTGAAGTGTTCCAGCTGTTCTATTTTCACGCTCAAGGACCAACCAAGGATAAACATTGATCAAAGCTGGTTTCCCGTTTTGGTGGCAAAGTGGCTTTGGCTACTTGGTCACGCCATCGCTACAGTATTCTTGAAGTACAGTAAGTATTCTATGAAATTAAAGTTTCTTGACCATCAATGCGCAGAACATTGAATGGCTTGGACTCAAGATTCTGTAGAATCCTGAAGAATTCAAATTAGTGTTCCATCCAATGTTAGAAGTCAAAGTTGTAGAAAGACGAAGGACGCAGGTTTTTTCAAACATTCTATCCTTGGTCATCCATAACTAGTGGTATGTTTTTCTAAAAGCTTTCAAAAAGCTATGGCATATTAGTGCAGAAAATTTCATATTTATTGACTGGTTAATCGCTCAGCGTTTACTAATTTTATGATCCATTTATGTACGTTGGATGGCATACTTTTCAACTCTAATACTAATCGTTGTTATAATTTTTTTGGTGATTTTGCTTTTTTTCTTTATCTTTTTGTAGTGTATTTTTCTCTTGTCAAAAAGAAAATTTTCAGTTAAAATTATGACGTGGGAAAGTTTTGCAGCAAGATGCAGGCAATTATGGAGGCTCCCTTGGTTTAAAAAAATCAAAAGCTTTGCATTACGAATTAGGGTTATTGGCCTACAGTTTTATGAACAATACTAGAATACACCATGCACAACTAAATACAAAGTACATGAATCATGGATCATGAGTTACATGTACATGTATGTAAAGTCACACAGCCATCTCATCTAAGGTTCTTAATGTGCCATTTATTTTCACTTTTGAACAGCTCCAAAAGTGAGCTGTGAAAGCGAAACCCATTTGAAATTGAGCTCCCTCAATCAATTATTTTTTTTAGTTCAAATAGCGTATGTAATACAAATGAACATATGTATTTCAGACCAATAATTTAGTTTAAAAAGATTGGATTTACTAATTATTCAATGACTAAAACGTTCGGCTGTTGATGAAATGCATACATAAACACGGGTGACACATTTCAATTTGCGATCCAACAAAATTGTCAATTAACGTTGGTTTGGTGTAGTCATATACAGTAATTATACGATTTTGCAGCTGATCCAGTTCAGATTAGTAAAACTGAAGTATCTATATGTAGCTTTATTTCGTGTTTTGTTGCAATATAATCGAGTTTGAAAATTAATAGAGATTCATTAAGCAAATTAATCAAGTTAATGGAGAAAATTAAGAGTTAAACAGTATCTTGAGAAAAGTTATATATTTTTTTGTTGAGAAGAGACTGGAAGAAGCGCAATGAAAATAAAGTAGAAAAACCAAACAAAAGTGAAGTTATGTAACATTTCATTTTTGTATTAAAGTATCATTTGCAATATTTTCTACCATTCCGGTCGGTAAGTAAATTCTACAGTTGATGCTATTCCAATGAATAAGTGCAAGCCAAGATGTTCTGGCATACTTCATGAAACACTTATTTTTCAGTTCTTCATTTCAATGAATTTCCACATCACTAGGACTTTGCGATGTCTATTTTTTGTAGAATGAAGTGTTATCGGATGGTTCGTCTTTGTTTTTTTATTCATCCATTGAGTCAATCAAACGGTGAGTCATTCAACAAATACAGTAAGCGTTACAGTACTATTTCATTCACTGGCGAACGAGCCAAACCTCCAAAGAGAGGGGAATATCTCCAAAGAGGGAGGAATCGGCAGATAAACGGCCGTTTCACCTACACCTTGACAAACAAACTCTATTTTTTGAAACCGCCAAAGAGGGGGGAATTTCATTTTTCCCTTCCCTTCTGGTCCGCTAGTGATTCCATCACACCCACGGGCGGTCCGTTCTTTATCGGGGATACATGATATCAAGAAAGTATGTACCGTAGGCGTTCAGGTCATTTTATCTGAACTACCGTATCACGTTTCACGATCATCTTGCCAGGCTGACTCAGTCGCAACTGCAGGTCTTGCTTTCTCGAATCATGAATACGCGAATGTGTTTTAGGGTGCATTCATAGTCCGTTGCAACAAAGTTGAAACACGAGTTGTCATAAGCAGCATCCACTGCAACCCCTATAACTTGCGTGTTAAATTATGGTAGTTGCAGTGGATGCTGCTTATAACAAACCGTGTTTTAACTTTGTTGCAACGGACTATGAAGGCACCCTAATCAACAGGACGTACATACAACGTTTCCATGCGTAAATATCTTCGCTATGAAAACCGTTGGGAACGCATACAGTAGTTTGATTCTGCGGGAACTACCGTATGTACCATACGTCCGATCCGACGCATTTCTTCGGCGCTTTTTTTAATGCGATGTCTTTTTCCGAAAATTCGGCACATTTTATCAGTGGCATGACATTCATGTGACACCATTAGGCACTGGCGGACGAACCACTCCTCCAAAGGGAGGAGAATTTTATCAAAGAGGGGGGAATTAGCAGGTTTGAGGCCGTTTTACTTACACCTTAGAGACCGAATTTTACTTATTTAAAAGTCGTTAAATAGGGGAGAATTCCACTTTACCCACCCCTTCTCGTCCGCTAGTGCCTTCAGGTACATACCAGATACTTACAGATGTATGTATAGGGTGGGCCAAAAAAACATACGATTTTGAAGGTTAATAACTGGAGCTATAAACAACCGATTCAATCGTTCTTTTTCTCATTTGAAAGCCTATATTTTAACTTAAAATCCCTCCAAGTTTAATCTTGTTTTATAGAGTTGCCCTCAAGTTCCAGAAGAAAAACCCAAAATGTCGTGTTTTTAGATGGAAAAAAAACCGCATTTTTTTGATTTGACAAAATGTTTTTTTGGACCACGAATTTCTAAAATTAAAAAGTTCCATAAGGGAAATAGAGTTTTCTGAGCTCAATTCTAATTGGGAAACTCTGTAATACCATATTAAGTGCTTTGAAAAACATTCATGGCAAATGTCATAGCTGCCATTGACAAATTTTACACTGAGCCCGGGCTTTGGTGGTTCAGGAAAATGATCAAATCAAGTGTGCCATTCGTTTATCTTTGATCAACAAGGCTTAACTAGTTGTTATTTAATGCATTTAATTTATTGATAAACTAAAATATTCCGTTTACAGTTTTTTAAAACACAATAACCCATGCATTTCGATCACTTTTTCGCTAAAAATACACGATTTTTCAAATTTTCTTCTGTAACTTTAGAGTAACTCCATGAAACACGACTAAAATTAGAGGGATTTTAAGTTAAAATATTGGCTTTCGAATGAGAGCCACAACGTTTGAATCGGTTGTTTATAGATCGAATTATTAACGTTCAAAATCGTATGGTTTTTATTGGCCCACCCTGTATGTATGTATGTACGTGCTCAGTTTTATTGACTAATGCCAAGCGTTTTCCTATTGACGTTCCGGAATGAAGATAAACATAGCTTAATTCTGAAGCTTCGTCATTGTTTGCTTTTACCACTTACATTTCCGCTAATATATTTTTACGATTTATGTATATCTGATAAAACAACAATGCTTCAGATCAATTTGTTTCAACAACCTCTTATTGTTTTCGTAATATCTCATATGGCGGCGGCATTATAGGGTTTATTGATACCGTAACCTGCCACGTCTTGTTTTGCATGGTTAGGAAATTCAACCAGGAAGTTTGCTTCTTATCTATCTTTCTTCCGTTCACCAGTTCACAATTTCTCCAGCGGTGTGATGTCATATTAAATGTGTAGTACTGTCAAGAAAGTGAGAATTCTCAAGCTCATGGTAAAACTCTTGGTTGACAGTCAAGGTCAGTTCAAGGTTGGCAGTCAATCAGTCAGTCACTCAGTCAGTCAGGCAGTCAGTCAGTCAGTCAGTCAGTCAGTCAGTCAGTCAGTCAGTCAGTCAGTCAGTCAGTCAGTCAGTCAGTAAGTGAGTCAGTCAGTCCGTCAGTCAGTAAGCGTCAGTCAGTCAGTCCGTCCGTCAGTCAGTCAGTCAGTCAGTCAGTCAGTCAGTCAGTCAGTCAGTCAGTCAGTCAGTAAGTGAGTCAGTCAGTAGGTGTCAGTCAGTTCAGTCAGTCAGTCAGTCAGTCAGTCAGTCAGTCAGTCAGTCAGTCAGTCAGTCAGTCAGTCAGTCAGTCAGTCAGTCAGTCAGTCAGTCAGTCAGTCAGTCAGTCAGTCAGTCAGTCAGTCAGTCAGTCAGTCAGTCAGTCAGTCAGTCAGTCAGTCAGTCAGTCAGTCAGTCAGTCAGTCAGTCAGTCAGTCAGTCAGTCAGTCAGTCAGTCAGTCAGTACTATGATCACACCCGTTATGAAAAGTGCTACCCAAACAGTACTTATATACGACCTTACGTAAGCAGCCGAATATCTGCCGTCCAACGTCCACTTCTCACTAATTGGTAAGTCAACAAAAGGTCTGTCCTTTAGGACTTTTTCGTCATTTTCCTTTTCGTCAGTCATTCCTGCGATATGTGGCTAACAATCCTGGCGAGCTAAAGCCCCAAAGGGAGGGGAATTTTGCCAAAAAGGGGAGAAATGACAGTTCTCAGGTCATTTTACATACACCTTAGGAAACAAATTCTACTTTTTGAAACAGCCAAAGAGGGGGGAATTTCACTTTTTCCACCCCATCTCTTCCGCTAGTGTGTCGGACGTACATATCTGTTTCCTGTGTCAACATCCATTCGGCGTTAACATACCGTAACCCGAAACGATGGAAATGATTGTCATGACACTCGTCGCATGATATCCATTTTGCCACGTATATACATTGTTGTTATTGAAGGAAGCCGATGGATAACTTGAATATTGCCGATGTTGATGAGTAAGACATACCATGATACCAAGGTATCTGCAAGTCAGCATAGCAGAAGATTCCGGCAGTATCCAGTTGTTGGCGGTGACGCAGTTGACATCTCACATTACATCAAACTGGTATTCGGAAGTGGGTACCTGAAATGTGTAAGGTACATGTACAAGTATACATGGATGTTTTTCAAGTGGTATCAAGTGTAAATCAGGTTGGGCGTGTTGACATTGACCGAGTGGCGTACATGTAGTTTTACACATACTGCATGCATATGATACATATTTCATCAACACGGTGTTTACATATCCAAATATGTACATACATTGTTTTTTCTTACAGTCAGTCAGATGACAAGTGAGTCAGTTAGTGAGTAATGCATATAGATAGTGAGTGAGTGAGTCAATCAATCAATCAATCAATCAATCAGTCAGTAAGTCCCACTAACTTAGAATCAGTAATGTGAGGTTTTCACCTGATTTACGTGAAACCCTTTTACACACCTATCCTATATTCAGTAATATTTTGACCTTCTGAAGCCAATTCCATTGGTTCATTGACGACAATGCCGCAAAACCTGCTACTAATTGACTTGCTGTATTCTGTGCCATCTAACAACGGGATCACTGGCGGACGAGCCAAAGGGATGGAAATCTTTCCAAAGAGGGGGAGTCGCAGAAATTGAGCAAATTGAAAAAGAGCATTTGTATCTACACCTTGAGGAACAAATTCTACTTTTCAGAACCACCAAAGAGGGGGGAATTTCACTTTTCCCTTCCATTCAGATCGGCTAGTGGTTTCATCTAACCACGCGATTGTTTTCTGAATGCATCTTATTAACTGCGATCCCTGCCAATTACGGACAGGAAGGAACTATAGGAGAATTTCTGGAAAGATAAATTCTTTGGATATTTAACCTCCTTTATTATCCTACATTGTGCTTACCGGAAAGTGTTGCCGGATGTTTTTAGGTTCACTAAAACCACACGGCTATAATGTATCCTACAGTGATTTTATCGGGTTAAAACTTTTTTTTACTTGTAACTCTTCATAAACTAAATGCCATAAGGCACACTAATACCATATCAGAATGGTGTTTTCGTAGTGGCCATAGAGTTGAATAAACTGACGGGCAATGGCAGAAACCCCAGAGCAACGCGTCAGGATCTGTGTCTCAAGTCAGGTTTCAAATTTAGACTTTTCTGGGACATTTCATGTAAAACCTTTCCCTCATGCCCAAATAGTATGCAGGTCTGTCCGTTCGATGGGTTTCCTTAACCAAAAACCATCTCATTCGGCCTGTTCGAACTGGCTCCTTCAGTCATTCCAGTATTATACATCATTTATCATAAAACATGCATTTTAATAAAAAAAAATCGGAATTACAAAAAAAAATTGAGTAAAAAAGTCTCAAAAACAGAGTTCTGATCAAATAAACGGAGTTTATGTATAACCTCGCAAGGTCCATGCTTTTGATTTTAGTATGTATGTGTAGGTGTTCCCGAGATTTCTATAAAAAGGCAAATATTGGCAAAATATCAAGTTGCCAACGTACATCGGTATATTTCGGATTCATGTATTGACTGTGTAATCATTGTTGTTTACATTAGCAGCTGTGCAAAGTTTAATAATAATTTACATGATTATAATAGTACATAGAAAGATTGAAACTGGTGTATACTGGTGTAGCAAAACTTTACTGAACAATGGTTAGAGCTGATTTGCAGACCATTTTTACAGAATTGAATTACTGTACACGAGCCACCCGGTATATTAATTTTTTATGTTTCTTTTTGGGCTTATTCATTCCATAACTGTTTCAAACATATCCGTTTCAAACGAACATGACATAATGATTGCCTATCCCAGCTTCGATTTACAGTATTCTACGAGTTCAACCCTTATTGCTTGAATTATTCCGAGTGGTTGAAAAAATCGGTCTACTCTTATATGTACTTTCTTTCTTACTAAAAACCTACAAACGTATGTACGTACTAACCTATGTTTGTAGGATTCATGTGGTTAATACTGAAAAACAGAGACAGTCATTTGAAACCGGAAACAGCACATACTGTATGAAGGTACAGTAGGTACATTTAGCATCCTCAGATCAAATCAGATTTTATTTCCGTTCCACGCCACAATGGCAATGAGGAATACCAAGTCACTAAGTGAAATAACGGTCATTCCTGAATTATAATCACGAAGACAAAACTGAATGAATATCACAACAATTACATAAATTGAAAACTGATTAGTATAACACGACAAGAACCAAGGACAAGGTGATGGCTTAATGTGATAAAAATAAAAGAGAATGTTTATAATAATATTTGTTAAAGTTTAGTTGTGTGGATCACCACGAGACTGAATTTAAAAGCGCGCCTTTGTGCACAACTTTTGCATAACAAAATGCTGAATTTCGAGCAGAAATACACGCTGATATCTGAGATCATCCCTAGTTAGGTTTTACATGAGTTTCGTTTTGTGAAAAGTACATGTCTTTATTGGCACAAGTTTGAGTTTTTAGTCTCGTAATTAATTGAGAAAACTATACAGTATGTATGTAAGTGACTAGTTTAGTTAAGTACACTTTATGTTCAGTAAATCATCCAAAAGCTACCTCATCATCTCGATTGAATGTTTGGTTTTTGCGTTATGTATGTACTGTATTTGCTCAGGTAAGTACATAGCTGATTTGGTTTTAAATTTCCATATAATTCATTTCGATCACCAACAAACTCTCTATTATCCAGCAAGCAACCCCGTTTGAGTTTCCCAGGCTCAAATTTCATATTTGTATTTGTGTGAATGCATTTGATTAGAAAGGTTATTGTTATCTAAAAATGATCAAGTGTTTGTAGGATACCGTATGTACGTGAATGTAGGTTCGCATACTGTAGGTACTTATGTACATCAGTCTTAAAAAAACTACTTGTTCAGTATCCACAATTACACTGTATTTTCCTAACGTTCAGTCAGTCCAGTTACTCAAAATCCTAGTGCAGCGCAGTGGCCGAAATGTTCAGCACATAATAAAAAACTCAACAATTTTCAGACCAGAAATTGCCAATAAAAAACGTGTTGATACGGTATGTTATGACTGCAGATTCAGCTGATGGTACGGTATGTTTGGATGTATTAGCATGATCTCCGTGATGCACATGGTGTTGGCGTTGGCTACGGCACGGGATCTGGACAAGGCCAGTCCATTGGATTCACCGTACGTCCGACTGTACAATCATCTGTTCCATGACTACCAGAAGGCCGTACGACCCACCTTGGATGTCTCTCGTGGCACCAACGTCATTGTTTCGCCCAATCTGTACTCCATCATTAATGTGGTTGGTGAAAAAAAAACACTTACTGTAAGAAGGAACCAGACGAACTTCAACGTTTACCCACGAATGTTTTTGAATTTTTTGTTTTGATCGAAATAGCTTCAATTTCTTGCAAGTACATAGTCTGATAGAACAGTCCAACAATTGGTTGCAGTTATTTACTACAGAGGCTCCGGTTTCATATCGAAAAAAATAACATCTACATACATACATACTAAGAAATAAATAGGTCAAAATGATCCGATGTTTGATAGATATTTTTTTACCAGATTTATCATGTTCGTTTGGTTTGCAGGAAGAAGGTGATGAGACGCTCAGCTTTTCACGATGGTTCCAAATGGTACGTGTGTTTTTTTATATTTACAAGGCTTTCAGATATTAACAACGGTCTTTCGATACATCTTTAATTAAATCCACAAAATTTAGAGTACTTTTAAACGCAGTTTACTGTCTATAAACGATAGTCAGACTGTCTTGAGATCACAACCAACCTTGTGAATTAAATTTTATATAATTAGATGTATATTTTATATATTTTATATATATTTACATTTATTTCAGTTCTGGAACGATCCGTTTCTTGTCTGGGATCCAACTGAATTCAATGGAACTGAGGAGATGCTGGTCGACGTCGGGAGGATATGGGTACCTGACATCACCATCATTGAGATGTTAGTTGTTGTTGTTGATGTTGTTGTTGTTGTTGTTGTTGTTGTTGTTGTTGTTGTTGTTGTTGTTGTTGTTGTTGTTGTTGCTTTTACTTAACCCCGTTAAAGGTTGTCCGGACAAAATGCTGGAACGGTAATGGATTTTGCATCGATACGGTATGACGGCACAGTAAGATACAGGTTACTGACTGCGACTGACTGACTGACTGACTGACTGACTGACTGACTGACTGACTGACTGACTGACTGACTGACTGACTGACTGACTGACTGACTGACTGACTGACTGACTGACTGACTGACTGACTGACTGACTGACTGACTGACTGACTGACTGACTGACTGACTGACTGACTGACTCACCGACCCTTTCCAGTCTCAACGACATTATCAACGTGTACTGTTCTTTCGATGTACAGAACTTTCCTTACGACG
>OZ038448.1:7002647-7005147 GCA_964036265.1 Daptonema setosum
GAGACAAGAAACGGATCGTTCCAGAACTGAAATAATTCATTAAGTTGGCTGTGATATTAAGACAATCTGACTATATAGACAGTAAACTGTGTTCAAAATTACTCTAAGTTTTGTGGATTTAATTGAAAAAAACGTTTCTGCTATTCGTTTATGTATCGAAAGACCGTTGTTAATATCAGAAAGCCTTGTATAAATATTAAACAACACACGTACCATTTGGAACCATCGTGAAAAGCTGAGCGTCTCATCACCTTCTTCCTGCAAACACAGCGAACATGATCAATCTGATTACAAAACATCAATCAATCCTTATTTACTGAATCCAATAGTTTTTACCTCATCCAAATGGTTTTTCTCTCATTATGAAGGCGTCTCTTTTTGATACAAAACCGAAGGCTCTGTACCAAATGTTGAACTGCTTTATTGGATTACTTGCAAGAACATGTTCAGTTCTTGAAGAACAAGTTCTTTCGATCAAAACATTCGTGGACAAACGTTCAAATTCAATTACAGTAAGTGTATGTTTTTCACCAACCACATTAATAATGGAGTACAGATTGGGCGAGACGATGACGTTTGTGCCACGAGAGGCATCCAAGGTGGGTCGTACGGCCTTCTGGTAGTCATGGAACAGATGATTGTACAGCCGGACGTACGGTGAATCCAACGGACTGGCCTTGTCCAGATCCCGTGCTGTAGCCAACGCCAACACCATGTGCATCACGGAGATCATGCTGTTACATCCAAACATACCGTACCATCTGCTGAATCTGCAGTCATAACATACCGTATTATTTTAACACGTTTTTCATAGGCAGTCTGCGGACTGAAAATTGTTGATTTTTGTTATGTGCTGAACATTTCGGCCACTGCGATGCGCTGAGATTTTGAGAAACTGGAATGGCCATAAGGAAACGGTGTATGTAACTAAGGATACTGAACAACGGGTTTTTTAGACTAACGTAAGTATGCGAACCTAGAGTCCCACCTAGAGAAGAGTCCCACCAATCCAGGCGTCTCGATTAAGGGACGAAGCGCCATCCTTTTTTTCACACCTCATTTTATTTACTACGTTCATGTAAAGTCCGTAGGCTGTTTCTGCAAGCAAAAAATATTGCACGAAACGTCTGATAATGAAACATCAGACAATCAGTGTTGAAACGCACATCAATCATCATCATCCCATGCTAAACTATGGTGTCAACCGAGTTGAGTTGAGGCTACTGATGTTTCATTATCAGACATTTTGGGCAATGTTTTTGCTTGCAGAAACAACACACGAGCTTTACATACAGTACAGACATACAGTATGTATGTATCCTATCCCACATACACTAGATCATTTTTCAATAACGATAAGCCTCCTAACCAATTCACACAAACACTATGCTATGAAATTTGAGCCTGGGAAACACAAACGGGGTTGCTTGCTGGAAATTAGAGAATTTGTTGGTGATCGAAATTCAAAAAAGGTAATTGAAAACCAACTCAGCCTACGTACCTGAGCAAATTCTGTACGTATACATAATGACGATCGAAATTAAATTTAATGGAATTTACCAAAACCAACTCAGCTATATACCTAAACAAATACGGTGCACACATATCGGCGACCGAAATTGAAAAATGGAAGTCGAAAACCAAATCAGCTACATACCTGTGCAAATAAAATACATACATATTATCGATCGAAATTAGATTAAATGGAATTTGAAAACCAACTCAGCTACATACATAACATACCTGAGCGGATACGGTATATATACAGGGTGTCCCAGCGAGGTGTGATCATTGAATGTTTTGAATAACTTTTACAGTGCATTTTAAAACGACCTAAAATTTCACATGTTGATACTCACTCATTCACTAACTCACTCACTCACTCACTCACTCACTCACTCACTTACTCACTGTGTTGCACAAAAAGTGCAACTATTTTTAATTATCAATTCTTCAAAATCAATGTATTACAGTTTACAGTATCATAGTATCATATTTATGAATATATGCATCTTTCATTGAGTGAGTGTCATATTCTCTAAAAAGAACCATGTTCCCTACTTGACGCATTTTTGCAAATACAAATTAGGTGCCAATAAAGTACAACACCAATTTCTTTCGGGCCGCTTGTAAAGACTTTTATTTGCACGTTTCATGTGTTTCAACTCACGTATAAATGCACTGAAATTTGTGACAAAAAAAATTGATAATTTCGAGTAACGGCAATAACGAAACCTTTTATATCACACAAATGTATTTACAAAAAAGTTTCAGAAGGCAAAGGAAGGCAACCAGCCAATTATCAGATATCTTCAAATCAGATTAAAAAATCAGACTTATTAGAAAAATCAGACTTATGCTGTGCTATTATTAGAAGACGAATAAAACTCGACAAACACAAGATTCATAAACCAAAACGATATATGTATGCCTGTATGTTGTTTCTGCAAGCAAAACTATTCCCAAAACGTCTGATAATGAATCATCAATAGCCTCAACT
>OZ038448.1:7010147-7117647 GCA_964036265.1 Daptonema setosum
AACAATTGAATCGAGGGTGAATTGATTGAATGGTTGACATTCGGTTAATTAGGAGGATGTCCGTTGCCGACATCACTAGCGGACGAGAATGGAAGGGAAAAGTGGAATTCCCCTCTCTTTGGGGGATTTCAAAAGGTGGATTTTGTTCCCCAAGGTGTGGGTAAAATGGCCTACTTTCTGCCAATTCCCCCCTCTTTGGTGAAATACCCCTCCCTTTGAAGGTTTGACTCGTCCGCCAGTGGTTGATATGTACCGTTCACAATTCAATATTGCGATAATTAGACTTGAAAAGTGTTGCGTATGAATTTCAGATGAAACAAATTCAATTTTCAATTCTGTTTTCAGAACAGAACCTTAAGACTTACTCGTATTCGACTTAATAATTCGGTCAAATAGAGAAGAACAGGTTTTTTTCCTGAAACGGGATAAACACTGAGTTTTACGTTGAAACTATTTTGACACTGAGGATGAACGTCTCGTTATTGAACTTGGATTACTGTTCCTAATCACTTAAAGGCTGTGTATTGTTGAAAGAATTTTCTACGGGTACCAAGCAAAATAAGTGGATAACGTGGTAAAACCGTGGAAAATTCTCCGATATAAGAACTTTATAGGGTTATATTGTACACGATCTGAAACGTGAACGATATGCGTGGCACAGTAGATTGCAGAAATGTTGTACTGAAGAATAATTTGGCAATTACTGAAAATAATTTGGCAATTACTGAAATAAAAACAAAAGCAATTATAACAAAAAGAAGTGACAACAGCTAAATAAGCAATAACAATAACAACAAAATCAAAAGAATTAACAACAACAACAATATTGTGAACAGGAAAATGTTTAATTGGATGAACTTGAATTGACACCTACATGAACTTGATTTCCCGTCCATCGACTCTTAACGGATGAAAATGTTATCTAAAAAAGTATTCGAGGAAAAGTACCTTCCATGAATTTAATTTTGACTAGTATGTACATATTATGTTACATATGTATGTATAGGGTGTCCCACGTAACTTGCAATATTCTGCGAGGCCACAAAAAAATTTATTGTGGAGCTATTTCGAAAATTAAAAAAGCAAATGATAGCCCAGTTTGTAAAGTTTTGTTTGCCATCTACCAGAGGTTTATTGTACAAACGGTTCTCAAATTATGGCTACTTTTCCAGAAGTAGTCATTTTAAGTTTTTGTTGTCCCATCGGGAGCTCTAAAAATTGTTCTAGAAACACAGTATTTAATTGAAAAGTTAATATAAGTCGGAAAATAAGTTTGAGTGATCATTATTAATAAATTCGTTTTTTTTTAAATCATGATGGGACATATTTATACGTTGGATAATCGATCGAAACAACGCAGGAGTCATCAAAAGACATAAAAATCACAAACAAGACACATTACCGATTTATTCTCAAAGCTGGATTTTGAATCAGAAAACTACCTTTTTACATTTAATTACACGGGAAATCATCAGCTTTCAATCTTCTCGACAAATTAAAGCCATTTAAATAGGTTTCAATCGGTTGTGTTGATCACCGAGCCCACTAAGATTTCAGAACTGAAAATGACTACTTTTGGGGAAATGGAAGATCTCGATCTGCGTGATAGCTATGAACTTCTAGTATGCGGCGAAAAAAAATTTATAAAATGGGCTTTCATTTGCTTTTTTAATTTTTCAAATAGCTCAACCACAAAATTTGTGGCGGCCTCGCAGAATTTTGCAAGTTACGTGGGACACCCTGTATGTAGGAGGCCCGAATAAAAATAGACTACTAATATGTAGAATTTTCTTCAAAAAACCAGTATGTATATATATGAAACGAATATGTAGAACTTGCTTGTCAGTAATAAGTGAATCAATCATTCAGTTTGTGAAATAAATATTGCCGAAAGTTGGCTAACCGACACAAGTAAGACGTTTCCATCCGAATTTGCAATTTTTTTACAATCGAGGGAATCTCCGTTTCCGATTTGGTATGAAAAAAACCGTATCGTGATTCAGCATCGAATAACCACAAATGTTCATGCCATGAAACACAATTTGATGAACATTATGGACAATAATCTCTCAAGGTTGCAAGTTTGCGAAGGCAAATAATAATGAACGTGTGGTTTATTCATATACTGTACCTGGATTGTACTGAACGTCGACTTTCATTGTTGGTGAGTTTCTGCAGTGTGATTTCCCTTACAAATCTGCCCTTGCACCATATGTACATATGTACATATATGTATGTATGTATGTATGAACATTCTATAACTTTTTCGAAGTTCTTAAAGCTGAACCTCAGAATTTTCTATTGTAAAACAGATTTCTGATCCTGAGACTCCTGGGATTCATTATCAGAACGTTGATTATCTCCACAGAAGGTAAGAATTGAATTCAGTTTCTGAAACTGCCACTAATCGAAAACCCAACAAAAGTCAATGATTCACACAACAAAAATGAATGGTTTACAAACCCAACACAATTGATGCAACAATGCTAATTAGTTTAACGTATGTGATGTATTTCGACAAACAAAATCGTTTTGATGCCCTCTGCCCTTGACTATTTACCGAATTCAAAATAATAACAATCAAACAAATAACAGAGTCACCTTATAACAACAAACATATGGCTGAATGTATGTACATACAATTATTATGATCTCACCTTCAAACCACGTGAACTGATGACATTGCGAGCACTTCACGCGAATGTTACCCGAGATCACGGCATTTGTTGATATACAAATCAATTGATTAAGTATAATCGTTTATCACTTGAGCGGCAGGCAGTAAATATTGATTGATTGATTGATTGACAGACTACAAAGGTTCGCCACGCTGACCGATCAGTCAGTCAGTCAGTCAGTCAGTCAGTCAGTCAGTCAGTCACTCGCGTCATGGTCGAGTGGTTGGTTGGTCCGTTTTTTCTCTCTTCCGTGTCTCAGTGATTCATTGAGGTTTCACGTACACTGACGAACTGACTGACTGACTGACTGACTGACTGACTGACTGACTGACTGACTGACTGACTGACTGACTGACTGACTGACTGAATGACTGACTGACTGACTGACTGACTGACTGACTGACTAACTGACTGACTGACTGACTGACTGACTGACTGACTGACTGACTGACTGACTGACTGACTGACTGACTGACTGACTGACTGACTGACTGACTGACTGACTGACTGACTGACTGACTGACTGACTGACTGACTGACTGACTGACTGACTGACTGACTGACTGACTGACTGACTGACTGACTAACTGTTTGTCGTGTAAAACGTTTTAATCGTGCTGATAAGATGAGGAAGACGTTCAACATGCAGAAAAAGGGTGCGCCAAACAAAAAACCATTGCGCGCTGAACGTGACAATTTGTTCCAGAAAAGGTTTTGTGCCTCCACATGTTCATTGGTACTCGTTTTCGCATGCACAGGCGGACGAGCCAAACCTCCACATGGAGGGGAATCGTACCAAAGAGGGGGAATTTACAGAAATTAGGCTATTTTACATATGTACAACTTAATGAACAAACTGTAGTTTTAGACACCGTCAAAAAGGGGGGAATCCCAGTTTTCCCACCCGTTCTCGTCCGCATGCGAAACAGTTTACCAGGCTCCATCATCACCAGAAGTCTTATGTTCCTAGCCACCACTAACTTTAAAATTTTGAACTCAATTATAATTCACTCGAGACTCTTCAAGGGCGGGCAGTTTTAGGAATTTACTGCAACGAAAATAGATATTTAGGTTTGTGTTAAAAGCAGAGCCTATATAACTTATTACAAATCAAATCTAGTCGAGAAGTTGTTCAAATTGATTTGTACAACACTACAACTCACCTGAAACACTTGTTACACGTGGTAAACCAACTTCATATATTCGAAAGAAATTATCATCATCAACAACAACTACAACAACAACAACAACAACAACAACAACAACAACAACATACGGCTGAGCCAGACAAAACAAAACAAAACACAAACGCGTGAGTGCGTGATGGGATGACATAACGCGCGATTTCATATAATAATTTATGGAGTTTCATTGAAAATATTACGCAATAACGCCGCGACACGTTTATATACTACTCACCTAATCTCCATCTTACTCAGATGAACAAGAAACAACAAAAGTCAATTGTTGCGCGCGTGAAACGTGAACGGGATCGACATATGGTGAGGTTAACGCGTCAGTCAGTCAGTCAGTCAGTCAGTCAATCACGTTCAAGTGTTCAAGGATAGTGAACTGATCGGCTGTAAATGATTGACTTAGAGAAATGATGAACCGACTGACTGGCTAACGGAACAATCGCAAATCAAGTAACGGTCAAGTACGAAAAGAGAAAAACACTGTTGCCGTCTGGGTGGGTGGTAGAGTTGCGAATTTCAGGTCAGGTTGAAGATGAATTCTACGCCATATAGGCAAGAATGACTGATAGACTCATTCAGTTACTACATAATTGACTACATAACTGATACACTTAACGTCCTTACAAAAAGATAAGTTTGGAAAAAAGTGGAAATCGGCATGAAGACCATAACCCAAGTTTCGACGTTCAAACTCCAGTTTCCGAAATCGCCAAAGATGAAGGATTAACATGAATTACTTCTCCTTTCGTCGGCTGGTGGGGTGACACTTAGCCATTCGTTCACGGCATCAAGTAGAGATTCTTTATTGGTGAAGGAATTAGTTTATATATGTATTTATTTATGATTTCCTGTTGAATGAAAAGAAAGTTCAGTGGGCTGGCAAATTGATCTGAAGTTAATTACTTTTGACGGATTGCATCATTTGCGTATTCGAAGGAATTCTCGATGAATGAAAATAAAATCAATAGAACGAAAGGGTTAACCAACACATTATAACCACCACATAACTTAACGAATTTTGATACGAAGTTGGAAGAAAATAAAACTGCTGCGGAAACTGAAATTAAAAGTATTTCACATCGAAAATATCCTGACCTGATAATTGTTCAGATCATGACGCTACTATGTTTTTCTTTCATGGGAAGGTCAATGGATATGAAATAGTCATCGTCAGAGTGAGTGAGTGAGTGAGTGAGTGAGTGAGTGAGTGAGTGAGTGAGTGAGTGAGTGAGTGAGTGAGTGAGTGAGTGAGTGAATGAGTCAGTGAGTGAGTGAGTGAGTGAGTGAGTGAGTGAGTGAGTGAGTGTGTGAGTGAGTGAGTGAGTGAGTGAGTGAGTGAGTGAGTGAGTGAGTGAGTAAGTGAGTGAGTGGGTGAGTGAGTGAGTGAGCGAGTGAGTGAGTTAGTGAGTGAGTGAGTGAGTGAGTGAGTGAGTGAGTGAGTGAGTGAGTGAGTGACTGAGTGAGTGAGTGAGTGAGTGAGTGAGTGGGTGAGTGAGTAAGTGAGTTAGTGATCGTCCGCCACATCGCTATGCGTAAAATAAAATATGAATATAAGAAAACATTATGAGAAATGGAACATAAACAAACACGAAATCTCACTTTTAGGCGGGATTTAAAGGCGGGATTTCGAATTTCGTCCCCTACACAAATGAATAATCAACCAATGCAATATCAGTATTCCAACGGAAAGTCAATATTTTCACGGTAAAATAATTATCATATCAATGCTTTTATCGATCATAGTTACTACAAGAAGAATCACTATGCAAAATATGCAAGTAATTCTAGTGCAACTAAGTGCATCATATTCTATATCATATATCATAATACCATAATATTCTAATAAAGTAGCCGTTTCAATGTCACTAACTGAATCAACTTCCGCCATGCCCGATTTTCACGCACTTTCTTTCAGAAAAACGGGGTCGCAGAATCAAATCGACAACAACAACATTTCGAAAGTGTCAGCCGGGGAAGGGAATTCTGATGAAAAGCATGATACGCAAACAAAACCGAAAAAATAGCCTGCATATCAGGAGGAGTAAATACAGCTCATTCTAACGACCATATTGTCGAAAGTCACTCAGTCGAAAACTGATTCGTCGAACAAGTGAACAACTCGCGAATTCACACCCGCTTTGATGCAAACGGGCACTACTTTCACACTTTCATTATTCCACGTTCACCTACGATCTCAATTTTACCTAAGCAACCGCTCAAGCCTTCTGTCCTGCTCAACACCCAGAAAGTCACCCGTAATTCAATTGAGTTTGTAGTAAACAACGAAACTTTCAGTTTCACCGCGCCCATTTTCGAAGGTACAAAACTTTCGATTCTACGCGTCGACATGCGGCTTTTCACGGTGTTGAGCCAAGCAAATCCTGAAATCCCCGACAAAATGTTCATATCAAACAGACCGCGCGGGTGAAAGGTGAAAGTGGTTTAACATGATCATCAGCAACAACAACCAACAACAACAACAACAACAACAACAGCAACAACAACAACAACAACAGCAACTGCAACAACTTTCACGTCTTCTTCGAGAGTTTTTGCGGTATTCGCCCTTTTAGGCGAGATTTTCGGTTGAAAACCCCCGGGGCGTTCAGATCAAGGGGTTTGACGACAAAATATTACATGCATGCTTGACTGAACGGGGTGTTGTGTGAGTGCAATCATTAATCCCAAACACATAAAGCGTTTGTGCGCTGCAATTTGTCACCATCACCAGTGTACGAGGGAAGAACGAAAAAGTGGAAATCCCCCCTCTTTGGTAGTTTCAAACGTTTAGTTTACCCCTCAAGGTGTAAGGGAAACGATCTTGAAACAGATGACCCCCCTTTCTTTGGAAAAATTCCCATCCCTTTGACAAATTGGCTTGTCCGCCAATTGTCTCCATTACACCTTCTCGCGTTAAAGTAGCGAGTTCATCGCGTACATACCTCTGTTTTTTTTGGCGTGAAAGTTTCACGTCCCGAGGATTCGCGTGACTTCAGCTAAAGGGGCAGCTAGCCAGTCACTTAAGATGAGGGGTCAAATGGAGAAAGTTTCACAAACTGCGGTCGTGAAACAAAGAGCTGCATTGAGTCGAGTATGAAGCAGGTCTGAAACAGCTCGTTATATTAAGTTAACAAACTTTAAAATCTACAGAATGGCTGAGAAAAAGAAAATCTACGTGGTAAAAACATGATGGACTTGGAGACTTGAATTGAACTTATTCCGTAATTTAATGTCATACACTTAGGCTCATTTTTGAAAACGTACGTTCAAAAAAACGGATTCAAAATTGAAATAAAAACCTATGCCCAACTTCGATCACGAAAATGCCATTAAAATCAACTGACCCATGGGTCTTTATTCACTGACTCTGACACTGACATCACTTCCACTGACCCACTAATCTAGTCATCATCACACTGGCATTACTGATTACTGGCGTTACTTTACTCTGTACCTCAACTTTCCACAACCTCTTCTGGCCACAACCTTTAACCTACTTACGTCAACTTTGACGATTCTCAACTACGACCCATTTCAGCAAGCTCAGTGGTTTTTCCCCACCTAACTGACCTCAACTTCAACATCGAACCTGACAAACGAGAAATCGTCTTACGGTTCGGTCCGGTCCGTTTGATCATTTGTTTTTTTTTGCTGGAGAATCTTACAATTATTATCTTGACCATGACTTAAAGTCGTTGAAAGTGAACTCAAGAATGAGGAAACTATGAGTCGACGCTTTTCATTTTGATCGAGCAAACTACTGTATTGTTATTGGAAAACAGCAAAAAGTAGCTTAATATGCATTCTAACTTTCTCGTCAAATAGCATTTATTAGAACTTTTATAAAACATGCGTTGAAAATATTACAGATCCAAACCAGAAAATCCACATCTGCACTTTGATTAAGCCCGATCATTCCAACAGAAAACCGATTAACCAATTCCAACTAACTAGTTCGTTTAACCATAATCAATTTGGAACTGTTCGTTGTTGTTGTTGTTGTTGTTGTTGTTGTTGTTGTTGTTGTTGTTGTTGTTGTTGTTGTTGTTGTTGTTGTTGTTGTTGTTGTTGTTGTTGTTGTTGTTGTTGTTGTTGTTGTTGTTGTTGTTGTTGTTGTTGTTGTTGTTGTTGTTGTTGTTGTTGTTGTTGTTGTTGTTGTTGTTGTTGTTGTTGTTGTTGTTGTTGTTGTTGTTGTTGTTGTTGTTGTTGTTGTTGTTGTTGTTGTTGTTGTTGTTGTTGTTGTTGTTGTTGTTGTTGTTGTTGTTACTACTAAAATGATGCAGACATACCGACCACCATGAGTATCCTCCACATGATCGTGTTGGCGGCACTCCTTCAGACTATGGGAGTCAATACACTTCCGATGGAAACACGAACAGGTTGGATGACTGAACTAAATCCGAGTATCAATTTTGGTCTGGTCTATGTCTGGTCTCTTCTTATCGATCTAATCTTCACCTATATCTTCGCTAATGCAAGTCTTAATAATACAATATTTGCCACTTTTGCAGATAAAGAAATTGAGACGATGAAAACAGAGTCCCGGAAGGTTTATAAAACGAGAAATATACAAGACATCAATGACGTGAGTGACAGACTGACCGACAGACTGAGTGATTTTTTGCAAACTTACTGGAAAGTTACTACGCTAGCTTATGTATTTCAGCCAAATACACAACAGAAAGAAAGAGGCCCGACGGTTCAACCAGAACCTATAGTTATGGAGGGAATGAAAAACTATGAAAGTCGAAGTGGAAGAGGAACGCGTGATACGGGCAACGTAGGAGGAAGTAGAGGACTAAGCACAGAAGAAAAAAAGCGTGTTCCTGCAGGAAGATCAGTTGAAAAAGAACCTAAATCAGCAGACGGACGTGGCAAACCGGAAGGAGCAGCTGGGACTGGTAAAGCGGAAGGAGCAGGTGGAAGTGGTAAAGCGGATGGAGCAGGTGGAAGTGGTAAAGCGGATGGAGCGGGTGGAAGTGGTAAAGCGGAAGGAGCAGCTGGGACTGGTAAAGCGGAAGGAGCAGGTGGAAGTGGTAAAGCGGAAGGAGCAGCTGGGACTGGTAAAGCGGAAGGAGCAGGTGGAAGTGGTAAAGCGGAAGGAGCAGGTGGAAGTGGTAAAGCGGAAGGAGCAGCTGGAACTGGTAAAGCGGAAGGAGCAGGTGGAAGTGGTAAAGCGGAGACAGCAGATGGAACTGGTAAACCGGAAGGAAAAGATAGAAGTGGTGAAGCGGAAGGAGAAAGTGAAAGTGGTGAAGCGGAAGAAGCAGGTCGAAGTGGTGAAGAGGAAAATCTAGGACGCGGTGAACTGGAGAAAGATGAAGGGAGCGGGGAACAGGAAAATGATGGTGGAAATGGTGAACTGGAGAAAGATGGAGGGAGTGGTGAACAGGAAAATAATGGAGGATTTGGTGAAAAAGAAAGTGATGAAGGAAAAGAAGAAGAGGAAAATGAAGAAGGAAGTGGTGAACAGGAAAGTGATGAAGAAGAGGAAAATGACAACGAAGGAAGTGGTAAACAGGAAAACGATGGAGGAAATGGTGAACAGGAAAAAGATGAAGGGAGTGGTGAACAGGAAAATGATGGAGGAACCGGTGAAAAAGAAGGTGATGAAGAAAAAGAAGAAGAGGAAAATGAAGAAGGAAGTGGTAAACAGGAAAATGATGGAGGGAATGGTGAACAAGAGAAAGATGAAGGAAGTGGTGAACAGGAAAATGATGGAGGAACTGGTGAAAAAGAAAGTGATGAAGAAAAAGGAGAAGAGGAAAATGAAGAAGGAAGTGGTAACCAGGAAAAAGATGGAGGAAATGGTGGACAGGAAAACGATGGAGGAACTGGTGAAGAAGAAAGTCATGAAGAAAAAGTAGAAGAGGAAAAGGATGAAGGAAATGGTAAACAGGAAAGTGATGAAGAAGAAGAAAATGACAACGAAGAAAGTGGTAAACAGGAAAATGATGAAGAAAAAGTAAAAGAGGATAATGACAATGAAGGAAGTGGTGAACAGGAAAATGATGAAGAAGATGGTGAACAGGAAAATGATGGTGAAGAAGAAGAAGATAAAGAAAATGATGATGAAGGAAAAGGTCAACAGGAAAATGACAACGAAAAGGAAGAAGAGAATAATGACGATGAAGGAAGTGGTGAACGAGAAAATGATGAAGAAGATGGTAAACAGGAGAGTGATGAAGAAAAAGATGAAGAGGAAAAGGAAGATGAAGGAAGTGGTGAACAGGAAAATGATGGAGAAGATGGTAAACAAGAAATTGTTGAAGAAAAAGAAGAAGAGAAAAAAGACGGGACGATTAAACCAGAAACAACCGACAAAAAGAGCACCGAAACAGTCAAAGAAGAAACTACGACCAAGATGACATCAACCCGAAAAATTACGGAACACAGTAAAGAAAAAACCAAAGGTGAAACCGGCTCACCACAGAACACCTCAACGAAAAGTCCAGACATCGATGGACAGGTTATTATGTTATAATACACGTCGAGTTTTGAATGGAAATTGTTGATTTCTTCTTGTAAAAATGTTCTACAAGATAAAATTTGAATTACCTAGAATACACCAAAAAAATACTGCATCACATACCCACACACTATTTCGACACCATGATAAAAATTTAGAGAGAACAAGTTCTAACCAAAAACTGTATTACACACCAAACACACTTTTTATTGTGTTGAGGCGTTGTTCAATATGCTCCGGCAAAAAAATCTCGTTTTCTTCACAAAATGTTTACATGACAAATGAGTTTTTAACTTCGACTCGTTAATTATGAAAAAAATTCTGTTAAAATGAAAATGGTTTTTCGCAATAAAATGTAAGTTTTTCTTGAAATTTCAATGATGCTCTCAAGTCAATGATGCTTTTAGTCGACGATGATCATCATTGGTATACTGGTGAGCGTGCTGGTGATCGTGCTCGCCGCGTCCATATACATCTGCTGGAGGACGACTCGTTTGTTGTTGTTGTTGTTGTTGTTGTTGTTGTTGTTGTTGTTGTTGTTGTTGTTGTTGTTGTTGTTGTTGTTGTTGTTGTTGTTGTTGTTGTTGTTGTTGTTGTTGTTGTTGTTGTTGTTGTTGTTGTTGTTGTTGTTGTTGTTGTGGCTGTTGTTGTTGTTGTTGTGGTTGTTGTTGTGGTTGTTGTTGTTGTTGTTGTTGTTGTTGTGGTTGTTGTTGTTGTTGTTGTTGTTGTTGTTGTTGTTGTTGTTGTTGTTGTTGTTGTTGTTGTTGTTGTTGTTGTTGTTGTTGTTGTTGTTGTTGTTGTTGTTGTTGTTGTTGTTGTTGTTGTTGTTGTTGTTGTTGTTGTTGTTGTTGTTGTTGTTGTTGTTGTTGTTGTTGTTGTTGTTGTTGTTGTTGTTGTTGTTGTTGTTGTTGTTGTTGTTGTTGTTGTTGTTGTTGTTGTTGTTGTTGTTGTTGTTGTTGTTGTTGTTGTTGTTGAACAAATTTTGTTTGTTCATTCAGGAAAGCGGAAAGTGGAAAGTCCTCAACGAATCTATAAGGTCAGTTTTGTTCAATTATGTTATTTCTCCTGCCAATTTACATATGCCATTCATTCAAAATTTATTACGGCTGAAAATGTCTCCAATAAATGTTGCTGCCAACCTTTGAAATATGTTATGACTGTTATACATACTAAAACACTCTAGAGAATTTAGAAAAGCGGCTCAACATGGTTATTATTATTACATAATCTGTTTTAGGAGGAGGACAACAAACTCACCTACAAATCGGAGGTAGCCGTGCCCATTGAATCCGAAACAAAACCTGATGAAAACAAAGCAAAACCTGATGGAAATAAGGCCCAGAACAAGTAAATATAATTAGGATAGTAAACGTTGCCTTTAACGGGGGAAAATATTCTTCTTAGCAACAAAAGCCGATTTAAGCCGCTCTAAATAATACGATGCAACTCCAAATATTAGATCTCTCATCTTTTATTGTGATTTGGATTAAGTCTGGTCAGAGTTTCTCGTTACTTCAAAATATTTACCGTGCTCCTTCCGGTGTGGATTCAAATATCGGCGCGTGTTCCATTCCAACTGATCCAAAAAAATTGGCTGTGCGTACGAAATGTTGACAACTTGCTAATAAACAAGTTTCTCCGTTATTCGTGAAGTAAAAGTATTTTTAGAAAACATAGGACAAGATACCCTGACAATACAATACAGCCAATAATTGGAGCTGATAATACAGGCTAAAAACAACAAAACTACCAGTTTGTGCTGCAGTACGGTAAATAAATCCATGTCAATTCTATTCTATTTTGTCTCGTGATTGTGACTTCGGCTGCAATAAAACACTAAATACCTCGATATATGATTGCCATTAAGTGACAAAAATATTGAGTGATTGCTAAACCACTTATGTACTGACATCACTCACTCACTCACTCATTCACTCATTCACTCATTCACTCACTCATTTATGTACTGACATCACTTACTCACTCACTCATTCACTCACTCATTCACTCACTCACTCACTCACTCACTCACTCACTCACTCACTCACTCACTCACTCACTCACTCACTCACTCACTCACTCACTCACTCACTCACTCACTCACTCAGTCAGCTGACATATGGCCACTTCCGCAAACCGTTTCATGGAAATTGATAATCCATGTTGATAGCACAAGTAATCAATGATTCGGACTGTTTGATGACTTTCAAACTACTGAATGAGTTTGCACAGTTAATATGTGAATATGTAAGTGAATTATTGGTTGATTGACTGACTTAATGACTGACTGACTGACTGACTGAACGGAAGGTAAGAGATGCAGGTCCACATTGGAAAGATGGGTAAGAGTATCTGATATTAAATCATCATAATTAAAAAGTGAAATTTTGTTATTGTTGTTGTTGGTTGATAAGTCCGGGCTTCAACAGCCTGCCCTGGTTTGTTTCCCCGGTAGTTCCGGCACTGGTGGACGAGGCAAACCTCCAAAAGGAGGGGAATTTGCAGTTTTGAGGCTGTTCTACCTACACCTTAATGAACAAATTCCATTTTTTGAAACTGCCAAACAAGGGGGAATTCCACTATTTTGTTCTTCCCTCATCCGCTAGTGAGCTCTGGGAAATCAATCGGTGCATTTTTCTAGCCGCAGCGACGCATGGCTACCCCATCTTGTTGTCTTCTATAAATACTGCACTAGCGGACGAGAAGGGGAGGGAAAAGTGGAATTCCCCCCTCTTTGGCGTTAACTAAGTAAAATTCGTTCATTGAGGTGTACCTGAAATGAACTCAAATTGGCTCCAGGTCAGTGCAGTATAAATAAGAACTATGAAATATTCTTTTTAATGTATTTTTGAAAAACTTCCTAACGGAAACTTTTTTCGTCTGTATAGCCGATACAGGGTTTCTTGTTACTGTTAGCCAAATGTTTTTGGCGCGCAGTTTGAATTCAAATATGCTTTTGGCGCGCGTTCAAATTTCCGATAAACAGACGGTTTTTTTGACGGCTCTTGGGATTTGCATAAAATACGTACGAACGGCACGGGCGCAAAACTCATTGCAAACGTAATAAAATAGGGTTTTTTTAAATAATTTCAGCAACAGGATATATAATCTATAATAGCTTATCCAGGGTTTGTTGTTACTTTTTCGGTAACAACAAACAACAAACGGTTTTTAAATTTTCGGCGCGCAGTTCGAATTCGAATTTGCCGTTGACGCGCGTTTATATTTTCGAGTTTTTTACACATGGGAATTAATTTTATTTAATAAATTATTTTTATAATCCATTTATTATCATTCACTAATTTTATTTGTAAATCCAATAAGTTTCTCTTTCATCATACTGTACCACCTTTGTCGTTTGAGTTATGAAAAATTGTTTTATCAGTCCCAGAAGATGTTTTCCAGGCAAACACAGATTATCTTCTATTTTATGTGACGTGAGTATTTCTGGGGCTGACAAACAACAACATCGACGTATTATCCCCCCAACATAGTATAAAGGTATCGTTTTGCCGCCATTGCATCATTCATATTTATCTTTTTTTTATACTACTTTCGCGTCAGAATGGGATCATGGAATTACTAATTTATCGTAGTTTTATTTTTCCATGGAAGAGATATACTCAATTTTCAGTCCCTATACCACTAACAACAACCAACGAGGGCCCCGTCCAATCGACTCCTACTAACCACCTTCTAAACCCTAATATTGTTGCCGAATTGACCCGAACAACCGAATTCAACGGGAGATTACCCCGAATCTCGACCAGCCAAATGTTTCTCCACACGGCAGTCGTTCTGGCCCTCGGCCTTCAGCTGGCGTACGGCAACGGTGGTCTTGGACAAGGCAGAAACGTTTGTAATTACTGCCGTGCCGTCACTAGCGGACGAGAAGGGGTGGGAAAAAGGAATTCCCCCTTCTTTGGCGCTTTCAAAAAGTAGAATTTGTTGCTTGAGGTGTAGATAAAACAGCCTAATTTCTGCCACTTCCGCCCTCTTTAGAGAGATTCCCCTCCCTTTAGAGATTTGGCTCGACCGCCGGAGTGGCCGTCAACAGTTAAATCAGGAAATCTGAAATTTATTTATATACCATATTCACTTTTAAAATGTAAATCTAGTTCTCCAGTCACAGCTTTCGTTATTTTTATTTTGTTATTTAGTCCTAATTTCATTATATTTGCAGGATGACAGACCAGCGGCGCCCAGCTGCGACGGCCGTCAAGACCTGAACAAAAATCGCAACTTCCCCGACGGTGATTGCTCACCGCTGTTCTGGTCGTGTCCGTTCGGTGCCTACGGTGATGCTATCTCACAACAGTGCGTTGATTTTATAAATCATTAATAAGAACGCGATTTTATAAATAATTAATATAATAAGAACGCGTTTCTTATGTTCGAATAGACCGTCAGTTTCGTCACTCACTCACTCACTCACTGACTCGAATGATTGGCTGACTCACTCACTCACACTCACTCGGTGACTCCTCACGGTGATGCTGTCTGACAACAATGCGTTGATTCTATTGATAAATAATAATCAAATCACTCATTCATTCAATGCCTCGGTCAGGCAGTTTCGTCAGTCAGTCACTCACTCAGACTCACAAACTCACATAAATGATTGACTGATTCCCTTACTCACTCACTCGCTGACTTATATGCTCGTTAACTCACTCACTCACTCACTCACTCCTTCACTTACCCATTCAATCATTCAGTCACTGACTTCAATCACTTTCACTCATCCGTTCTTCGACCACTCTTACTCTTACATGCACATAAACAAAACTGAAATTCCAAAATACATTCACGATCTCATATGAATACATTCAGTTAGAATTTTTCTGTATGTATAGACCTCGTCTTGCAGGTGTCCACCCGGTTTATTCTACGTGCACGCACAGGACCGGTGTCTGGCTCGTCCGTTCGTGGAAGGCTGTGGTGGTGAGAGCACACCCATGCCGCCCAAACCTTCCACAGAAGCGCCTTCTGATGCCGTCCGTTGGTATCTTGTCTTACGTAAAAAATTGCTAGCGTGGCTTTTCGCGTATTAAAAAATATATTTCCTTAAAATTCGGTTTTAATAAAAATCAATAGTATAGGTGTAGGTTGGTTTTAATAAAAATCAATAGTATAGGTGTAGGTTACTGTAGTGTATGTCACTTTATCCATCCATCCACTAGCGGACGAGAGGGGATGGGATGATTGAAATCTCCCTCTTTCAGGATTTCAGAAAGTAGAATCTGAGCGATTTCAAATAGTAGTATTTGTTATCTAAGGTGTAGGTAAAAAAGCCTGAATACTGCTGATTCCCCTCTCTTTGTTAAGATTCCCCGCCATTTATAAGTTTCTGCTTGTCCGCCAGTGCATCCATCCTGCTCGCAACAGTCCATACGAAACAGAATCTAAATAGTGTAAGGGTTAATGTCAAACAGGTTATCTATTCATTACAGCGTTCTCCTTCGACTGTGAGGACATCGAAGATGGTGACTACGCGAACGTGGCCGAGCCCTGCTCGATCAACTACGTGTCGTGTAGCGGTGGTATGACCCTGTACCGGTCGTGTCCCAATGGTGAGTTGATAAACAGTGGTTATCGTTAGTGGTTAAGTGGTTATCGTTGTGCGACTAACTTCGAACGACGCGACGTGTATATTTATTCACTTAACAACAATAGTAATGAAATAGAAAATCAGTTGGTATTAAACAACGTCGAAATTCTTTGCAGGTCTGTTTTATGACGTGATCTCCACGACGTGCCAGCCACCCAACTTCGTCGAGGCGTGCGGCGGCATTGCCACCACCGAAGCGACCATCACCACCGTCAGTCAGGAGCCGATTCGTTAGTTGTATAATGGGTTCATTCATCGTTTTATACTGTGTTCATATTTGGTTCATCTCGTCTTATATTAGGTAGTGTTGATCGTTCAACGTTGAGTTTGGTTACAGGGTTGTTTAACCGATAACCACTCATTACTCTTGATCGATGAAGAGTATCGATTTAGTCTCGAGTATTGACGTGTTTTTGATATTTTGCAGCCGACAAAATGTGCACGGATGACACGCTGACCTACTACGCGCCCAACCCCGAAAACGCGTGCTCCAACATGTACTACATGTGCGATAATGGTCGGCGTTTTAACTTTTTATGTTTTACGGTAATCAGTTTTTCGTTAATTTAGAAATTTCTTATAATTTTGTTGTTTTGCTGCGAGTTAGAAATAGAGTTTTGTTCCTGTTTTCGTTGTTTTTAACACCTGCTCTGCTGCGAGTTTGAAATTATTATTTTAATCATGTGAATTTGTTGTTTTTGAAAACTGCTGGGCGTCGATTTGATCGTTCCGTTTCAAACAGTTTTCTACGTTTGCAGGCGTGCCCAGTCGTCACTTGTGTGCGGCGGATAATCTGGCGTTCGACATCGACGCTGAGCTGTGCGATGATCCGGCTTATGTGCCCGCTTGTGGAGGTGTGCGCACCACGACACAGGTGCCGACCACCACTCTGGCTGCTGAACCCAGTTGGTTAACTTTACATTGCCGGTTAATTATCAACCTGTTACATGATTTATCTTTTTTCAGTGTATCTTTTTTCAGTGTTTCCGTTCAAAGTATTTTTGTGCATTTTAGTGTTTCCGTTCTCGTGCGATGGCCATGAAGACGGTCACTTTGCCAACCCCGATGCGCCATGCACCGACGAGTACGTGTCGTGCTCAGGTGGACAGATTTTCTACCGGTTGGTTGTAGAGTTCTGATGTACCGACATTGTTGAGTGTTGGGTATAATTACCACACATTATTGGGTGTTGGGGATGTTTACCGGACATTAATGGGTGTATTTTCAGCAAATGCCCCGAAGGCCTGGTGTTCGACAAGGATACCAAGCTGTGTCTGTATGGTGAGCACGTGACCGGATGCGGTGGTGAGCCGACCCAGCCTGTGGAGACGACCACGCGCGCCACTGAACCCATGCGTTCGTTTCTGTTCAAGTTTTCCTATATTTTTAACAAAATTACTCTGCTGTTTCCGCAAACTAAAAAATTCTAAACTACCTAGCGATTTTAACGGAAATTTTCAAATTCACTGTGGCTGTCGTGACGTTGTGAAAACTTTGGTTTAACAAATTATGTTTGCAGCCGACCGCCTGTGCACGGATGTGGATAGCGTGTACTACACGTCCAATCCGGACAACGCGTGCTCCAACATGTACTACGTGTGCAACTACGGTGTGCCCTCGCGTCACGTTTGTGCCCGGCCCCATCTGGCATTCGACATTGATGCCGTCGGTTGTTATGAACGCATGTACGTGCCGGCTTGTGGCGGTGCCAACACTGAACCCACTCAGGCCACGACCACCAAGGCGCCCGCGCCTAGTTAGTGCCATTTTTGGGGTGATATTCACTGGCGGATGAGCGAAATCTCTAAAATAGAGTGGTATTTTGTGGTATTTTGTCAAAGAAAGGGGAGTGGGCAAGTTTGAGGCCATTTTATCTACACCTTTGACGTTTTCAAAAAGTAGTATGGTATGACGTTTTCAAAAAGTAGTATGGTATGACGTTCGCTTTTTTCTGGATTGCTCTGTTCAGACTTCGTTCTGTTTGGGAAGTTTTAGCTTTGTTCTGAATTGTGCTCGGTTCGGTCCACTTTAGCTTTAATCCGCATTTCTTTTTGGTAAATTTTAGCTTTTTTTCTGAATTGTGCTCGGTTCGGTCAACTTTAGCTTCATTCCGCATTGCAGTGTTCGACTTCACCTGTGACGGCCAGGCGGATGGTGACTACGCCGATACGGATTCGCCCTGCTCCAAATATTACGCATCGTGTTCAGGTAGACTAATACGTGTTTTTATCTGCTTATTTTATGAGAATTTTCATTTATATCTGCTCAGATTATTCATTCTTTGAATTACGTTCAGAATCCTAATTGGAATTTCTTTAGGCGGTCATACGTATTTCCGCGAATGCCCGGGAGATCTGGTATATGACGCGTCGACCGGTCTGTGCTTGCCAGCTGACTTCGTGACGAACTGCGGCGGAGTGTCCACCACCACCGCCGAGATCATCACCGTCAGTCAGGAGCCGATTCGTTGGTTTCTCTTCGGTACCCTTGTATACATGCTTGAAAAATTAACTTTTCTTGGCATGGCACTACAAAGAAAAAAATTGAACGGAAGGAGGAACGGAAGGAGTCAATGATAGGTTACATTCACTTGGAATTTCAGCCGAGAAAATGTGCGAGGACGATTCGACGACGTACTACGCGCCCGACCCGAACACTTCCAAATGCTCGCCCATCTTCTACATGTGCAGCTACGGTGTGGCCACCCGGCATCGTTGTGCCGCCGATAACTTGCGGTTGGTTGTCGTTGGGCATTGTGGTTGGTTGTCGTTGGGCTGTACGAATGATTGTATTAGGCGTATAGGCAGTACGAAATAATACAATCACAAAGTGCTAACAGTACTGGATTAATAAATTATTTGATTTACTTTTCAGTTTCGACTGGGACCTGAACATCTGCCTGGAACCGGAGTACATCCCTGAGTGCGGCGGTTCGCCGACGACATCCGTCATTACCACAACTGCCGCGCCCGCCGATGATCGTTGGTGCTTTACTTAAAAAGTATTAAATAACTGACCTGAACTAAAGAGACCTAATCCTAAATAATATTAACGCTAATCTCCTCTGATTGCAGCGTTTTCGTTCTCGTGCGCTGACAAGGAAAGTGGTGACTACGCCAGCCCCGAAGCCTGCAGCAACGATTACGTGTCCTGCTCCGGTTAGTACTCACAAGTCACAACTTATCAAAAATTTGCATCCATTTTTTACTCAAAAAATGCTCAATTCTTATATAGAAGATTGCAAGTTTTTCAGTATTTACTTGCTACCCTTTTTCAGGCGGTCGCACCTTCTTCCGTTCGTGCCCCGTGGGTCTGGTGTTCGATTCGGCGACTAATCTCTGCCTGCGCGCCGCTGAACTGCCGCAGTGCGGTGGTGTGGAGACGACCACCGTCGAAACGACCACGCTCAGTCTCGAACCCATTCGTTGGTTGTCGCTCTACATTTTCGTAATATGAACGTGCCAATTTTTACCATTCGATTGCTTTCGCTGTTTACCTAACCGATTTAATATCGATTGCTTTCGCTTTTTACCTAACCGATTTAATATTAAGTTCTCTCTTCGGCGAGTTTGAAAAATGCAGGTACTTCCTCAACGTGTAGGTATAACGTTAGATTTCACTTTTTGGATAAGCAAGCCGACCGATTACGTAAAAGATAAGCTGTCGACCAAAAGGACCATTTATGGGAAGGATGAGCGTAAGCTGTCGACCAACCATGAGTACTTACTATTCCTTGTTGAATACTTACTATTCCTTGTTGAATACTATTCTTTCCAGCCGATCGCATGTGCCCGGACGTGGCCTCGGCCTACTACGCGCCCAACCCGGAGAACGAGTGCTCGCACATCTTCTACATGTGCAACTACGGCAATCCATCACGTCACTTCTGCCCCACCAGTCGGCTGGCGTTCGACATTGAAATCGAAATGTGCCAGCTGAAGGAGAACGTACCAGCCTGCGGTGGCACTCGAACCACCACCGCACCCACCGAAGCGCCGACCACTCAGGCCGAGCCATGTTGGTGGATGGGGCGAATCACTATAATTATGCTTTTTTCAACTATTTGACATCTAAATGTATGTGGTTTGAATCACTAAATAAGCCAGCTGCACATGCAGCGACACACTCGAATGAAATAGCAGTTTCATTTAGCTATTCATTTAGCTATATTCTGGATGGAATCGAGTCACTGGGTTTCATTTTAACTGTTTGACTGTTTGACCACCGTTTCAGCCACTAAGTACAACTGTGCCGGAAAGCCAGATGGTGACTACGTGATCGCCGCTGGTGAGTGCGAACACAGCTACGTGACCTGCTCAAATGGATACGTCTACTACAGGTGACTAGAATACCAAAACATGTATTCAGTGTAGGTGAAATCTTATTCAGTGTAGGTGAAATCTTAAACCGACTACACTGACATTAAAAATTGATCTTAAACTGACTACACTGACATTAAAAATTGACTCATTCCGATTCCGAAGACTATAAACTGACATGATTCCTATAAACTTATTCCGACATCATTCCGAAGAGATTCCGAATAACTGCGTCCTGCATCAATTATCATTTTAAGGAGCTGTCCGGGCAAGCTGTACTTCGACGAAGCGACCAGCCAATGTCTGGGCAAAAAGCTGATCGAGGCTTGCGGTGGCAAAGCCAACGATGTCCCAGGTAACGGTTTTTAGTTCACTACATTCAGTGGCTTCTTTGGGCACGTGATGAAAACTCATGGGTTAAAAGAGATTATGAATTCAAAAAGATTGCAAAAAGCCGCGTTTCAGAATGCCGCGTTCCAAGTTAGAATTATCTTTGAATTCGAGTCAGCATGCTTAATTTTTTTTGTGTTGACGTCTTGATAAATGAGGTGAAGTTAAGGGATTGAGGTGCCGACGTAATAACGCAAATTTTCGTTTCAGTCAACTCAAACGTCGTCCTGCTGTCAGCCAAGAAGCCCGAGCAACCAGCTGCACCCGGTAATTGAATTTCACTCTTAACTTTTAATTTTATTTTTTCAGTTTTCCTTGTATTTTCTTTTCACTTCACTCACGTTATTATTGATGCACCTTCACCAGAAATTTTATAGTTGTGCGCAATCCGATAATTGTGGTCAATAGTTGTACCCTTAATTACCCTGCCCTGATCCACTTTCGTGCTCCGTTCCAGCGACAACCAACATCCAACCGACCGCTGCTGATCTCTCACCTTTCTACAAATCCTCATCGGATCTTGCTTCTCCACCAAACGATCAGCACCAACGATCGAAGCGTTATGCTAACACGCCTAAAAGTAAAATTGTTCCGAATGAAATGCCCTCGGACAACCTCTTAACTTCGAATGAAACGCCGTCAGACAACCTCTCCACCTTCATGACGTCCATCTCCAGGGACCTTGCCGAGAAGGTGCAGGCCGCTCAGCAGTACATGGTCAAATCTCGTGCCGACACCCTCCAAGCCGCCGCTCACGTCCGCGCCGATGAAATAAAGAAACTCGATGACCTGCTTGATGAAGATACAAAACTGGAATCACAGATGCGACCGTACGTGGTCAAGATCCAGGAACGCCTGCTGGAGGGGCAAGAACAGGTGGAGAAAATGGTCAAGCAAATGGGCAGCGTCTTGGAAGAACAGGCGATGCTGATTGGACAGGATGAGCAGCTGCTACATCAAGTAGTGCAGGCTCGCGAGCAGGACGATATTCAACAGCGTATCGTCTCTGAGCTGCTGAGACGCGGTGATTTTGCCGAATTTCAACGACTGCAGACGTTACAAGTCAATGGTGGCAATTACACGACGGAGGACGCTCAGAAATACCTGGAGGAGTATCTGACGAAGCAGGACGCTCTGATTCCGAAGATGGCTGAAGATTTACCGGAAATGATCGTCGAAATCTCCGATCAGATGCCCGACCTCGTTGACTTGGCTGACCAACTGCCGTTCGTGCCCGAACAATTAATTCTGGATATGATTCCGCCACGATCGTCCAACGGCCAACCACCATCCGAATACCGTCAACTCTTGAACAGCATCCGCGCCCAGTACGTCGAACTCTTGAACATTCGTCGCAACTTCCACTCGAGCGTACTCCAGCGACTGCGCAAGACATCTACCGATCCGACACCATCCGAGGTTCAGATACCATCTGATAGAATCATCCAACTGATCACTGGTATCCGATCGGACTATACCAGACTGACGGAGATTCGGCGTACGTGGCTGGAGAATTTCTTTGCCACATTCCGTCAACGACTGGCCGAGTCGGCCGGCGAATTCCATGCCGAGTTTTCTACTTTTGGTGTGCCCACGTCGGCGGGCAGTCGAACCCGTATTCCGGTGGATCCCCGATCGGAGTACCCCACTTCAGGAGCAGGTTGGTGCGCTGATGTGGAGCGATGACGGTGGAGCGATGGGGAGATCTGGGTCAAATCCTGATCAGTTTTTGAAACAACTCTGGCAAATAAAATACTGAAATTTGAACCCCCGAGGTCTTCTCGTTTCCACCGGTCAGGATCACAATCGGCCACCGACCATGCTGTCAGAGCCAGAGCAGTTTTTTAAGCATGAATGCCTGATTTCAGCTGCCAAAGTTCGTCCGACCGTTGTTGTTGCTTCGCCGGCTCCCGTCGCTCCGCCACCAACTCCGGCCGTTGATCCGCCGGCACCTGTAGCTCCACCCAAAGTTCGTCCGACCGTTGTTGTTGCCTCGCCGGCTCCTGTAGCTCCACCGGCACCTGTGGCTCCACCAGCACCTGTGGCTCCACCAGCACCTGTGGCTCCACCAGCACCTGTGGCTCCGCCAGCACCTCCGGCACGCCAGGACTTCGACGTCACTCCGGCCGTCGTCAACGGACAGTTGTCTGGTTGGTTTTACCTGAATTCCTAGTAATATTCTGAATTTCTCCTAGTAATCTTCTGTTCTGAACTCACTAGTATCTGCTGAACTAGTATCTGCTGATTTCCTAGTAGTAATCTTTTAGTTGTAATTAGAAATATTGTAAAAATTTAAGAAAAAAGAAATTCGGCTCGGTAATTTCGAAATTATCGTATCGTTTAATGATATGATTTATGAGCCCATCCGATTTATTCAGGCGATGCGTTCAACACGATGAAGCCTTTCTGTACGGGTCGTGAGCCCGGTTTCTACCCCTCAACCACGGTCTGCGATGCGTACTACCTGTGCGATGTCGACGGGTCGATCTGGGGTTTCCGCTGCGACGAAGGCCTGCACTTTGACTACCTGATAACCGAGTCGTGCCAGCTCCAGGAGGACGTTCGATGTGACGCCAGCATGCCCTTCGGTTGGTACTAAAAACGTTTTAGGGTGGGGTTCTCTTATCCAGTCGAGAATATAGATTCGTTGTCGTTATCGAAACCACTGACGGACGAGCTAATCATCCAAAGAGGGGAATTGGGAGAAATGGCTACTTTTTGAAAGAACCAAAGAGGGGAGGCTACTTTTTGAAAGAACCAAAGAGGGGAATTTAACTTTTCCCTCCCCTTCTCGTCCACTAGTTGTCGAAACAGTTATAAAATTCAATGCAAATTCATTCATTCTGATGAAAATTCAATAATAATTCTCCGATTAAATTTCAGAATATTCAAAAAAATTGTTTTTAAAGACTCATTGGTTGACGTATGGACATCGTAATAATCGTATAACACATGACTCGATTGGTTGTCGTATGAACATCGTAAATTGGTTGTCGTATGGACATCGTAATAATCGTACAACACTGTTTCAGCTCCGCAGTACTTCTGCAAAGGTCTGAGCAACGGCCAGCACCCCCATCCGCTCGACTGTCGCAAACACATCATGTGCCTCTCTGACAAGGTTTGTGTTTCTGTTACTTTTTCTCAATTTTAATTAGTTTTATAAATTTTTGTCTTTCATTAGATGTTTTGTCCGAACACGCCCATCCCACCTCACATAAAAATTATCTTGTGTCTAATTGATTTAAATTACATCCGGAATTATATTGTGTGTGTGTCTATTTGATTTAAAAATTACCATCCTGTGTGTGTCTATTTGATTTAAAAATTACCATCCTATTTTGTCTAATTGATTTAACTTACACCCGTTCTATGCCAGGTGATCGAAGTAGCGTGTCCGTCCACGGCCAAGCCCTGGTACAACTACCTCACCAAGTCGTGCGAAGCGGCGGCCGTCAACTGCCCCGCCAACGCCTCGGTCAACACTCCCGATAACATTATTACGCATGACCGCAATCAGCAGTAAACCTGATTTGGTAGTTTTCTGTTGTAATTGTAGACTCTAGGATATCCAATTTTATAGTTATTATGCCGATGGTTCATTTTTGTATGCCCTTGTTACTTACTTAGAAATATTGATTTTTGCTTGAAGTTAACCTTGGTTTTTGTCACCTTGTCATGCCATCATGGATCAGGCACTCACGCCCTCATGCATACCGAATCTCACATACTTCAATCGGTCAGGGTCCGACTAGGCAGCGTTGAGGCCATTCTTTATTCTTATAAAACTGAACGTCAATTATTTAAAACTTCGAAAAAGTTTTCAAAATAAAAATTCGAATAAAGGAACGGTTGCTCCGTAAATACGCTGTATTCTGGTATTGTGATCAACGCCATTGTCGTCTCACTTTATTTATTTATTTTTATTTAACGCTGTATTTATTATTATTTAACGCTGTATTTATTATTAATATTTAACGCTGTATTTATGGCTGCTTATTTAACCCTGTATTTATGGCTTTTTATAGTTATTTATATTATTAGCTTAGATTCAGTTTAGTTTTATGCTTGTTATGCTTTGTTCATATGCCAGTCGGGTACACGCAAGATTTCTATTCATTGTCATACTGTCATAATACTTGTTAATCCACTTTATATACCGAGTTGCTTTGCTGCGATATGCTTGTATGGTGATATTCATTTGTTCTTTTAAGAAAATTTATTTATTTGCACTTTTTAAGATTCATTTTTATTTTATGTACACTACACAAGCTGTGATTTATAACGTATTCATAAAGAATTCGGTATGGTAATTTGTGCGCATTTATTATTTGGTCGCATTTAATATTTGGTATGTTAATAAAATAGTAATCGGTAACTAAACTCGTTGGTTCTTCGAATACATGCCTAAACGGTATTTTGAACCGTTATAATTTTTATTTAACGTTAATTATACCTTTGAGAAAATACACTTGAATACTTAACTCCACCTCAACAAAACTTGTGTAATTCGCTGTAACTTGTAAATTTTCTTTCTGAAACTCCGTTCAGCAAAATCACAGCGTCTGTCTGTTGCCTTCCTTCACGTGAGCTGGAGTATAGAACTGACCAAATGTTTGCAGCGATGATGCATTGCGCCAACGGTTGGCGTCTGCCAACGGATTCGGTTCGTTGTTACAAAGATAATTGAAAATTATGGATGAGAAGGTTTTTACTTGAAAAAAGACAAATCAAATGTGTTGTACCACTGCTCTTACCTCACAATTTCACCAACTCAATCATTCTCTCACTTCTCACTACTCACTCATCCCCTGACTCACTCGCTCACACACTCACTCAGTTACTTGCTCACCAACTTATTCATTCACTCACCCACCCAACTACTCACTCACTCGTCACTCATCTCACTCACTCACTAAGTTACTCAACAACTTATTCACTCACTCACTCCCTTACTCATTCCCTCATTCATTCCGTTACTTCCTCACTCTTTAACTGACTCACTCACTCATCTACCCACTCACTCATTCCGTCACTTCCTCACTCACTCATCTACTTTCCCACTCGTGACTCCCTCACTCAGTCACTCACTTATTCATCTACTCACCCACTTACTCACTCATTCATTCCCTCACTCACTCACTCTGTTACTCAATCACTCACCAACTTATTCCTTTACTCACTTACTTACTTATTTCCCTCTCTCCTCACTCATCTACTCACTCATTCCGTCACTCCCTCACTCACTCTTCTACTCAATCTCCTACTTTTCATTCAGTCACTCACTCGTCGGCTCACTCACCCACGTACTCACTCATTCACTCACTCGCTGACAAACTCACTCACTCGTTCACTCACTTTTTTCACTCACTCACTCACCAACTTATCTACTCACTCACTCATTCACTCCCTAACTTATTTATTTATTGTCTCGATCATTGGGTCAGGAAAACATACAAGGAGAGTAAACGGGAAAAGTAATAGGTTGATCGGAAAGCAAATAATTACAAATAATTACAAATATTATTCACATAAAGAATTAATAAATTAAAGCATATTGATATCCCGCTGTTCAATAAATTTACTGATTAATTTGCGATTTTTAAGATCACCTTTGGGTATTTTTTCATAAGTGTTAAGGACTCTTTTGGACCAGAAATTAGCGTAGATGGAAGTCAAAAAGCGGGTTTTAAAAAGAGCATTACGGGTATTACTGGTTGATAATTGAAAAGGATTAAAATTTAGATATAAAGAATTTGCAAAATAATCACGAACGGCAACAAGATCATTGGTCAATAATCTATTTTCAATGGTAGGTAAGCCAATCGAATTAAGTCTATCTATGTATGGTATATCGAAAAGATTTAAAGTATACAAAGTAAACTTTTTTTGTATTGACTCAAGATCTTTAAGTTGTTTTTTAGTACTATATATTATGGCAGGAGAACAATAATCAATTATAGGTAATATAAATGTTTTAAATAGTTGTATATGAAATAAGGGATCCTTGGCATAAAATGTATTACGAAGAATAGCTACCTTTTGATTAGCTTTGTGTGTTATGTTAGAGATATGTTGATTAAACGAGAGTTTAGAATCAATAATAACACCAAGATCCCTAACCTGATCAACAGCAGTAATAGGAATTCCATCAGCATGATAAATATATTCAGGATTGTTGGCTCCGAAATGAATTGTTAGCGATTTACTATTGTTGAGGGACATGCCATTGTTTTTGCACCATAAGATTATGTTATTGACATCACTTTGGAGTTCCAAGCAATTAGTGACAGAATGAACCGGTTGTAAGATTTTAGAATCATCAGCATAAAAAAATGGACATTTAATAATGTTAATTAAATCAAAGGTGAAGATTACAAATAGAATAGGTCCAAGGACAGTACCTTGAGGTACACCACTAAGGACTGGTTTGTAAGATGAAGTACAATTATTAAAGCGAACGGCCTGAGACCTGTTTGTGAGCCAGTTTTGAATGATGGAGATAAGATGTGTGTTAACTTTATATTTATGTAATTTAGCAATAAGAAATTTATGAGGTACTTTGTCAAAGGCCTTCGCAAAATCTAAATAGATTACATCGACAGGTATACGATTATCAATATAGGTAAGGATATTGTGAATGTATGAGAGAAGATTTCCACAAGTTGATCTACCGGTAATGAAACCGAATTGGTGAGGTGAGATTAGACAATTGGCATTAAAATGTTCAAGAAGTAAGTCCTTGAGGAAATATTCAAATAGCTTGCCGTCTGAGCAGGTAATTGAGATAGGACGAAACTGAGTAACTGAATCAGGAGAGGGTAGCTTAGGTATCGGAGTAATTGTGCTAAGACGCCAAGCATCTGGAATGACCCGTTTCGATATAACGACATTGAATAATTTAGACAAAGGAATACTAAAGCAATGGACAAATTTTTTGAGCAAAAAAGGAGAAAAATCATTTGTGACATGAGTTAATTTGTTTGAAAGCATATTAGTATATTTTACAATATCATCAGGTGTAAAAAATGGAACCGATTGAATATAATCAATTGACGGTAGGTCAAAATTGCAACAAAGAAGAATATCATCATCAGAATAATCAGTGTTATTAAATGTAGACGAAAAGAAAATTGAAAAGGCATTTGCGGCAGATGCATCATCAACAATTGGTAGCCCAAAACTATCATTAGTTGGTCTTGAAGAAGTAATATTAGGAAGTTTTTGTTTAATGTATTTCCAAAAAGTTCTAGAGTTTTGGTTACGAAGTTGATTATTATCGTGTAAAATGTCATCCGCTTTTTTACGTGCAATAAAGGCTTTTTCGGCAAGATAGTATGAAATCTTGGTGTCAAGTGAAACAGGGTTAGCCTGAAATTTACGACGAAGTCTTTCTGCACTATGATATAAATTGATACAGGTCCTACTGAAACCTGATCCGTTCTTGGGTTTAGTATAAGGGACATAATTTTCTACTATGAAATCGAGATGTGATATTATTGTTTCATAGAAATTGTTAGCATCATGGCAAAGTTGAAATTCTGAGTGCCAAATTATGGAGTTCAGGTATTTAATGGTTTCTTGAGCGTCAATTTTATGAAAATTTTTGTAAGTTTGGTTAGTGTCAGTATTGGGTAGCTGAGAAATAGGAGTATTAAAACTGAATGATATAGTTTTGTGATCAGTGAAGAACTCACTCACTCTGTTACTTAATCACTCACTCTCACTCAATTACTCTCTGTCTCATTCACTCAATCACTCACTAACTCGAAAATTTTTGTATAATGAAAAATTTGAATCCCAAATGACTTTCATTATCGAGAAATATTTCACGACGGTAGACAATTTCCCTTACACTATTTTGGACTTTTTTTGCATTCCCCTATGTTTCACCAGCCTAATCTCAAAACTCCCGTGCAACTCGATTCGGATAGTCACCATTCTTTTCATAAATTTATGACGATTCCTTTCTCGGGCCTTCGAGGAGAGCTCGCTTGAGAGCCGATCCTAGGACGTGCATGGCGCCGATCATGTTAGTTGAAAATTCCTTGGATCTCGCCCGTCGAGTGTCGATCAATCCGATTTTGCAGACCGCAGCATAACTGATATCGTGTCTCTCGCTTTTATTCAGCTCGGTAAAGTTGTATTCACTTTTGTTTTCTTTCCAGCACAGACACAAGTTTCGTAACATCTAAATAACAGTTGAAATTTGAAAACCAAATCGCAAATGGCGAAAAAAATTTCTAGTCTCCAAAATAAGAACCCGTGTCTTTCGAGTTTCTAAAATCAGCGTGGGTGGACTTTTATGGTTACCCCAGACTTTTAAGGTACTTACCAACTGAACGATTCACTGATAAAAGAGCCTACTTTCGTTTGTTACTCGGTCTCGTTAAACCGGTGAATACAGTTTGGAGTATCGTCAATGTCAGCGGGGGAACTTGAAATGAATCTACGCTCCTGGGTGACGTTGATTTCAGTGATGATGTTGTTTTTTTTAATAGATTTAGTGAACAATGGTAAATTAATCAATGTTATTGAGTTGTTTTCCTTCCTTGTAATAGCTCCTTTTCTATAATTAGGTAAGGTGAGGATCAAGATCGTTCATACCACAATAATGGTCTGACTTACTGTCGGCCACATTTGTGCGGTTTTAAAGAAATTGTTTCAAGTATCAAGTTAGTGTTATCATGAAGTTAGAACTGACAGGCTAAATCTTCAAGGGATTCTTATTCCTAACAAGTATATCCAATTATGTTCTAAGTTATCAGTCCCACTTTTTCATATTCAGAACCGAGTAAACTACTATTCTGGTATGCTTTATGTAAACATGTCACGTCTTTTTATATTCATCCCACCTCAAGTTCCGAACTCTGTTAAACATGGCGTTTTTTTCTTCTCCATTTAAAATCGAACTGGATTTTGTTAAACCGCCTTTTGCCATTATTTAGTTAAGTGAAGTGAAATTAAATTGTTTTCGTCAGTTAACCGTGATTGGTTTCTTTCTGCTGTAGTCTGTCTAGTCTGGTGCGTAGGGCGCTAGCCACGTAAACTGGCGGTCCTTAGTTCGAAACTTGACTTAAGACACACACAGATCCTGACGCGTTGTTTGGGGTTTCTGCCATTCACTGGCGGACGAGCTAATCCTCCAAAGGGAGAGGAATTTCATCAAAGAGGGGTGAATCGGCAGTTTTCAGACCATTTTACATACACCTTAGGGAACAAATTCTACTTTTTGAAATTGCCAAAGAGGGGGGAATTCCACTTTTCCCTCCCCTTCTCGTCCGCTAGTGCTGCCATTGCCCGTCACTTTATTCAACCTCTCTGGCTACTACGAAAACACCATTCTGATATGGTATTAGTGTCCTAGAAGTCTTAGTAAAAGAAATATTTAGTTCCATCATTTAATTAACAGTCAAGTTTCCATGACCATGCTTCGAAGAAAACATCATCGGGGTTTGCATTCTGACTCTACTTTTGACAGTCAACTCTGAACTATGAATTTTTCATCGAAACTCCAGTGAATATTGTGGTTGCTTTTGCTGTTAAAAGCAACAAAATAACAAGTCTTGCTGACATGCAAAATGGTTCAGTCTTTATCAGTATTCGTGTTGTTTTACGGCAGTGACACGGCTCCCGCTAGTAGTTAGGTCATAAGGTTGTTTCACATTGTAAACCAACTGTTCATGTATCTAATAGTCAACCGATAATGAAACACGTGAAAGTGCGTCCCGGTTGCGAAACTGTGGTGTCTTAACCATGATTTTTTCGTACAGTACACGTGAGTTTTCTCGAAACTGTGGAAGTTTCCGAATAATTAGCAGCCCATGCTGGAGCCATAAAGAACTGCCAAATGCAAATCAATATGGAAATCAAGTTGTTTCCAGTGATTTAGCACACCAGCCCATTATAGGATTTTTTCCAATCACATCATAATGTTGTTGTACAATCTACAGAACTGGAAAGATATTTTGACAGCAGATAGCAAAAATGCAAACAGTGCAGCAATATGGCACAACTGCTGTATCAACATCTTGTTTGCATGGTTGACGGTTTTACCTTTATAGTCGATTGTTCTGTTTATGTCTGGAAACACTAGGACATCTAAATTTACGTTAAACATTTGACCTATGTTATGAAATATTATGAAGACCATGGTGATTGTTTTGGAAAAGGTATAAGTATGTTGCAACCAATCATCATCAACATGCTTTTACAGTGAGATGTGAGAGTGTACTTTACATCGAACGTAACGTAGCACTGAACATTAACAATTTGGGTTTTGATTATTCTGCCCCGATTGATGAAATCTGTTTCGAAACGCTAGGCGATTTGAAACTGATGTTTTGTCATCATGCCTGTCTAGTCTAGTAATGTGGGTTATAACGTATTACGCTGTTTCGTTGTTATTCGTTCGTAGATTGAAAGAGTCATTTAATTTTATATACATAATTGATAATTTACTATATTTCATCGCACCGTTCATTTTAGAGTCGCCAAATCAATTCTCAAGTTGGTATTCTGAATTCTGATAAAATCATCATCCATTCATAGAAAAATTCAACACAGAATACCGGACAACATACAACTGATATCCGACGTCGAACAAACATAAAATTCACTCGGTCCACGAGCCATACCATTCATCGTCGACCGCCATACAAACAATGGAGTACACGGTACGTCGATCGGACACTCTGGAGCGGATCGCGGCCACCCACGATCTGACACCGTCCGAACTCATGAAGTACAATCGGCTGGCGTCGAGGATGATCTTCGAGGGTCAGACCATCCACATTCCGGCACCCGGCCAGACCCTGATCGCCAACAGACCCGCCGCCGTCAAGCGACAGAGCAAACCGAATATCGGTCCAGGTCGGTTAACGTTTTTTTTTAGTTTACTCTTTTTAATTTTTTTTCATAATTTTTTTTATTGAGAACGATTAATTTTTTTTCTGTTTTGTGATGGAGAACGCCGGGTGTGTTTTTCTCAGTCTTCGAAGGTATTGGTTGGGCATTTCACTGCTGCAGCCACTTTTTATTAGTTGATCATTGTTATGTGGATTTTTGTCAAGTACCAATCTTACAATGGGAAAGTAGAGATGTATTTTTTGGCCATTGACAGTACTGTTTTGTGGTTTTTGTGTCTTTTTCATGAACTGCTTGATTGAAAAACGTGAATTCAGATGAGTTAAGTTTTATCTTATCACTTATCACATCGTCTGTCAATTCATATAAATATACCAGCAGCACCGTCGTTTATTCCCATTCCATGTGCTCCAGTGGTGGGCAGCGGGGGGGGGGGGGGGGGGGCGCCCCCCAAAAAACAGGGCGGGAGGGTGCCCTTGATCGATCGACCGTAAGAGAGATTTTCAGAATTGACCCATTGACCGTAACGGTCAAAACTTGAGAGAATTTACTGTCAAAATGACCTAAAATTACACGAAATCGCCTATAAAACGACCAAAAATTGGTCAAAAACTTTTCAAGTTAAAATTTTTTTCAAAAATTGGTTGAAGACGTTTCAAATTTAAAAAAATCGACAAAAAATTGGTCGAAAACGTTTCAAGTTTTAAAATCAGTGTTCGTTGGATCGATTCGATGCACGATACGATGATTGATGTATGGTGCTGGATGATATACTCAGTACCGTATTATCATTATCAACAAACAGTGCGCGCCACTAGATACGTTTCTAATACAAATCAGTGGGCTAAATGCAGAAGTTTCGACGCTGTGCACTCAACTTGTCAGTTTTCAGATCTTTCTGATACAAATCTGCGGGCTTCAAAATGCAAAAATTTCGGCGCTGGGCGCCACTATGCCTGTCAATTTTCAGCTATGTTTCCAATACTAATCAATGGGCTTCAGATGCTAAGAATTCGGAGCTGTGCACCACTCAGCCTGCCAGTTTTCAAATATGTTTCTAATACAAATCAGCGCACTTCAAATGTTAAAATTTCGGCGCTGCGCGCCAGTCAGCCTGGCAGTTTTCAGATATGTTTCCTATACGAATCAGCGGGCTTCAAAATGCTTGAGTTTCGACGCTGTGCGCCACTCAGCCTGTCAGTTTTCAGATATGTTTCTAATACAAATCAGCACGCTTCAAATGCCAAAATTTCGACGCTACGCGCCACTCAGTTTGTCAGGTTTCAAATAAGTTTCTAATACAAATCAGCGGGCTTCAAAATGCCAAAATTTCGGCGCTGCGCGCCAGTCAACCTGTCAGTTTCCAGATATGTTTCTAATACAAATCAGCGCGCTTCAAATGCCAAAATTTCGGCGCTGCGCGCCAGTCAGCCTGTCAGTTTTCAGATATGTTTCTTATACAAATCGGCGGGCTTCAAAATGCTTAAGTTTTGACGCTTTGCGCCACTCAGCCTGTCAGTTTTCAGATACGTTTCTAATACTAATCAACGGGCTTCAAAATGCAAAAAAATTCAGCGCTACGCGCCAATCAGCCTGTCAGGTTTCAGATATGTTTCTAATACAAATCAGCGGGCTTCAAAATGCCAAAATTTCGACGCCGCGCGCTTTCAGTCTGTCAATTTTCTGTTATGTTTCTTATACAAATCAGCGGCTTTCAAAATGCCGAAATTTCGGTCATTATTTCAAGCCATTACTGATGTTTTTGAGTAAAAAATTCGACTTCATTTAATGTTGACCGTCATGCCCCCCCCCCCCCCAAAATCGAAACTCGGGAGGGTGCCTGACCGTAAGACCGATTTTTGAAAAAGTGTATGACCGTAACGCCATTTTGGCCAAATTCGCTGCCCACCACTGATGTGCTCTATTTATTCTAAAGCCCGTATGTTGTTTCTGCAAGCAAAAATATTGCCCAAAACGTCTGATAATGAAACATCAGACAATTAGTGTTAACACACACATCAATCATCATCACCCCATGCTATCCTGTGGTTAACTATGGAGTCAACCAAGTTAAGTTGAGGCTACCGATGTTTCATTATCAGACATTTTGGGCAATACTTTTGCTTGCAGAAACAACATACGGGCTTTATTATTGAGTCTGGGTGCTGTTCCTTGGCTTCGTGTTCTAATAGAGTAGTTGAATAGCATCAGTGTCCGATTGTATCTTGTTCCTTGTATGTATCACTTACTCGTATATGGAATGGAATGCATTGCTACACAGAGACGACCGTTCAGAATCTAATTAAAATGGTAGAAGATGGTAGAAAACGGGTCTTTTATTTTCGGCGTGAGAACGAACATCCGATGGAGTGACTTGGAACTTGATTCCATGATCGGTGTATGGCAACCACCACCACAAGTCTTGATGTGAGTGAGACAACCCAACAATAAAAACAAAAAAATATAAAAAAAACATTTTGTTTTATTGTTTTTTTTTCGACATACCCTGATCTACTGTCAGTACTGGTAATCGTATGTTCACTTCAAAATTAACTCCAACCTAATTTAATTATTGTATTGTCAGCGAAAAAATTTTTTTTGGTTTTTGTTTTGAATAGAGATTATGATCAAGTTCTACTCTATCTCTAATTCATAATTTAGTACAAATCGTTCACTCACTGTTCAGAGAGAGTTCTGCTAAACGAGTTTTCCAGCTGAAGAAATCAAGTAGTAGTGACCGATAAACGAAGCACATTATTGCCTTGTTCTTGTTCTGAACTATGATTGACGTCATGCTGGGGTGGGTGTGGGTTCCTTTCCGGTTAATAAAACCCAGTCCATTATCATTTCGTACTAGTTATTATTAAAATCTGTCTGCAGTTGTTGTAATGTAGGATTATTATTATATTTCTATTTTAGATACTGAGCGATGCAAACCTTCTACCTCGGTTGGGTGGTTGATCTGGGTTAAGAGTAATAATGGATAAGTTGAGTTAATATGGAATTTATTTTTATAATAACTTTAACCGTGTGTCCCTACGGCATTTCCGGCTCTTACAAGACGCAGATATTTTTTATCGAACTTTTAAGTGTTTTCATTTGTTCGCAAAAAAACTTTCATATAGTGAGAAAACCCAACAATAAAAAATATATATTTCTCTTGTGGCAACTTACCGTACATATTTCAGATGTTTTTTTTTCGTAACATTTGATCTTTCGTGTGCGTGCGTGCGATAGACATGAACGAATCTGAGCTCTCAAATTGATTGTGGTTGCCTGAACCCTAATTATTATTCAATCTCAGTTCAACTAATCAACTTCAGTGCTTCACTCACTTGGTCGTTATCCTTTGTTTTTCCACTAACCGGATGAATCTAGATTCTCATTAACGAAGGAAGTTAATATAATGGATTTAATATGAGCAATAGAGGTTAATTTTGTGGGATTAGTGTCCAATCGAGTTTATCGAGCGAGATTTACGCTTAATGAAAATTCAGCACTCGATTAAGTGTAATACTGCTGTTGTGGTCCGTTAGGCTTCCTCAATCAGGAACCAACCTTGTGTGATGCTTATACAGTACAGTAGTTCAATCTTATGCAAACAACGTTTTCCTTACCGTTTCACTTGTGTAGTGGAAGGTTTTCTATTTACCATACATGGATATTTTTGTTTCGGTCAGTACAAATCTTCTGAGCCAGTTGTTTGAGAGTATGTTGTAGTGAAAACAACTACAAATATTATTACTACTGTATGTTCAGCTCGCCTGGTCTTTTGATTATATTATCCGTCAAAACCAATTACTTTTAATTTACTTGAACATTAATTTTTTTGATTCTGTACTATCCGTAGTCGAATAGCAAATTATCGTTTCATTACAGTTTTTACCATGTTGAAATTACATCTGGTTCAAAAGTTTATCCAACCGTGTCAAAATTGTTTTTATGAGTTGAAAACAGTTATGGTGGTATGGCAAATATGTCTGGGTTTCTCATTATGTCCGTAGTTGTTTATGGTCAATGGATTCATCGAAATGGAAACTAATATTTTCATTCACTTAAGCTATTTTCAGTGAGATGAGCTAATTGTCATATTTTGGTACTTTTGTGTACAAACAAGTAAGTTTTACTCGACAATTAGGCTTGACGCGATTGAATAGGATGTCATTTGGTCATTGACGTCGTTGTCAACTGAGTCGGGTGGATAATACTTAGCTGAATTGTTACCTAATCCTATTTTTGGCTTTGATCACGTTTCATCAGGATTTCAATTCCAACGTTCTGCACATCATGTAACCCCCAAGCAATTGCTATAATTCATTGTTGTGTTTCTTGTTGCGGATCTTGAAGATCTTCATTGTAGTCGTGTTTCGAAGTTCCGGCTTCTTTGTTGATAACAAGAATATCAATCAACAACTTTTCTACCAGAATCAGGCCCCGACGGTCTGACGGTAATCTTATACTGATATTAGACGTGTACTCTGTGAACATGCTTACGCGAAGAAAATTATAGGGATCTGTTTGATGAAACTATAAAAAATTGAATAATTCAAATTTGTAATTTTAAGCGTATGTAGTTGAATAACTGGCGGACGAGCTAAACCTTCAAAGAGAGGGGAATTCCGTCAAAGAGGGTGGAATTGGCAGTATTCAGGCCGTTTTCTCTACACCTTCAGGAACAAATCCTACTCTTTGAAAGCGCCAAGGGGGAATTCCACCTTTCCCGCCCCTTCTCGTCCGCTAGTGAGTTGAATTGAGCAAAGTTATTCATAGCTGACGACAGTGATTACGTATCCATTGTATACACCCACTGGCGGACGAGAAGTGGAATTCCCCCTCTTTGGCGGTTTCAAAAAGTAGAATTTGTTCATGAAAGTGTAGGTAAAATGGCAACATTTCTGCCAATTCCTTCCTCTTTAGAGAAATTCCCCTCCCTTTAGAGGATTAGCTCGTCCGCCAGTGGTATACACCCACAATGCACGACCAATTAACCCGGTCATTCATCAATGATTACTAATCTTGGTGGCTTACAGCACAGTCGGATGAGCTAATCCTCTAAAGGGAGGGAAATTTCATCAAAGAGGGGGTGAATTGGGAGTTTTCAGGGCGTTTTACCTGCATACATTTTAAGGAGGTATAAATATTACTTTTCAAGAAACGACAAAGATAGGGGAATTCCACTTTTTCCTTCTTTCCTCGTCCGCTAGTGGCTTACAGTTGTTGCTAAGTTTCGCCCACTGAGTTGTATTGTCATTCAAGTTGACGTGTTAAGCTGGTTGGAACTTGTAAGGAGGGCGAGGTTAATGGTTATCGGTGGAGCTTGATTTTGACTATGGAACCTCCGTCCTCTAGCTAGGCTAGGAAAGGGCATCGAGGCTGAAATACTAACTTAAGTAGGGTTGGTGCCTACGAGTTTCGTCTCTTATGCAAGGCTCGTCTAGACTCATTATTGGCAAACCATCAGTCACTACGTAGTACTTGATGAGTGAACCAATAAATAAGATTGCTTCTTTCTTGCCTCTAACCTGGTTGTGTGCATGGAATGGCATATAAAAAATAACTTTTTTCGATATTACAGTTCATGATATATTACTTGTGCCTGAAAATTTCCATGATTTTTACACAAATATAAATAAATAAATATAAAAAATGTAAATCCCCGTTTTCTCTTCTTTTATGCCAAACCATGCCAATAAATAAGATGGCTTCTTTCTTGCCTATAACCTGGTTGTGTGCTGGGTAGTGATCAGTTTTGCAGTAAATCATGTGTACTGTAGGGCTGACTTACGGTGAAACCAAGACAGACGACAGTAAATCCATTTCATTAATGAATTCAGACAAAAGCAGAATCTAGCCGACTTGGATAGATTTATGCGTAATAATAGAAAAAATCTAGGATACTATTGTACTAGCTATGGGAAACTATCCCTTGAAAGTTGGCACTAGCGGACGAGATGGGGCGGGAAAAGTGGGGAAGGGGACCTCTTTGGCGTTTTCAAAAAAGTTGAATTTGGTTACCTAAGATGTAGAATAAATGGCATGAAAACTGCGAATTCCCCTCCCTTTGGAGGATTAGCTCGTCGACAGATCGCAAGTTAATCCAATTCAATTTGTTCAGTATTCGTTCAGTTCAAGCAACAACCTTCAGAAAACTGGTGAGCCGAATCCAACAGCAGCCCAGCCGGATGCATTGTGCACTAGCGGACGAGACGGGCAGGGAAAAGTGGAATTCCCCCTCTATGGCGGTTTCAAAAAGTCGAGTTTGTTTTTTAAGGTGTAGTTGAAACGGCTTTATTTTTGCAAATTCCCCCCTCTACGGAAAGATTCCCCTCCCTTTGGAGGTTCGGAAGGTCCGCCAGTGCATTGTGGTCGTGTCGTCGTGCACTGGCGGACGAGCTAATCCTCCAAAGGGAAGGGAATTTTGTCAAAGATGGGGGAATCGGCAGTTTTCAGGTCATTTTACTTACACCCTGCGGAACAAATGTCACTTTTTGAAACCGCCAAAGAGGGGGGAATTCCACTTTTCCCACCCCTTCTCGTCCGCTAGTGTCATCGTGATTGAATCTGTCTGCATCGTTGTCGACTATAAATATTCGGTGGTCTGTTCCACTAGTGGACGAGAAGGGGTGGGAAAAGTGGAATACCCCCTCTTTGGCGTTTTCAAAAAGTAGAATTTGTTCCCTAAGATGTAGGTAAAATGACCTGAAAACTGCCAATTCCCCCTCTTTGAAGAAATTCCCCTCAATTTGAAAAATTCACTTGTCCGCCAGTGGTCGGCTCTGCTCCGTTACCATGGGTGGGTGGACAAGCGTATCATTCAGAACCCAGACTCGGACGGACTCACCGAAATTGGGAGAATCGGCGATTTTCATGTTTTTGCCTCTTAACTCGTGAAATACTCAGCCATGTTTCCTCCAGCTTTGGAAGAGCGGAATTCGGATTTCCTCTCGCGGTTTCTGCGCTATTTAAGGGTTACGGTAGGACTACAGTGGATTCGGGGGTATCCGGTCGGTGGCATGTATGCCGGGCCACTTGCGGACGATAAGGGGAGGGAAATGGAAAAGTGGAATCCCCCCCCTCTTTGGCGTTTTTAAAAACTAGAATTTGCTCCCTAAGGTGTAGGTTAAATGCCCTGCTTATTGCCAGTTCCCCTCTTTAGAGAGACTGCCCTCCCTTTGGAGGTTTCGCTCGTCCGCCAGTGTATGCGGGCGGGGCGGTTCGGTCAGCTCTGAGCTCTGTATCGCCTCCATAGATAGCCGACTTATGTAGTTCTTTTCTGTGTTCATATTATTGTAGATACTATACGTCATATCCTGTGACCTTTGGTTCATTTGTCGAACCAATAATAAAGTTCTATTACAAACGTAGTGGGTTGAGTACGTAACACTTTATTATTATTTTTAACCAGAATCTACTTGCATGGTGATTGTTGGGTTACTGCAACTAGTTGAAATATCGATTAATAATACAATTATAAAATTGTGGTGCCGTGCCTATGTATGTAGCTTAGACTACGTGCCTACTGTATTTACAAACATGTTATTTCGGTTCGGTATGGTTTTCTTTTTTAGGAACCATATGTATGTACACACTGACTGACTCACTAGCGGACGAGAAGGGGGAAAGTGGAATTCCCCCTCTTTGGCGCTTTGAAAAAGTTGAATTTATTCTCTAAGGTGTAGGTAAAATGGTCTAAAACTGTCTATTCCCCCCTCTTTGATGAAATTCCCCTCCCTTTGGAGGATAAGCTCGTCCGCCAGTGGACTGACTGATACACATGCTCGAGTGCCATCGGATACTCGTTTCAATTAGGAGTGCTTTATAAGACGTAGTTTTTTCTAGAATCTGTACACATTCGATCGACTAATGTTGTTACTGTTGTTGTTGTTGTTGTTGTTGTTGTTGTTGTTGTTGTTGTTGTTGTTGTTGTTGTTACTGTTTTTTGTTGTTGTTAACGTTGTTGTTGTTGTTACTGTTTTTTGTTGTTGTTAACGTTGTTGTTACTGTTACTGTTGTGTTGTTGTTGTTACTGTTTTGAATGTTGTTATTGTTGTTGTTGTTGTTGTTGGTGTTGTTGTTGTTGTTGACTGTTGTTATTGTTGTTGTTGCTGTTGCGCAAACGCATGCCGTTGAGATGGTGGTGCCGATTTGCATGTTTCGTAAGATGATTTTTTAAAATGAAGGGTGGCTGTAACAAGGCTCGTGTCTGCCAACCAAATGTGAGGTAAATTCAGAAGTCACCAAAGTGTTTTATCCTTGCGTCGAGCTGCTTAATGAATCATTACACTATCGATCTCGCTTGTTTTTTTCGTCTGATGACATTTGATGTTAGTGGAAAGAAGATTGGGCACATCTCGCTCGGGTGGGACACTCTGTTTACGACCGACCGTGAAAATGTTGCTATTTCTGGCATGGACTTGGCCGTGATTGCTTCATGGTGCACAACATGGCATACATACATATACTTGGCACACTGGCGGACTTGCTAATCCTTCAAAGGGAGGGGAATTTCTCCGAAGAGGGGTGAATCGACAGTTTTGATGCTATTTTACCTACACCTTAGGGAACGCCAAAGAGGGGCGAATTCCACTTTTTCCACCCCTTCTCGTCCGCTAGTGACTTGGCATCTGCATGTGACAAGTGGTCTCATGAGACTCGTGTAAGTTTATACTTTTTTGCTGTGGTGTGTCGCGCGTTACGATGCGACATGTTGTATGCCCCGTCTCAGCGCAGATCTGTCACGTGTTAGGCCGTTTAGTCACAAAATGTCGCGCAATATTTGCAGTTTCATTGTTTGTGCAACTTTGAAAATAATCGTGTGACAACCGTAAAAAATTCAGAAACTCTAAATTGATATGATGTACATAACCATATGCTGGTAATAACGATGAATCGTTTAGTTTGTTGAGTCTGCTGAGCGTGCAACCGACTGTTAAACACGGTTGTATTGGCCGCATCTTTGCTCGGATGAAGACTTGAGAGCTGAATACAAAATGTGCCCTTTTCTTACATGTTTGTATGTAACGAGTTTGCATCGGGGCATAAGTAAACTGCACTGAAGCTTTGCACTGTATTCGGGTGAATAGTCTGGCTTCCTAGAAGACATAGCTGTTTTCTGAGTGTGTTGTATATTAAACAGTGAGATAAGGTCTATCCGTCCATGTCATGCTTCACGGTAAATTTTTGTAATTATTAGTTTAAACTAGATTTAATTAAACTTATTTTTGTGGTAAGGTAAGGCTTCAAAATCCCATTTAGATATCCACTTACGATGAGTCATGGCAACGAGATATCCTACCATGCACTAGCGGACAAGGGAATAACGGAAAAGTGGATTTCCCTCCTCTTTGGCAATTTCAGAAAGTCCAGTTTGTTCCTTAAGGTGTAGGTAAAATGACCTAATTTCTGCGAATTTCCCACTCTCTGGAAATTCTCCCTTCCCTTTGGATTGGAGTCCCCAATAGTGCGTGTTTTTTCTGTGGGGGGATGCACTGGCGGACGAGCCAAACCTCCAAAGGGAGGGGAATTTTTCCAAAGAGGGGGGAATTTGAAGAATTTAGGCCATTTTACCTACACCTTAGGGAACAAATTCTTCTTTTTGAAAACGCCAAAGAGGGGGGAATTCCACTTTTCCCACCCCTTCTCGTCCGCTAGTGGGGGGATGGGGTGAATGTGACCCCAGATGGAGCACCGGATGTGTCCATTTATTGGTGCCACGGGCGGACGAGCTAATTTCCCAAAGGGAGGGGAATTTCGTCAAAGAGGGGGGAATTGCCAGCTTTCAGGCCATTTTACCTACACCTTAGAGCACAAATTCAACTTTTTGAACCCGCCAAAGAGGGGGGAATTCCACTTTTCCCTCCACTTCTCGTCCGCCAGTGATTGGTGGCATATGTGTTTTGTATGCGTTTACAGTCTGGGCCAATATATATACTCGGGCCCAATTCACCTTCAGCACCTTCACCTTACGAGGGATGAACTAAAAAGTGGAATTCCACCCTCTTTGGCAGTTCCAGAAAGTGAACTTGTTCCTTAATGTGTGTGTGTGGGTGAAATTGCTTCAAAACTGCTGATTCCCCCTCTTTGTCGAAATTCCCCTCCCTTCGGGTGGATAGCCTCGTCCGCCAGTGGCTACAGTACAGTTTATTAACCCAGTATACCCGCACCCAAATGCCGCCATAATATTTCGTTTTCGTAGGACTTCGAACACTGGCACATTGCTCTTGTGTTCTCGCAAACCTGAATCGAACGAGAACACGAGGTAATAGTAGGCAGATTTACTACCTTTATTGCAGTTTCGTGAACTTTTACTTCGAGATTGAGGTGGAAGGCTTATTGATTGAGAAAATTTCCGTTTGTTTGACCGATTCAACTTATCCGCCAAGCCAACCGTTAACCAACTCTCGGATATACCCAAACCAACGGTGGTAGGACACGGTGATGTTGTTGCTGTCAGTTTCACGATGGCATTGGGAGGTGGTTAGGGGCCCATGAGCCATGATCCGCCGTTCCATACCACCAACAACAACAACATCCCAATTGTGCCAGAGAGCAAGAAAGCACTGTTTTCGGGCAGGAAGCGGGCAGTCGTCGGTCTGTCCGGCGGCCCCCCTCATCCTCGAACTGGACCCTCCCTTAATCTGGACCGTGTGGGGGGCCGGGGAGGGGGGTTGATGGGTGTTTTTTGTGGCCGGGGGGGGGGAAGTGTGCCAGCGAGTTGGGCATAGTTGCTTGTACGCATCGTGTGTACTATATAAGCTTGCCTGTACCTACTTTCGCGCAATATAACATCAAACTCACTGTATTGCTGCATGTAGAGCAGGTTATTACTGTAGGTTGCATGTAATCTCAATATAGAACTTTGTACTAATTTCTATTCAATTATATAAAGTTGGGGTTCTCTTTTAGCAGTGCTGTAAGGTCACGATGTTGTTGGGTGGCTCAGTTTTGGATCCGCAGGCGCGGATACTGCTAGGCTAGGATGTTGGCAGCACTAGCGGACGAGAAGGGGAGGGAATTCCCCCTCTTTGGCGGTTTCAAAAAATTAAGCTAGTTACTTAAAGTGTAGGTAAGATGACTATATTCTGTCAATTCTACCCTCTTTGGGAAAATTCCCCTCCTTTTGAAGGATTGGCTTGTCTGCCAGTGGTTGGCAGATTTGGTTCGCCTCTGATGCAGTTGCCGGCACCGTACTTGGATACTTCGAAGGATACTTGTCGAAATAAATATACTGTACGTGAGTTTGGAAAGTGGATAGCTGAAAAAACGTGAAAACTCCAATCATTGTCCATTATCCGAACGGTACCAAAGAAGGAGAAAAGCACAATAGCAATACAGTAACACATGTACAGTATGTACTTTTTTTCGTTTTATTTCATTTCATTTCATTAGGGTCAGGCCCAGGACATACAAAAGCATGAGTACACATGACAAAGGTATTGTATGACCGTGAAGTTTACATATACCAAGTTTTCATGTGTTTCTCCTCACATTTTACTTGTACAGTATTGGACTTGTTCGAGTATTTTTATAGGATTCAGCCGATATCTTGGTTGGCTGTTTTCCCATACGGACCCATGTTTTCGGTGGTACATAATGTAGGAGTTGTAGATCTTGTAGTGGCATGGACGGAGCTAGAAATATACGATTACCACCAGCAAACTACCGTACTGCCTGATCGATTGTAATCGCATTTTAGTGGTGCTGGTGAGCCAAGTTATTTAAAATGTTGTTGTTGTTGTTGTTGTTGTTGTTGTTGCAGTCCAGCGATATACTCGTTTGGTCGTTGTGCTCCAACTTCGACTTTCTTTGATCTGGTACTTCCGGGTGTGTTCTATAGGGATCTAATCGTGTTATATTTGGTCTACTTTTGCATACTTAAGTGAAGTCAATAGTACCCTATGGAGACACGAGGAACCAGTGGAACTAAATTGACGTGTAGTACACAAATGGTGAAAGTGTGGGTAATTAGATTTGTGTCGATTCAGTGTTAAACACGGTTTATTGCTGAAAAAAACAACCGAAAACAGTAGTTTTGGTTGGTTTTTCATCACGGGTTGATTTTTTTCTGTGCTTTAGTAATTTCCCCAGCTCTAAATATCGCGTAGAACCATGATGTACGCGTTATGGTTCTAAAAATGAATCGATTGTATAAATTGCTGGCTATATGAAGCCAGTTCATATTGGTCCTCATAACGTACAGTCTTCAAGTGGTTTCCATACACAAAATTTGTAGATATGGGGTGTTTTGATTTCTGTTTATGGTTTTTGTCTAGCCTGTCACTGTCTTATCACCTTGATGCATGTTTAATTTCATGTCATGCGCTGCTGATATGAGCGTATTTTAAAGAGTTTCCTTTGTCAATTAAAAAAAGTACATCAGAATGAAAGCCCATATGACAAAAACATGCGACAAAAAACAAGTCTCGTCTATAAAAGCGTACGATTTTGCTTTCTTTTTGGATTTGATAAGAAAGGTGACTGAACTGTTGACACTCGTTATCGAATCAATAGACCAGTCACTCACTCACTCACTCACTCACTCACTCACTCACTCACTCACTCACTCACTCACTCTCACTCACTCACTCACCCGCCCACTCACTCACGTGCGTACGATCACATGAACCACAGAGCAATCAGTCTCAGTCAGCATGTATTGTTCCGATCCGATTGATGGCCCGTGTGAAACGATGGGACTGACTTTGATTGACTTTTGTGGTTGTGTGGAGACGAAGCGTTGACTACTGGCTAAGTTGGCACTCTGCCATCACCAACAGTTGACTCTTTAACTTACTGACTGACTGACTGACTGACTGGCAAAGATACTAACATACTCAAGGATAACAAGGTAATTTTTGTTACAAATTTTCCTTTACCCAACCCTTTGTTAATATACTGTACGTTTGCACCTCTTGTTGAATCATCGTACATACGTACGTACATACGAAGTGTATGGGCAAAATAATTCTGTGATGTGATAAGTGATACAATGTACTGTTTTTTTGGCTCCAACGACTTCATAAGAATGGTCTCCGTATTTAACATTCTTATTACAACCAACATACATAACATACATTCTTGTTGAATCATAATCACAAATGTCAGTTGTGAATTTTCGTAATGCGCAGAATAATTGTGTGACATGTGACATGTATTCTAATTTCTAACTCGGACCACTTCATCAAACAGCGTCTGTACGTTTTTCCCATTTAATTTCGTGTGTGCCATGCTGGTCATGATTCATGCGTAATCAGCTCTCGAACACACCCATACTGTCCGTCTAGATATGGCACATGGTCCGGCGGACGAGCCAAATTCCCAAAGGGAGGAAAATCTTCTCAAAGAAGAGGGAACTGGCTGAAATTCGGCTATTCTACCTACAGCTTAGGGAACAAATTTCGTTTTTTTAAACCGCCCAAGAGAGGGGAATTCCACTTTTTCCACCCCTTCTCGTCCGTCTAGGTATGGGACGTGGTCTGCTGGGCTGACTGTAATTGCTGTCCCGTGTCATGGCCAATTTATGCAAGTGATCTGAGGCAGATTGATAGACTTGCTGTTACATAGTAGAGTAGTAGTCAGTAGATACTTTGGCTTTGGGTTACATTTTCTTAAATCGAAACTTCTTATTAGAGAATCTCAGGGAGATGAGGTTAAATCTGGTCCTCTGAAAAAGGTTAACCCGGACCGGGCGCAACGGCGAGATTCAGTGGTACATGGAGTAGGCCGCGTTCGTAGGCTCAATGAACATGTACAATGCCATAATACGTGCAGCTTTTATCTTCCGTTCCACACGGTATTTGTAGGGCAGCGATTGAACACCGATTTGCACAGGTGAGCTCCAAGGGGAGGGGCTGCAGGAGTTATTTTGTAGTCATGTGCCTTGCTTCACCGGCGGACGAGTCAAACCCCCAAAGGGAGGGGAAATCCGTCAAAGAGGGGGGAATTAGCAGAAATAAGTCCGTTTTACCTACACCTTACGGAACAAATTCTGCTTTTTTAAAGTGCCAAATATGGGGGGTCCATTTTTCCCTCCTCTTCTTTCTTGTCCGCCAGTGGCCTTGCCTTGCCGTTAACGAAGTGCCGTTGGTGCTCGATTCACTAGCGGACGAGAAGGGGAGAGAAAGTGGAATTCCCTCCTCTTTGGCGTTTTTCAAAAAGTATAATTTGTTCCCTAAGATGTAGGTAAAATGGCCTGAAAACTGCAAACCCCCCTCTTTGACAAAATTCCCCTCCCTTTGGAGGTTCAGCTCGTCCGCCAGTGGGCCTCGATTTTTGGCAGACAAGCTGATTTTTTCTATGAGATGCACCGCTTTATTTATACTGAACAGCAGAAAGTCAACATTTGGAAGTGTTTTTCTCTTCTTTTAAGAAGAAAATGCACTGAAAAAATACTGGCGCTCTCGTCCGCTTCATATGTATGTACATGTAGTTGCCCGCACTGGCGGACGAGATAATCCTCTAAAGGGAGGGCAATTTGGTCAATGTGGTGGGAGTTTGCAGTTTTCAGCCCATTTTTTCTCTACCTTGGGGAACAAATTCTGTTTTTTTTGAAAACGCTAAAGAGTGGAGGAAGTTCCACTATTCTGTTCTTCCCTCGTCCGCTAGTGGTTGTCCGGGCCGAGTAGCGTGTCAGCTTTATAATGGTACAATACAGGTCTGCGTCTGCAGGTACTGTACTTATGTATGTAGGCGCACCTTGACTGCATCGGTTAACTACAGCTGCTGGCTTGGTGGATCGTGCTTTTTATGGTGTTCTCTGTGGGGATACAGTCGCAGTCGCAATCAGTGACTGACGGTCGATCGTTGGTTTCATGGTCGGACTTCCGTTTTTTGCTGGCACCACAAAACTCGGCACGCTACCACCCCAAACCTCTAAAGGGAGGGGAAATTTCCCAAAGAGGGGTGTGAATTGGCTGAAATTAGGTAGTTTTACCTACATTATAAGGAACATACTATACTCTTTGAAACCACCAAAGAGGGGAATTCCACTTTTCCCTCCCCTTCTTGTCCGCTAGTGTCTACCACCGACGTCCGACCAACCCCAAACTCAACCCAACCCAACCCCACTGGCAGACAAGCCGATCCTCCACAAAGGGAGGGGAATTCCTTCAAAGCCGGGGGAATTGACAGTTTTGAGGTCATTTTTCCTACACCTTAAGGAATAAGTTTCACTCCTTTGAACTGCCAAAGAGGGTGAATTCCACTTCTACGTTCTTGCCTCGTCCGCCAGTGGTCAACACAACGGAAGTTTGGCGCTTCCGTCGAGGATGCCGCGGGGTTTTGGGATCGGATCCACTGGCGGACAACGCAAACCTCCAAAGGGAGGGGAATCTTCCTAAAGAGGTGGGAATTAACATGTAGTAGGCCATTTTACCTACACCTTAGGGGTCATATTCTTCTTTTTGAAGCCGCCAAACAGGGGGGTTTCCACTTTTCCCTCTCCTTCTCGTCCGCCAGTGATCGGATCCGACTGAACTGGTCGAATCTGGTCATCAACTGGACTCGACTGATTTTCCTTGGCTTCTTCGAAAAATTCTTACCATTTCCTACTCTCTATACATGGTTCTTATTGGCTGATTCAATTGTACAGGGTGTCCCATCCTTAACCGCCGATGTTGACGGCTCCGTGTTTGAGTTGTAATGCGTCTATTTCTTTGAAATTTCATTTTTGAATAGAGAAGTCTTTGGCAATTTGTTTGACATCTACCAGACGTTTATTGGACATATGTAGCTAATTTTACAAGCAATTGAAAAAAGGTCCATTTTTCGACTACTTTTTTTCCTCCTGTAAATTTTTTGTGTCAAGAAATTTGATAAAAAGGCAATTCAAGAGCAGAGCATCGCAAGAAATAGCACAACCCAGAATGGAAGAGCAAAAAAAACAAATTGAAAAAGCTCAATTTTCGACTCGGGTACCTCCTTCATTCTGACATCGTTCCCAGTGACGAGGAAAAGCTTCCACGGCTACATTATCCGAGTACATAGGAATTGCACCCACCTCTTCATAAATAAAGAGATGTGACTGGCCCGTATTCTTGCAAGTCCTCGAAAATAAAAAGTCCTTCAAATCACGTTGGAGCCAAAAAATCTGAGGGTTTACGTCTGGCGACCAAGCAGGCCACGGAAGTTGCTCTATTCTGCCGATCCACTAACCAGGAAAGGTTCCGATGAGACGATCCCGAGCTAGCTGGCATGATGAGCCATAGTACTGTTGGAACAACAAGTCATCCTCCCAAGTTCGTATACCTGCGTTAGACGAGGCACCATTCACTTTTGCAAGAAAGCCAGTATGGTTCGTTATGCCAGCTTCACCCGAGATTGCCTCAATGAGATCTTTCCTGGTTGGTGGATCGGCAGAAGAGGACAACTTCTGTGGCTAAACCTGATCTCTCATGACTACTGACTCTAAGGTGGCTTGAAGGAGCACGTATATCCAATGAGTTCCGGGAATATGGGCCAGTCACGTCTCTGTATCTTTGAAGAGATGTTGCAATTCCCATGGACTCAGGTTATGTGGCCGTGGAAGCTGTGCCTCGTCACTGGGAACGATGTCAGGATGAAAGAGGTACCCGAGGTGAAATTGAGCTTCTCAATGTGTTTTTTGCTGTTCCATTCTGGGTTGTGCTATTTCCTGTGATGCTCTGCGCTTGAAACGCCTTCTTATGAAATTTCATGTCAAAAAACTTACATTTGGAATGAAAACTAGTCCAAAAATGGACCTTTTTTCGATTGCTTGTAAAATGAGCTACAGACGTTCAATAAACTTCTGGTATATGTCAAACAAATTGCCAAAAACTTCTCTATTCGAAAATGAAATTCCAGTTATATAGATCCAGTACAACTCAAACACGGAGCCGTCAACATCGGCGGTTAAGGATGGGACACCCTGTATATCTGGAGATTTGCTTATCGGCCCTCTAAAGTCATTGTTCACTATATCTGGCGATTATCTTATCGGGTCTTCGAAATCATTGTTCAAAAGGATAATCTATGATTCTATGGCGAGTGAGTACCGCCAATTTTTTTGTCACCGAAAGTCAAGAATGATGTAATCTAATTTCTGGTACGACGGTCAAGATTCTCGGTATCTATTCAGGATGGGGTAGAGTAGATGGTGCGTGCGCTGCACGGCAGGCAACAGGATACATGAACAGTGGACGAGAAGGGGGAGGGAAAAGTGGAATTCCCTCCTCTTTGACTGGTTGGTTCGAAAAAAAAGAGATTGTTCCTTGAGGTGTAGATAAAATGGCCTAATCTCTGCTAATTCCCTCCTTTTTTTGGTAATTCCCCTCCCTTTGGAGAGTTACCTAGTTCTCCGAAAGTGGGCAACAGTATACATGTAACATGTAACACTCCGGAACAATGACGTGTCTGGCAGCACCCAGCGGCCACTTGTTTTTTGGGGCAATTTTCTCGTCCAAGCAACGCTTTATGACTGATTTGCGTGTCAACTCTAATCTAATCAGAATGAAATTCCGGACTGGTGATGTCATTTCATCCTCCGATTAGGATTAGGTTTTCATCGGTTGTGTTATGGTAAAATGAACTTCACCGCGCCGTGGTAAAACCCATGTTAATTAATGTAATTTTAATTTAATTGTAATTGTAAATACATAGAATCTTCATTGAAGTGCATCATGGTATCGCGATGTTCTGAGAGGCGGACAAATACGAGTTGAGACAAGGCTTTCGGCCTACTCACTCACTCACTCACTCACTCACTCTCACTCACTTACTCACTCACTCACTCACTCACTCACTCACTCACTCACTCACTCACTCACTCACTCACTGACGGCCTCTGTGCTCGATGTGAAGTAAACAATGTCGTGTTCTTTTCATTCCAAATTGCTTCCTGTTTCTGGTGTTCAGCTACCAGAAGTGGTTGTTGTTCTACGTGACTTGGAAACGGTTGAGTAAGGAGTCAAGGGAAAATGGCGTATGTTGGGTCAGTTCTCGACTTCTCGTATCAGTAATATCGGTGATTCACTCATAATATTCATCTGTAAAACTTGAGTTGACTTATAAAAAATTCTGTGTCTCGTGAGTCAGCAATTGGCCTCATCTCTTCTTAGATTATTGTGCGGCAGACAAGCATACTTTTGTTGCATCACTGTCTCATTATGGGATCTCCGGCTAAACGTAAATTGGGCTAATATCTGGTATGAAATGAATACAACATAGAACGGATTGAGCGTGGTGCATCTTGGGGTATTATGTAGGAATGTGTTTTTCTATAAATACAATGTGTGCAAAAGTGCAATGTATGCAATACAATGTGTTTTTCTATAAATACAACCGTGATGTACTCAGTTTTTCATCATGAACCAGACAAAACAATCGTGTCACCTGGACGTCTGCCTTTAATCAATCTGTCTCGTGTCGTGTCGTTCGTGCTAAGAAGCGTGTAGACCGAAATAACTTGTTGTTTTTAGTCATGGCGTGACATATGTAGTGTAACGTCAGATGTCCGCGGGAGCTTGATGACTGCTTCTTGGTTCAGTTTAGTACCAATTCAATTCAATTATGTATTACCATCGGGTTCCTGGTTCTCTGTTCCACTTCTCGTTATCTTATCGTCGAACCATAAAACTTTTACCATGCAGTTGACCATTTGCATGACGTAAAGTGACATACTTGAATACCATACAGTATAGTATGAACATGGGTCAGCTGTTGTTTTGTAAGGTCCAACACATCAACTTGATGAAAAATTCCATGTTTTTTTGCTGTTTATTTGTTTATTTTTTTTAATTTTAATGGTTAACTTCCGGACTTGAGGTTCCATGGTTCTCAAATTGGCTCCTGGTTTTGGTGGTTCCTGGTTGAGCTTAGTCAACGAGCTGGTACGTGTCCAGAAATATGCACAATTGTATAGGCTAAGTCACAATTGTATATGCTAAGTCACAATTGTACATATATGCTAAGTCACAATTGTATATGCTAAGTCACAATTGTATAAGCTAAGCCAATCATGGTGGGACAAGAATTCGTTTTTCAATACAACCGGCTGTTAAACTAGTTGGTTTGAGTGTGGGGTTACGACCCCTGTGGTGTAGCGGTTAGCACGTCCGTGTACTGAACGGAAGGTCGTGGGTTCGAATCAGACCAGGAACTTGAAATTTTTCACTTTCTTGGTTGGACAATGATTGGTTTATCAATGAATTGATAAGGGTCCGATTTGATATTCTTCAGCAGTCAGTGTCGTCAAGTCACAGAGCTGGTGTGTTGGTTTGTTCTGTTAGCTCAGTTTTTTACGAATTTTTTAAATCAAATTGTTCACATTAAGAATGATGGTAAAATTACTAATGTTATTGCACCGCATTTTTATCTATCAAATTTTTTCTTTTGTATTCCTTCTCTTTTTCGAATCGAATTCATTTGGTTTTCTCATCATTCCATGACTTCTCTTTTATTTATCATCATTCCATGACTTTCCATGGTTTTCATTTGGGCGATTTTCATCAGCAAGTTGGACTGGCGGACGAGCCAAATCCCTGAAGGGAGGGCACTTTTGTCAAATAGGGTGGAATCGGTAGTTTTTAGCCCTTTTCACCTACATCTTGGGGAAAAAGTTCTACTTTTTAAAATTACCAAAGAGAGGGGGAATTCCACTTATCCCACCCCTTCTCTTCCGCTAGTGAGTTGATGCGAATGACGAATGAATGACCAAATAATGCGAATGTGCACTCAAAATCCGATCCAATCTGATCTGAAAGCTCGAAAACAAACTACATACGTGATGTGAGCCACGGTTAATGGATCTTTTTTGCAGGCTTCTCAGGTCATACAGTAAGCCATCGTGACTCAGTCACTCTCATCGTTAGCTGTTTGCATTATTCAATACGAGTCGCAAAACAAGAGATGAAAGTAAAAGATTGTCAAGTGCTGTATTTCGTACATTTTTTACTTGGACTTTTTAAATCAATTGAAGCCATTGAGGCACACTATTACCATATCAGAATAGTGTTTTCGCAATATCCGGAGAGTTGTATAAACTGACGCCGGACGGGCAATGGCAGAAACCCCAGAGCAACGCGTCAGGAACTGTATCTAAAGTCAAGTCGAACTTAGGACCGCCAGTTTCTGAGGCTGGCGTCCTACATATGTACAATGTACGTACTGTATTTTAGGGTATAAAGTATAGGTGATGTGTTCTCGGAATTCAGCCAGTGAGATGATAAGAGAGCATATAAAGTCTTTAGTACCGTACGCGTACATACATCGGAGTCATGTGAATCGGATCGGACCAATATTGCCTCTGCCTGATCGACCGTCCATTGGTATGCGCCATGTGGATGACGGTCGACGAGTTCGAAACATTCTTCGTATGCCGTGCCGTGGTCCGTGTTCCATCTGAATCGGATTACGGTATTCTTCTATGTTCTGGACATCTGTACGTATATTCAATCTGTATGTATCTTTTTAGTCGTCCTCTTCCCGATGGAAGAGCCGACCGGCACTGGCGGACGAGGCAATACTCCAAAGGAAGGGGAATTTTTTTAAAGATGGGGAATTGTCTATTTACAGGCCATTTTAACTACACTTTAGGGAACAAATTCAACTTTTTGAAAACCCCAAAGAAGGGGAAATTCTATTTTTCCCACGCCTTCTCGTCCGCTAGTGCCGACCGGGAAGGGCTGGTTTTTCTTTTGGATGGCTATGGGTGTATGCGGAAGAAAAGCGAAAGCCATTGAGGGTCACTCGTTGCTTTATTTAATGGTTTCAGATGAAAAAAACTAGCTGTAAGTGGACTTGGACATTTATTAAAACTTGCAACCCGTTTTGGAGGGATTTTTTTCCCGTTGTTTTGGAGTGATCGGTTCATCCGCCGAGATAAGCGTAACTTATTGAATACTGAAACGCTCGACCATCGCTTCTTACTTTTTATCGTATAATATGATTTGGCAAGACATAATCTTTGGCATGATTGAGCGATTATGCCGACAAGCGAGTACTAGCGGACGAGCTAATCCTCTGAATGGATGGGAATTTCTCAAAGAGAGTTGAATTAGCAAAAAAAATCTTTTTACGGGGCCAAAGAGGGGAATTCCACTTTCCCCCCTCTTCTCGTCCGCTAGTGCCCACATGCACAAAGGTACAATAGTGCAAGTATTCTCTTTATTTGGCAGGTTTAAGATTACGGAATTTTTTCTGCGAATTGTGTAGATTGAATAATCTGACATCTGTTGATTCTTCTCTTTGGAAAACGTCTCTCCATTCGTGTTCTAATGATTTGACTCTCCGGCAGTGTGCCAACAACGGCTCACTAGCGGACGAGGAGCGGTGGGGAAAGTGGAATTCCCCCTCTTTGGCGTTTTCAAAAAGTGAAAATTGTTCCCTAAGGTGTAGTTAAAATGGCTTGAAAACTGTCAATTACCCCTCTTTGTGAAAATTCCCGTCCCTTTGGAGTATTAGCTCGTCCGCCAGTGCAACGGCTTACTGTACTTCGCGCATGATTGGTTGATTATGCAAATGCTTAGTTTAATCAAGTATCAGTCGCTTTTTATTAGAATATTATAACGAGCTGATGGCGCTCAAGCAGATTTTTTTTTTATTTCTTTACAGAGTGTTCTGTTAAACGGATATCTTCAAGTTGAACTGATATCTGTGGCCTTGTATGTGTCGTGTAACAAGCGGCCCCGAAATTCTCTCGGCCACTTTACCGTTGTTTTGAGAAACTGTTAACTTAATTATTAATATGGAAAAATTTTATGTATAATTTTTGTCAAACACCCGGTAGCTTTACCTCAGTCCCATTATTAATACTAAATTGCTTCGTTTTTTTTCTGTTTGCGTAGCGAAATGCTACATACGCATTTGTACATACATAGTCATACTCTGCTGCTCCATACATACTGTACTCACATAAATGAATTCGACTTGCCTACGCTGAACCACTTGTTTCCTTCCCTTCTTCCGGTTTAGAAACAATTTTCTCATCCAACTAGTCTATGCCCCATTCATTGTTGAGTGAGTTTTGCGAATGCAATGTAGCTTGAATAAACGAAAAAAGTGAATTACTGATGAAACTGGCTGTTAATGTTTGTTAAGGCTTATAAGTTGTGAAGGCTTATGGATGTAAACCTCAAAAAGTGTACGTTGGTGATAATTACAGTCGTGCCGTGACTCACTGACTGGTGGCGATCGTAACCTGACTTGATGGTCATAAAGTCATGGATCAGGTGGCTCGATGCTCGTTAACGCTCGTTTCCATGTGATCTTGCTCTCAACGCTCAGGCTGCATACATTGGATGAAATGAAATATACGAAACACCATAGGAAATTTTCTGATTTTTTTTTGTTTTCGGAACTATTTCTCTAAATACAATCCCTGCTGGCTAAACGGCTTAAGTACATATCCTTCCCCAAGCTTAGACCAAGTAAAAAAATAGTGCATGTTATAACATAGTCATAACATGCCAAGTAAAATCAAATTTGCGTAAGTTAGCGAGATAACATTTGTTTTACTGTTCTAAAATGTTGCGATATATTTTTATGTTCATGTTATACATACGTATTCATGTACATATCGATGAAACATCACTCACTATGATCATCAAATCAGGACTGGACAGAAAATCTAGTTCTACAAATATCTGTTAATGTATGTGGCATATGAAAAACTGTAAATACGTACTCATGTACATATCCTTTCGATGAATTAATATCACACTGTCATCAAAATCAGGAAATATTATCAGGAATTAATAAAACTGTTTTTGGGTATTTCTGGAATCTGAATATTCGATTTCCTGTGTAAGTTGATAATTTGGAATCCTGGTAGTTTCCTGCGGATGTGGTATTAGTTGAGTACTACTTTTAGCTAATCAGCTACTCAGCTAAAAAAATCATGAATCATCATTCCGGTGGTACATCGTGGGTGTTCAAATTTCTCAATTAGGATCGTACATAAATATTTCTACCGTGTGGCCTGATCAGGCAATTAGTGCGTGTAGAATAACGCATACCGTAATTTCAGTAATAACCGTTTTTTCAGTTTACCATACCGTGTTCTCTTTTTTTCCCGATCGTTAAGATGATTATTATTAGAGGGCTTAGCTCAGTTATCGGGCTGATATTAACCCGATTAAGCGCATGTGCTCGAATATTACAGGATTAACTTACTGTAATCGATGTAGTACTGCAAGCTGGACTGATCTGGTTGTAATTCTTCAATGTACTATGGTTCAAAATGTCACATGCAACTGTTTTAACTTTTTTATTCTTCGGTTTCAAATTTGTTAACTCATACATATGTAGTTAGTGGGCTTTAACAGTCTCACTCATCCATCCATTCAAATCGTAACCATTGATTAATGTTCAGCTTATTAATTCAACAAAATTATTGCGAAATCGGCCACCACCGTATTTCAACGACATTAACGAATCATCAGTCATCACCCCCATTGTAACATAACATTCCTGTACCTCAGCAACCCTACAATTCGCTCATATCATTTTGCTTCAATTCACATCATACATAACATGCTGTAAATAATAATATCATGCATTGTACAAAGTAACATTCCCCCCACAACCACAATCATAATAACAATAACAACAACAACAATAATAAAACAACAACAACAACAACAACAACAATAACAACCACAACAACAACAACAACAACAACAACAACAACAACAACAACAACAACAACAACAACAACAACAACAACAACAACAACAATGATGAATCTGCTCGACTTCAAGGCGCACACGGCCAAGCTGGATCGGATCACTCGATCGCCGTCGCTCAAGGTCAAAGAAATGGGCAACAAGATCAACAGTCAACGTCGTTCCTTCACCGAACGTCTGCGATCGACGACCTCGTCGGTCAGCTCGACCGGCAGTCGCAATTCGGCCGACCTGCCCAACGGACCTGGATGCCCGATTCAGCCACCGCCGCCGCACCATCCGACCTCAGGCGATCGCAGTCTCAAACCGTCGGTCACCGAAAGTTCCAACGAATCGGACAGTCCCGAACACGTTCAGAAGCATTCGGCACCATCCAATCCGACACCTGCGGCGATGGCACATCCGCCCACGTCCGTATCACATCCGCAGGTCATGGAAGAGAATGAATCGATGACATCGTCGCTGCCACGGCCGACCAGCCTCATCGGCGGACCCAACCACCTCAGCCGCGCACAGTCCGAACGCACCGGCATGCACTCCGATAAATACTTGCCACGATGTCACAATAATTCGAGTTGGTTAACATTGGAGTCTGTCAATGGTTTCATGTTTTTTACATGAAATGTCTGTAGTTCATGTTTCGTGTTTTTTTTGTTGTTTGTAGTTCATGTTTCGTGTTTTTTTGTTGTTTGTAGTTCATGTTTAGAAAAACAAAAATTTTGATTGTACTTGGTGTGATACTGTGATGTGATTAGGACGAGACGGTATGTTTGGACTTTAGACCGTCTCTTCCTCCATACAGTATGTGATTCCGATTTCAATGGTACTCGAGTTTTGCATGACCTTAAAAGGCTAGAATCATTATGGCGAGATAGCCGAGAACCGAGAAATACTGGTAAATGGTAATCAATCTCTTCTCTTTCAAAGTTAATCTATCTCTTTCAGTGTTCAGACCGTTCCATCCCGCCTCGCACTGGCGGGCGAGCTAATCTTCCAGAGGGAGGGGAATCTCTCCAAAGAGGGGGAAATTGGCAGAAATCAGGCTTATTTACCGACACCTTAAGGAACAAACTATACTTTTTCGAACCACATCAAGAGGGGGAATTCCATTTTTCCCTCCCTTTCTCGTCCGCTAGTGCCGCCTCGCTTATTCACATGCGAATAGATAAAGGAATCGCGTGTTCCGTACTGTATACCGTTACCGGTTTCAAGGTGGCATACGGGATCAAGACTGGATTCCATCGCCATGGAACGTATCTTTTCGTGACTGTCACTTTTATATATACCGATATGGCGTGCTGCTCTGTACACTGGCAGACGAAGGAGAATTTTTTCAAAGAGGGGAATTGCCAGAAATTAGGTTATTTTACATAACTACACCTTTAGGAACAAACTGTACTTTTTGAAACCGCCAAAGAGGGGGAATTTCAATTTTGCCTCCCCTTCTCGTCTGCTAGTGGCTCTGTATTTGTCTTTTCAAGACGTGCTGATCACCATTTTACCTTTTTTAATTTACTTACTTTAATTACATTTTTCTCCGTTTTCTTCTGACTTTTCTTCAGTCCCCCCCCCCCAATCGCAACAGGGAAAAACCCCTGGCCGCTCAAACTACTGTTTGTAGCCTAGCTAGCCTCTGCCTTTTTTTCGAGTTCCAGTATTCTTCTGATGAATATTTTGAACTCTGAGTTTTTCCATTTCCTGTTTTTTTTATTAGTTAAGCTTGATAGCGCCCCAGATTTTTGATTATAATACATAAGTGAGTGGCTGTGGCAACCAATTGCTTCGCCAGTGTTTGCATGCTTGTTGTATTCCATACTGAACTGACTTAGCGAAACTGACTAACCGACTGGCAGACAGCATCGATATTACATGTACTTGTGAACAACCTGATGTTGGTGACGGAGTTGTATCGGTGGCAGTATTGGTGAAGTTCTGTACTTGTATGTATGTTTGGTTTGGTTATCAACTCGTTGTTCATTAGAACAGCAAGAGAGCGAAAAGCACCGAAAATGTATATTTTGACCTAAACTTTTCTACTGGTTGTAGGTTTTCCTAGTTTTTGTACTGGTTGTAGGTTTTTCAAGTTTTGTACTGGTTGTAGGTTTTTCAAGTTTTGTACTTGTATGTTTGCTTATCAACATGTTGTTTATTACAACAGCCAGAGAGCGAAAAGCACCAAAATGTATGTTTTGACGCTGAAGTTCTGTACTCGTTGTAGGTTTTTCTCTCTCTCTATGAAACCGCAACCGGCGGGAATATGGTTTGTGGGTGGGTTGATGTGTGTGAACGTGAACAACACAACGTGATGTTTTGAAGTTTGATATGTAGTTCATTGCAGTAAGTTAGTTATCAGTATTTTGAATCGAACGGTTGAAATCACGTAGTTCGAATAACGAATCAGTGTAAAGAAACTTTTGTAACTTAACATCGTCGTACCATTGAAGCTTACGTTCCAAGCCAATGTATGCACATATTTACATAGTTGCTCATTCTGTATTCTTTTGTGGTACTATTGGTTCATGTAGTTTTGTGCATGTTTGGTAGTTCGGTGCAGAACCATGGATTCTGCGATTCAGATAGCGTGACTCGGCTGCTGGCGTGACCTTACAGCCCTTTTTTATGTACCAATGCCATGTAAGGCTTAGCATGAAGATAACGTCGTGCCCTCTTTCTTTGCTTTTCAATTGTGCTTCTGAATGTCATGTTTTGTAGGGTCAGTGTTCTACTTTTGTAACCTGTGTTAAAAGTCATTGAGATAGTATGGAAATAACTGGCATGATCCTTACGGGTGACTTGCCAACGTTTCATATGAACATACTCAATGGCAGTGCAGTTTCTCGATAAGTCATCTTTTCACTATTACTCATTGTATGTACCTTGGTTTTATAGACCGCTCTTTGATTGTATGTTTCCTGTGCTAATAACAATGAAAAGCCTGATATTGTGTTAAAGAACGGCACTCAAGCCGAAGCTTATGAGTTGGGCGGGCAACGAAAAAAACCTATAATAAATGGGAATATTTTCAGGGAAAAAACAAAAAATGGGGAGGTTTTCAGTAAAATACCAGAATGAATGGGAATGTTTTCCCTTCTTTCTGTTGCCTGTTTCTGGCTTGTAACGACATCGAATACCACTGAATCAACGACTGGTTATTTCCTTAACAGAGCGCTGGGTGCCGTGGCAATGGTATGCCTGGCTGTCGATGGATGGGCCGGAAACACGGAAGCAGACCCTGACGACACGAGTCTGCCAGCCTAGGTGCCGTCGTGCCACAGTACGGCAAACTTGATTATAGGTATTTCATTTTGAGATGCAGCTGGGTGATGATGACTGATGTTGGTTGGCATTGTTGGCGTTTGGTTGTGGTATTGGTACTTTGCTTAGAGTTTCATATACGGTACTTTGCTTAAAGTTTCATATAAATACGGTACTTTGCTTAAAGTTTCATATAAATAAAGTATACTATGTATGGGAGTAAACGATTTCAGACGCCTGAGACTTGTGAGAGGATTGTCACCCTCAACATTCTATATTCTATACTCGTTGTGGTTTCAGAATTTTTATGGACTACTTGTATTTGGCGGGACATTCACTGTAGACTTACCTAATGTATATTTCGTTGGTTACTGTTAACAACCGGACCCACGTTGGAGCAAGGCGAGACAATGTACGGTATTCTGTATTCTTTCTCGTGGCACAAATGGAATGCATAAATCGTCAATGGACACTGGAGTCTGAAAGTCATGGTTTTGAGTTACGGCTGCGGCATGATAGGAAAGCATTTATAATGTTTTAGTACTGTTGTACATATGTATCAAATCGGTAAGATAAGATATGCCCCGTAAATGTGCGTTTATTATACTATGTGACTCGGTAAACATTGCCTTACCTTATGTGTAACGTGGTGATGTTGTTGGTACCGCTTGCTGACCATTGGCGGACTAGGTATGTAATCAACCAAAGGGAGGGGAATTTTGTCAAAGAGGGGTAATTAGCAGTTTTTATACCATTTTACCTACACCTTGAAGAACAAATTTCACATTTTGAAACTGCCAAAGAAGGGGAATTTCACTTTACCCACCACTTCTCGTCCGCCAGTGTTGCTGACACATGAGTGTTTGTATTGGTCTGACATTCTTCATGTCATGCCTTTCTGTGGCAATCGTTGCCACACTTTCTGGCTGACTTGAAGGACCACTATCGTTATTGGTATTTGTGCTGTTTGGTATATTGAGACAATAAGGACCGTATTATGTTTGACAGGCTTGAATGTTAAGATTAGGGCTTATTCTAAGTTCTCACGTTTATTACCACGCTTCCCTGAAGCTTCGAGCACTTAGCGTACCGAAGAAAGAACCACAGTTTCTCGTCTATAGTTAGTATCAGATCGTGACTCTCTCTCTCAGTCTTACTCACTCATTGGCAGGCCTCCAGCAGGCTTTCTAATTCAATTGAATACTGACCACGGGGCTTGTATACAGATGATCTGGAACTTGGTCGTGTCGTCGAGGGTGCACTTGAAGTTTGTGCCACAGCCACCCCGGCAAGGAAACAAAAAAACTCGATCGAATGTGTCCCTGGTCTTGGGTAATGGTTTTTTGCTATTGTCTTGTAATTGTGTATCTCAAGAAACACATAAGAGTGTCGTATCGACTCGACCCTGTGTTTCGGATGCCGGCGGGATACAGGCACTAGCGGACGAGGGAATATTCCCATAGATGAGGGAATGGCAAAAATTTGGGCTTTTTACCTACACCTTAAAGATTAAATTTTACATTTCTAAACCGCCAAAGAGGGGGGAATTCCTTTTTTCCCTCCCCATCTCGTCCGCTATTTAATATAGGACATGTGAATCGGGTTTTGTATGCACGGTGGTCCATGTGGCTGAGGCCGGGGGCTATTTTCATGGTGTATCACGCATGAAATTGTGCCCAACTTTTTCTTGTCGGTCAGTAATGATCACTAGCGGATAATAAGGGCAGGGAAAAGTGGAATTCCCCCTCTTTGGAGGTTTCAAAAAGTAGAATTTGATCCCTAAGGTGTAGGTAAAAAAAAGTCTGAAACTGCCAATTCCCTTCCCCTCTCTTCTCTGACGAAATTCCCCTCCCTTTGGAGGATTATCTCATCCGCCAAAGGTAATGATCTATCCATCTTGGTAGGTTAGTGGCATGGCCGCAATATGGTTGGCTTCATGTCATGTCATTATTGTGAAAACTCGTACTCTGCTATGGGTAAGTAGATACAGTGGCAGTCAAAAGTTTAGGCCCACCCTCAATTTAGGTGTTTTCTCCCTATAAAACACGATTGGATGTATAAATCGGGCTGAAACCTTCAGGGGGTGTGAAAAACATGTGTTAGAGCCTGTTATGTTTGTATAGTTGTGTTTCGTTCATTAGAAGTGGTTTTTATGTAGTATAAATGTAATATCTGAAAGCATGCGTTTGTTCGTGGGTGACACGCGTCGACGGTCGTTTGAAGGCAGTTAGATGAATATGAAGTATTCAATTGACTTTTAATCATCAGAAATAGTTAACCGGTAGTTATGATAACTATTGCTGTCATTTAACAGGATTGAAAACAACCTTAAGTTGCCCAGTGTGCGTTGCAAAAAGTGAAAGGTTTTCTGAAAACCACTAATTTTAAATTTTACAATATAAAGACTAATGTATTGGCTAATCAAGATAAAGAAACACTGAAAACAACTGGCTGTCTTCAAAACACGGCATGTATAGGCATGAATAAACTTTCTTGCATCCAAGTTTATTTTTATAAGAAGTTGTTTCTATTAGTCCGTTAGTGGGTTTCCTTACATTCTTAGATTCGCTCCAAGTGGCTTTAAGAGGTGTGAAGATACAATAAAAACATGATAAAAATTATGTATGAAGTACCTACTTGCTGGCGATGTTATTGAAGAAACAACCAAAACTAAATACATAAATTTTGAGTGATAAATTAGTTAGCAGAGGAGACTATGAGAGTAATTACTAGTACTATTATAGCTAGTAAAATACAGGCTTATTTGGGGGAGAACTGTGTGCTTATACGACACGACATCGTATTTTTTTATTCAGCGCAGGGTTTTCTCTGAGGATGACCTAACCCGGCTAGATATTTTCTGGTATCGAAGGTGAGGGTCGAAACACAATAGTTTTTTTATTTACTCTGTGAGTTAGTCAATTTTTCTCATGTTATACATACTTTTCCGTTTTTTCTATTAATTGATCATTGCTAATGTTAAGATATAACAATCCATGTACATAATTATGTTGTATGATCAAGTATGGCTGTGATGCCCGTCGGCAAGCTGGTCCACCGCCCGCTTGATAATTGCCGGCAGGTCCGACCATGTATCATAACATATCATACTGTTTCATATAGCTTGGTCAAGGTTTCTTGTTATTCAAAATAAATTTAGTGGGCCGGTTACGCACTTATGCAGTGTATTAGGTGCAATTTGTTCTGTTATCTAAATGTTATGTGAAAAGGAATTTATTTCTCAAAAATTTGAATTCAAACTGCGCGCCAAAAAGTTTTTGAGTAACAAGAAACCCTGGACAGGCTATACATGCACGTAAGATATTGTCGTGTTTCGTAGTCCTTTATACTCGTATTACCAATCCAATCCGAATAATTCATATCTGGTACTTTTGTATCATGCCTTGGTTTTTTGTATCATGTTAATAAATTTTTTTGTCAAATTTCATTTCCGAGTTGGTTTTATATTATTTATCGAGGCTATCGAGCAAATTGTGTTTTTCAAGTCATCGACATCTACGACGCGATCAGCAATGCTTTTACCTGCTCCATAGTGGAATATTGACCATTTGCGGGTGGATCAGGGATATTTCTCCACAATGTACGTACTGTGGTCAGCCAAGGATCGACTCAGCAACTGGTGGTATACGGAGGATCAGCATAATCAAGATCTGGATGGCATGGGTGTCGGTGGTATGACGACATCTGTATCACATCATCACCATCCACCGCAGACGTACACCCATCACAATGGCATTCCACACTTCTCGTTGTATGATGATGACGGCTACCATACGCATAACAGGATCAACGATGTATACAGATACTCGGGTAGTTGAGGGGTTTTCGTACTTAACAGAAGGTCATGCGTTCGAATCCTGCCAGGATACTTGGAAACTTTTCAGTTTTCGTGTCTAGTCCCACCTTAAAACTTTTCAGTTTATTGGTGGGACTATAATTCGTTTGCTAACTTTTACATGAACAATATCAGATTATGATGTTGATAATGGGGATGAATACGTATACATAATTATGTGATTGGCAAAAATATATATTTTTTATTGAATGTTTTTTTTCTTTTGTTGTGTTGATGATGTTGAGGAGACCTATACTTGTACGATGTATTTTTGAGTAAAAGTTTGCTTTATTTTTTTTCGATTGTGTATTACCCGGCGTTCTTCACGTTTTTCGGTAATTTGAAGTTTTGATTTTTTTGATAAAAAATTTTTCAGTGAACTAGATCACTCGTATCCTTCATCTTTTCTGACTGAATTTCAACTTGTAATAAAATGAATTGTAACAAAAAGTTTAACATATCAATATATTTACAACACTTTAGAAGAGTAAAATTTTTCACTTACTGTCATCTTGCTAACTTATAGAGAGAATTAATTTCAAAACTAAAAAATTCTTAATTAATGTTTTTTTTTATTTTTTAATAAAAAATAAATAAATTAAAATGTTATATATTTTGCAGCAGATGACGTGACCAATGGTCAGCCGCAGGCGTCACCTGAGCCCGTCACCGGACCCGAGCTCGATGCCGAGTGTTTACAGAAATTCGTTAAGCTCAAGGTGGGTTGAGCTTAGGTTTTGCCGAAAATGTACCGAAAATTCTCTGTAACTCAAAAAAAAATCAAATCAAATTTATTCAGTTGTTATGCCATAATAGCAAAGTAGGATACCATTACCAAGTCACAATAGTGAAATAACGGTCATCCGATTTACAATGACAATCACTGATGTATTTTCTGTAACTTAAACGATCTTCTTTATTTTTTGTGGAATGGTTTTCAATGAGTGATTGAGATTAGATTAGTTGGTATGGTTGAGTAAAGAAACACTAATATAGCTAGTTCAAGGTATCTTGTTATCGCAAGTAATTCTATGGATCCGTTACCACTTTTTCATTGAACTAAGCGTAATTTTCGTATGGTGTTCATCAAATATCATATGAAAAAACAATGTTTTCATAAAATTTGGAACGTGCGCCCAAAGCAGATTTGAATTCAAACTGCGCGCCAGAAATTTTTTGAGTAACAAGAAACCCTGGATAGGCTATACTCTGTCATGACACATGATGTGCGCTGAAGTTAAAACGTGCATTAAGTTCCAAGAGGGTTGTTTCTGTTAAGCGACCAAATCAAGATTATCCCCCACCCCCTAATGTTTCGAGAATGTTGAAGCTCGTGGTTTACTTATCGTAAAAACATTTTCCATCAGTGTTGAAATAAGATCATTATTCAGGTAAAACAATTTACGGACAACGACGGTGTTGTATCGGGTACATTACTCGTCACGCCCAACTGCCTCATGTTCGATCCGGACGTGAACCATCCGCTCGTAAAGTTGGTTGTTGTTGTTGATGTTGTGGTTGTCGTTGTTTATTGTTGTTGTTGTTGTTGTTGTTGTTGATGTTGATGTTGATGTGGTTGTTGTGTTGACGGTGTGATTATTATTGTTGGTTAAACTCGCTCTAACTTGCTCAAAATATTCGACCACCAATGCGTTTAGTTCATCTAACATCAAAGCTTATCTCCACTTAATGCAAAAGGCCTTGGTTGTTTGTGACTGGGAAAACGAAATGTAGATTAGCCAGATGCAGCGTATGACCGTGAAGTGTTCAAAGTGTGCCAAAACTACAGATATAGAGTTAAATATGATAATGTAGGTCAATGGCACTAACATACGTACACTGGCGGACGAGCCAAACCTCCAAAGGGAGGGGAATTTTTCCAAAGAGGGGGGAATTGGCAGTTTTCAGGCCATTTAACCTACACCTTCACGACCAAACTATACTTTTTGAAAACGCCAAAGAGGGGGAATTTCACTTTTCCCTCCCCTTCTCGTCCGCTAGTGCATACGCACACAGTTACAGTACATGAGTGCAATAGCGGACGAGGAAGGGAGCCACAAAAAAGTTGAATTCCCCACTCTTTGGCAGTTCCAAAAAAAGTATAATTTGTTCCACCATGTGTTGGTAAAATAATCTGAAAAAAACTGAAAAACTCCTCTTTTGTCAAAAAATTTCCCTCCTTTTGAAGAATTTGGGTAGTGCGCCAGTACATGTGTGCGCTCAGCTGTGTGTACGCTCTTTGGTGGCTTATAGATTTTTTTCTAGACCGCCACGGGCCACGGACCGTGCATTGGTGTATAGCTTGGTCAATGTTTCTTGTTATCAAAAATAAAATTTTGCAAGTCGGTTACGCATAGTTTCTAAATGCTATGTGAAAAGTATTTGTTTCTCTAAATTTCAAAAGCGCGCCAAAAAAACAGATATGAATTCAAACTGCGCCCCAAAACGTTTTCGGTTAACAAGAAACCTGGATTGGTGTAAGTAGTTGAGCGTGAGAAATGTATGGAGTTTTGCATAACTTTTTGTATCATAATTCGAATGAAGAAACCGTTTGATCAGCTCTCATCTCCCAACTTTCTGCTGATTGAAAAAAAAATCATTTCTTACCAGCGGTTTCGCCGACTCGCATAGGACAAGAGGAGGGGCAGGTAATACAAATAAAAGTTTTAATAAATAGTATTTAGAACTTTTTTACTTTTCTAAAAATTTATTGTCTTCTACAGTGACGTATGAAAAATAGTGGAAAACTGTAAAAAAGCAATAAAAAAATCTTCGAGAAATTGTTCCACTGCTGGTTCGTCCGGTCATGTGAGTGGCATAAAAATAAAGGGCGTCCTTTTTGTGCCGAGGGGATCACTAGCGGACGAGCTATTCCTCCAAAGCGAGGGAATTTCTCCAAAGAGAGGGGAATTGGCAGTTTTCAAGCCATTTTACCTACACCTTAGGGAACAAATTCTACTTTAAGAAATCATCAAAGAGGGGGAATTTCACTTTTCCCACCCATTCTCGTCCGCTAGTGCCAGGGGATGAAGGAGTGGAGCTGTTGTTGTGGTATAAGCTGGCATACCAACCAGATAGTTTTTTATGTAATGACGACTGATGGCTTACGACCATACCACTGACTGACTGTATGAGTCATACTTTTGGTGGTAGTGAGTTTGGATAAGGGCAGTTCACTTTTATGTTGAGATTTGGGGGAAGACGAGGTTATCGGCGGATAATAATATTAAAGTCAGGCTTATAATTATGCATAAAGTTGGGGTTAAATATGAGAAACCGACCAAAGTATTGTTCGATTCGAAATACATGAATATTCTGTTTACAAAGGTGGTTTTCTTGCGCACTTGTGAATTTGAACTAGAAACTGGTAAGACGGTGTGATTTGTTACGTTATCACTCAAGTATTTGACCTCAGTCTATTAGCGGACGAGAAGGGGTGGGAAAAGTGGAATTCCCCCCTCTTTGGCCATTTCGAAAAGTACAGTTTGTTCCTTAATGTGTAGATAAATGGGTCTATAAACTGCCAATTCCTCCCTCTTTCACAAAATTCCCCTCCCTTTGAAGATTTGACTCGTCCGCCAGTGCCTCAGTCACTATTACAAAAACCATAGCGTACAGTTGAATTTTTCTGTAACACTGATACTCTTGTTTCTCATTGGCTGCCGTGGCGTAAACTGTTGCAATAAAGTGATTCGTTGCCTTGGCATGTCAATATGGTGTGGTTCTCTTTGAAATCAAGTGTCTGACGGGACTGGAGGTGTTCGTGTCGGACATTTGCGTAGAAGCCAAGTCAAGTTTAGAGTTTTGCTGGATATTTTACATTCAAATGTCATTACGCGATGAATTTCGCGATATTTGACAGGATGCTGCTGCTGAAGTGTCATGCCACCCTGACTGCCGGGAGTTTGGCACTGATGCCAGTGTTATTATAAGCGGGCCAAGTTGCCGTGACGGCGTGACAGACAGTACGCGCCATGCGTGCTTAATATGCGTGTGCCACCACTCACTAGCGGACGAGAAGGGGTGGCAAAAGTGGAATTCCCCCCTCTTCGGCGTTTAAAAAAATTTTTATCTGTTCCCTAATGTGTAGGTGAAATGACCTGGAAACTGCCAATTGCCCCTCTCTTACCGAATTACTCTCTTTGGAGGGTTAGCTCGTCCGCCAGTGCCACCAAATACAATAATATGCCGTATATATATTGTACTCTACTTTGGGCACAATTGTACGCTTGATGGGGACTGGTGACACGGGTATTTGAATCCAAGTCTGGCCTGAGTTTGATGGCAAGCAGAAAAGGCATGGTGAAATGAGGTGGGAAATTCAAACAAAAAAAGTTAAACATATGTGTATGATAACTGTCTTGTCTGCGGTTGCTGTGCGAAAAACTCTGATGTACTGTGTTTGGCTGAAATTTATACAGAAACGTGAAAACTAAACTTTAATACTACTAATACAGCAAATAAAGTGTCGGCTCCTTAACTAGAAATATAGATGTAAAAGATCACAATAACCGTATGAATACTGGCGGACGAGCTAATCCTTTAAAGGGAGGGAATTTCATCAAAGAGGTGGATTGGCAGTTTACAGGCCATTTTACCTACACCTTAGGGAACAAATTCTATTTTACAAAACGTCGAAGACGGGGGAATTCCACTTTTCCCACCCCTTCTCGTGAGCTAGTGATACCTCCGTACCCGTAGGTCTGGTCAGGCAATCCAATAGCGCAAGTTCACAAACACCGGGGAATGGCTGGCGGATGCGTTTGGCTTTTTGCACTAGCAGACGAGAAGGGAAGGGAAGTGGAATTCTCCCCTCTTTGGCGTTTTGAATAAGCCCTTTTGGCGTTCCCTAAGGTATAGGTAAAATGGCCCTAAAACTGCGAATTCCCCCTCTTTGGAGAGATTCCCCTCCCTATGGAGAGAAACCTCATCTGCCAGTGGTTTGTTGAGACAGTAGTGCAAACGGTATTCTTATTACCCGAGTGAGTCACGGCTACCAGAACCAGACACGGCGCCTTCTTATTCAGCTTTGACGGACTCACTGACTGATGGGGGTTGTGTTTCAGGCACCAGGAGACGAGAGTAAAACGGAAAATAGAAATTCTCTCTTTGGTGGTACTTTTAACTAAGTAGAGGTATAGGTAGAAACGTAGAATAGCTCGAAAACTGACAGTTCAACTTTTTAATGAAATTTCTCTGCCTTTGAAGAATAAGCTCATCCGCCTGTCAGTGGTTTCAGGGCACGTTTTCACGGTGCCTTTTGTGCCCCTTGCCACTGGCGGACGAGCTAATCCTTCAAAGAGAGGGGAATTTCGTCAAAGAGGGGAAATTGGAAGTTTTCCGACCATCTTACCTACACCTTAGAGAACAAATTCTACTTTTTGAAAACGTCAAAGAGGGGGGAATTCCACTTTCCCCACCCCTTCTTATCCGCCAGTGCCCCTTGTCCGCTACTGTGCCCACTTTTAGCCACATCCATGTGCAGCCTTATTCTTTTAAATTAAACCAAGACTTGACTGGGTTTTCTTGAAGTTTATTCGGTTTTGTTGGGTGTTCAGTGGGGTTTTTCTAGGAAATAACAAACTGTTAACCTGGAAATTTGGGTGATCTGTAACAATGGGTGTTTGGGCATGAAAGGGGGTTTTCGGTCACATATGCCTGTGGCTGTGAACCTCCTAACGGACGAGCTAAACCTCCAAAGGGAGGGGAATTTTGCCAAAGAGAGGGGAATCGGCCGTTTTCATATTATTTTACCTACATCTTAGGGAGCAAGTTCTACTTTTTGTAAACGCCAAAGAGGAGGGAATTTCAGTTTTCCCACCCCTTCTCGTCGGCTAGTGCTGTGAACACTGTCAGGGCTTTTGAACGGCATGCACAGTTTACGGTGTAATCTGATTTTGAAGTCAGGCGGGTGGGTCAGTAGATTTGTTGAAGGGGGCTGTTCATCGAAACCGACGTGTTTTTGGTGGCACAAAAACACCCTTTAAAATTTGAAACTTAGTTGTAGACATCGCTATAAAGCTCAAAGTTAAAGTCATGGTACTTAATGGTATTTTGTAGTTTCAACGGGAGGTTCCAAGTGTGACTACTAAAGTTAAAATAGCGAGCAATTTCACAGATAATAAAACTTATTAATGATTGCCGAATGCTTTATAATAGCGAACAGTCATATTTATTGAGGAATGCAATTAAAAATCGTTTTTTGTATAAAATAAGTAATGCAAAAACTAACGTTTTTAAGTAAATTTATGATGGTATTTTTTCAGAGAATTCGGTGCCGACGGTTACGGTATGGTGGCGCCGATGGATCAGATCATGTCGGTGGCATTATATAAAGATATCAGTGCCATGACGGGCGATATACCCAAGGTTGGTGGCTTAGGTGAATTCGTATTCCTTTACTCGTGTTACTCGGTGTCAGAAACACTCAAATCTCACATTTTTATCTAAAAATCAAATTTATTTAGTTGTTATGCCATAATAGCAAAGTAGGATACCAAGTCACAAATAGTGGAATAACGGTCATCCGATCTAATCTATCAAGTAGACTTTGAACCTGTCTGACAACGGCCAGTAGATCAAAACTTGACAAATAAGGGTGTACCTTTGGTGACAAAAAATTTCGTTACGTTGATTCTTCTTGTGGCGAAAATTGAGATTCTGACAGAACTTCGTCCTGGAAGTTGAATATTTTGGATTGATATTTGGTATTTTCCCTCTCGGGCCACCACCAATACTTTTCATATACAACCGATTTGATGTAAACACTTTTATTTTTAACAAAGAAACTACTCTATAAGGGATTTTATTGTTAACTCATCCTGATCCTTCATTCAGTTCGTTCAACTCTCTGGCCACTACGAAAACACCATTCTGATATGGTATAGTGTGCCCTATAGCTTCAGTTAATGAAGAAGTCCAAGTAATGAAAATAACTCGGGTAATTTGTGAGATTGAGTATATGCGAGTCAACCCAATGGAATCGTGAGTCTTTTCTAGTCGACGACGGACGGATGTGTCGCCGATGTATCACGTACCATCGAATCAAGTGGTCAGACCGTCATCACCAGTCAGCCACGGCCGAGCATCTCGTCCATATACGATCCCAAACACGATAAAGAAAATCATAGGTATGTTGATTCATCTTTATATTTTTTATCGCTTGAAATCGAATCGGATAATTTCCCGCATGACCTGATTTTTCACTATTTTCAGTAATGAATGTTCCAATTGTCTAGATGGTTTTTGTGATTCTATCAATTAACGATCAGTAAAGTTGTTTACCTGTTAGTTTATTAAGAGATGCTCATAACTACTTCACCATTCTCTGATAGTTTGGAATGGGTTGACAAAAAGCTTGAATAAGAAATCATTTTAGTGATCGTCACAAGTCCACGGACGCACCCTCAGATGAACTCCTATCGCGGGTCGGTGACGGGCCGAACCTGACGACGATGCAACGGAGGCACATGAGTGAGATGGCTGGTGATGAGGGCATTGAACCCGATATACATGTTCGTTTGTTGAACATAAGTTCTAATTTTTCGCTTATGACTTTTTTTAGGAACTTTCGTGTGTAAACTTAACTCCATCGTGTTTGAATTGGCCTAGAAACGTCTTCAAAGTGCCAACCAAGTGTTGAATAAAACTTCTACTGGCAACAAACCTGACAAATGATAATAATATCTGTTCCGTGAAAGAGTTTTTCATTCAATTGAACTTTGACATACTGCATATTGTCATCATCATCATCCTTGCTTTATTGGTCAATTGTCAGACTGGTTACATGTGATTAAAAAAATTTACTGCGATAGATACATGCAACAGAGGTAGATTGTTCAAATATTGTCCAATTATCCCCTGTTTGCAGGACAACGAAGAGCTCGGTTCGGATGACGTCCTGGCCGATCCGAATCACGTCGTTGATCACTCCACCCTGCAGGCGCCGCCTCTGCTGGATTCGAACTCGCGCTCACTGCCATCGCTGGTGGAAGAGTCGCCGTCAGCGACAACGCCTCAAACCAATCTGCTATCGGCCCATGGCACCCGGGTGGATGGAACGCACAGTAGTAGTGATCAGATGGCTGGATCGATCACGTCATGTACGTCGGACACCAAGGAGACCAATGGTCAGCCGAAACGTGGACTCGGCAGTCTCAAGAGAAATTTGAGGTTAGTACGATGTTATGTTACGTTACGATGTTATGTTACGTTATGTTATGGTGGGTGTGTATGTAAACCCACCATAGCAGGCTCCACCTCCGTAACGTAACGTGTTATGTTATGGTGTATGTTGACCCACCACAACACCGTAACATAACGTGTTATGTTATGGTGGAGTATGTTAGGTTTTTTAGGTTATTTAGTTGGTTAATCAGTTAGTTAGTTTAGTTTTATAGTGATTTATCTGAGATTTTTTTGGAATTTAACGAGAGTTCAGAAAAATAGCTCTCCTCGTCGGCTGTGTTGGCCAGTTGGTATTGCGAAAGTGATTCCGAAGAAATTGAAAAATGCTTTGAAAATCGTTTTAAAGTTTGTACATTTAGCAGTTAATTTAGTAGTAAAAAAGAAGAGTGATCAGGATTTAGAACCTAGAACCTTTAGAGCATACTCACCGTCTAAATAGAATAGTAAAACACAAAAACTATCTGGCGCATCCTCTCAAATGTAAATTTGCAAACTAATAGTTCACCCTTTGTTGATAGCTAGAGATTTTCGGTTTCGGTCTCACTATTTCTGCTTATATTTTGATAGTAATAGAAGTGTTTAAGTTGCACTAATCTGTTGAACTCTGATTTGCATTTGCAGAAATTTTGTGTATTGGTTATATAATCTGTAATCACGAACAAATATAATTTCTAACCTTTCTTTCAAATCAATTTGTGTTTCATAACGTAAAAATATATAACTTTTTCATTAAATATAATATTTTGTGCCCTACAGCTCGGATATGTTCAGCAGTTCGGTTGGATTCCAGTCAATGTCAGTTTACTACGCTAATTTACGCTCTTTTTTGTTATGTTGTAGATTATTTATAGAGATTTTTACATCCCCGACGCATATTTTCAAAACCCAAATATTTTCCTAGCATTTTTCCCAAACACGAAATTCTAATCGCGCATTCAAAGGTGGGTAACCACTGGAATACCAACGCTGCGCGGGCCTAAAGCGATAGCCTCACGATATGTAATCGGGGTTAACGGACATTAAAACTTCATTTGAAATAAACTTTTTGTGAAGAAAAAATTTGGCGTTTGAGAAAAAAACTGTATGAAAATGTTTGGGGTTTGGAATTTTGCATCCCCGACGACAACCCTCATTCCGTCCAATGAATATGATTCTTTTTTTATATCTTAATTTTGGTTTGGTTTTGGTAATCGTAAGTTATGATTATGTGGTTCGTACTTTGGATTGTACAATTTCCGTTTACATACGTTTCCTGTAATTTTTTTCCGCCCTATGGCTTGCGACTATCGGTTTATTTATTGGTCGTATCGTTTTTATTGCCAATGGAAACTTGTTTTTTTTTGTCGTTTTGTTTCTTGTTGGGTAACATTTCCTCCTGAGCCCGGTTGAGTGCATTTCTCTAAATACATGAAACTCGTCCCGTTAAACTGCCCGTTAAGTATTCTTCCAGTTCATAGCATTTTTTGTTTATTATTATTCTTCCACATTTATTTTTTATGATTTTAAGACTGAAATCTACATAATATATGATATAGTTTTCGACTTATGAAGAAAAGAAGAGAGTTTTAATTGAATTACATTTTTGCTGACAAGACTCGTTGTTAGCCGTTCGTCGAACAGCCATTTGTTCGCAACCTTTTGGATTAGCCGTTCGGTACGTAGGCCTGGTCTTCCAAAATCTGTTTTCTGGCTATAACTCAATTATTTTTTACAAATCAAAGTGCAGTCAAGCTGGGCTATATTTAACCGAATTACAAATCTTTCTAAAGGTCTGCTTGAGATTCAAGTGAGAAAATGGCACGTTAACTTGGTCAACACCGGGTAACACCCCACCCACTGAACATGATGGTTGCATGCTATAGCATACAGCGGTTGAGTTGAGTCGGAGAGCCCCTTTGTTATCCATCCATCGCCTTCTCTTACATTTGATGAGCTAACGATTCAAAGTTGGAGCGGTTATTACTACAACTTCTCACTTGAATCCCGGGTAGCCCTTCACTAATGATAAGCCTAGCCTGATGATGATATTCCAAACACTCTGCCCCTAAAAAAACTACCACACAGACGCGGCATCAGTCTCACCACCTCCGCCACGACGGCAGTTGAGCACTCGATACAGGGTGTCTCCAAATCGACTCATCAAAGTGACCCGAAGTTGGATGAGCAGATCCGAGGCCATCCGAAAGTCATGTCGGCCAGCATGTCGGCGACCCCGAATGGCACAGCCTGGAACAACTCGTTCATGTCTTTCCGGTAAGCGGTGCCATGAAACGATCATGCACGGCACCTGTCCTTGTACCATGTCATGTACCTGGTGTCATTTCATACATGTCATGTCATACATAAAGCCCGTATGTTGTATCTGCGAAAAAATATTTCCCATAACGTCTGACAATGAAACATCACTAGCCTCATCTCAACTCGGTTGACACCATAGTTCAACACAGTATAGCGTGGGGAGGGGTGATGATAATTGATGTGCGTGTTAACATTGATTGTCTGATGTTTCATCATCAGACGTTGTGGGCGATATTTTTGCTTGCAGAAGCAACATACCGGCTTTACAAGTTGGGACAAGTAATGCATGCCACATTTAACTTATGCAGTTGTTGAAAAAATCATTGGTCGTTAATTTGAAAATTTGTGAATTTTGATCAGTTTCCAGTAGGTTCAGTTCAGATGACGGCTCTGGAACAAGTTCAAAACCTCTTACCGAACCTAAAAATTCACGCTGGTTTCGATAGCAAAGCCGTTTCGCTAATCTTCTATTGGATTTGGAGTTTGGAGTTTGATTGAACAAAAATTCGTTATACCGTTTGGCACGCGTACGTTGATGTTTTTTTTCGTTTTGTTGATTTGGTAGTTTTTGTGTGCTTTTGTTATTTTGTTAATCATCATATACGTACAATTGCATTTTGTTCCTGACTTTCTCACATCCTTGTTTATCATTCATGTGTGTTCCAAGTTTTTGTGTAATATAGTTTTGTGTTACTGTTTTATCATATGATCCAACATCCAACCGTTTCTAGAGTTCACCCATTTGATTATTACTAGTCAAATGTCGCTTCTCCTAGTAATTATCACTGATCTAATGCCCGTATGTTAATTCTGCAAGCAACAATATTGCACAAATGTCTGATAATGAAACATCAGTAGCCTCATCTCAACTCGGTTGACACCATAGTTTAGTTTAACACATTATAGCATGGGGTGACGATGATTGATTTGCGTGTTAACACTGATTGTCTGATGTTTCATTATCAGAGGTTTTCAGCAATATTTTGCTGGCAGAAACATTATACGGGGTTTACCTCTACTTTTCCGAAATCAGTCAGTTTTCCTGCATCTAGTAGTGATTCAGCCTATCCTTGCCTCGTGACCGTATGGTACTTGACTAACGTATTACTGCCATCATCTGTTATGTCTTCTTATCGTAGTGGCCATGGGATTTTGTGTCAGGAGGAGCGATCGGATGTAAAAAACCTAAACCTTCTTCACCAAAGTTAAATTGGTATTTTTTTTCAGTTTACGCGCGACGAGTTTCGGTGGTTCGTTGACGTCGGGCACGAAGAATGTGGTGGGTGCCGTGTCCAGTGGTGCCACGTCGGTCGTGACCGGCACCATTACCGGTACGAAAGTGGCTGCTGGTTAGTTAACAGAGTGAGTGAGTGAGGGAGTGAGTGAGTGAGAGTGAGTGAGTGAGGGAGGGGGAGAGTGAGGGAGCGAGGGAGGGAGTGAGTGAGTGAGTATCATACAATCTATTATAAAGTCGATCACTTTCAGGGCATGTCAAATGAAACAATGAAGCCAATTGTTTTTTTTTTCAAAACCTTTTTCACAGTACCAGAAAATCGCCTAAAATTTTTTTTGTAAGGGACCTTTATGTTGTTAGAAATGTCCGTTTGAAAGGAGCATTTTTTGCAACGTTTGACATTTTGAACAGAAACTGAAAGATCCAAACACCAATTATTCATGATTTTCCCACCAAATAACCCGTACTGAAACTAAAACGAAAATAACAAAACTAGGATCAAAAGTTAATCACGGTTTGTGATAAACTTTGTTTACTTATTTTGGTTTACTAGACAGGGAAAGAATACTCGAAAGGTAAGCTGTGAATAAGTTATAATGAATAATGATAATCGATAGCAGTCCTGTTCAAGTGAACGACTAAGACTGAAAAGTCGGTAGTCTAGTGGTACAATATACTTCTCTACTTATAATCTTATGTTTTTTGAACGAGCATTCGTTGATTAACGGAAAATTTCCTAAACACAATAGTTTTAATGATCTAGTATACTAAAAGTATAGCTTGGTCAGGGTTTCTTGTTATCAAAAATTAATTCTGCATGTCGGTTAAGCACGTATGCAAGGAATTCAGCGCAATTTTTGTATGTTTTCCAAACATGTGAAAAAGTGTTTAATTTTCGAAATTTTGAAAGCGCGCCAAAACAGATTTGAATTCAACGTGCGTGCCGAAAAGTTTTTGACTAACAAGAAACCCTGGCTAGGCTATAAGCCTTCGAATTTGAGTCGATAACAAAATTGTTTCATGTGTAGGTGCCGTGGCTTCGGGTGTAACAACGGGCACCAAAGCAGTGGTACATGGCACTGTCGCCGGTACCAAAGCCGTCGCTTCTGGTACACAAAAAGCGGCCGGTTAGTTGTAAAGCCCCATCCCCGTATGTTGTTCCTGCAAGCAAAAGTATTGCCCAAAATGTCTGATAATGAAACATCACTAGCCTCAACTCAACTCGGTTAACACCATAGTTTAACACAGTATAGCATGGGGTGATGATGACTGATGTGCGTGTTAACACTGAAGTGTCTGATGTTTCATTGTCAGATGTTTTGGACAATACTTTTGCTTGGAGAACCAACATGCGGGATTCATGTTTGAACATCTTTATTCACTATGGTGATGAATAATTCTGAAGTTTTAAATCAAGTTTTCACAATTATCTACCACAAAGATTTCATCATTCAAGGGGACAGTTTAAGCTCACACTTCAGTCAGACAGTGTTAAACAAACTTGACCAAAAACTGAGTTTGATTCTGTTTGAAACCTACGCTTTTCACTGCCACAAAAAGTTCATGATTCGAGCAGAAATTTTAGACTCACGCTGAACACGATGTTGAACAAACTTGCAAAAATCTGCGTTCATTCTGTTTGTTTTCATTTGCTGTTAACACACGATGGGTTGTGATCATTTTATTTTGATGAACACAAAAAACGTTTTGCTGTTTTACACGATGCGTTTTTTGTGGTAATTTTGGCTTTTTATGCGAATGTTGCAGTGGGGGTGGCGACGGGTGCCAAAGCCGCAGCCGGTGCCGTCATGGATATGCCACAGAACATTGTCAATATGGGATCGGGACTATTTACTGAAGAACTATCAGGTTGGTCAGTTAGGTATTTCAGCGTTAAAATTCACGTTATTAGTTAATAATTTCAATTTTTGATTACTTCGGTGTTTATCAAATCTCGTCTGTCATTGTTGTGTTCAATGTGTTTATAGTCTATCCAGGGTTTCTTGTTAGCCTAAAACTTTTCGGCGCGCAGTTTGAATTTCAATTTGTTTTTGGCGTGCTTGAAAAAATTTGGGAAGCAAAATATTTTTTATACTACATTTGGACAACATACGAAAATTGCGATAATTCATTGCATACGTGCGTAACCGACCTGCGAAAATTTACTTGCTAGCAAGAAACACTGACCATGGTATCTTAAATGGCGTAGTTATTCGTTGAATAGTGTTCGATAGTGAATAGTAATTAGAATATAAGCACGAATCAATATCTTGTAACCTGTTTACGTTACCTTATTAGTATTTATACGCAACATTGGCCATCGATCAACGTCATGTGACCTACATCAACGTCTCCAAAAGATGTTGTCTTAAATTTGCAAATTTTTAGTTTTATATCGAATCACCATGCTTGCCCCGCCAAAGTTTTTCTTCAGACCCACCCACATTCCTGCCATTTATACCCCTGCCTTTATCACTATTTTAGAGCACATCTATATAGTTATCCCTGTTTGTCTCAAAAAGCACTGTTTTTATAGAAAAGTAAGTCTGGTTACGGCGAATTTCATTATATGAATAAAAATTTCACGAAAAAGCTCACGCTCACCCTAAAGCCCGTATGTTGTTTCTGCGAACAAAATTATTGCCCAAAACGTCTGATAGTGAAACATCAGACAATCAGTGTTAACACTCATCATCACCCCATGCTATACTTTGTAAACTATGGTGTCAAACGAGTTGAGTTGAAGCTACTGATGTTTCATTATCAGAAGTTTCCGGCAATTGTTTTGCTTGCAGAAGCAACATACGGCTTTTATTAAATGTTGTATAGTGTTCGTGACGTGTGTTGATGTTGTGTTGTGCTCACCCTGTAGGCGCTGAACTCGACGAAAACGACGACGACGATCACGTGCCGCCGCTGGCACGCATCGACCTGAAAGAGTCGTGGTTTGACACGCCCGAAGTTGACGTTTCCTCTACCAACGCAGATCTGAATCTCACCGAGAGCCAGCTGCGCCGGCAGCAGTCGTTGGCCACGCTCGAGAGTCTCAAGGCCAAGTCGGCCGCGTATCGGGAGAAGTTCCAGCTGCAGAATCGTGATCCATCCGGCAGTCGGTTCCAGTGTGCCACCGATGTCAGCGAGAAACCCGATCTGTTCAAACCGGTGAGTGAGTGAGTGGAGTGAGTGAGTCAGTCAGTCAGTCAGTCAGTCAGTCAGTCAGTCAGTCAGTCAGTCAGTCAGTCAGTCAGTCAGTCAGTGAGTGGGTGAGTGAGTTACTGAGTGAGTGAGTGAGTGTGTTAGTGAGTGAGTGAGTGAGTGAGTGAGTGAGTGAGTGAGCGAGTGAGTGAGTGAGTGAGTGAGTGAGTGAGTGAGTGAGTGAGTGAGTGTGAGTGAATAAGTGAGTTTCCTTAATTAGCATCACTAATTCAACAATTTCCTACTGCAGGTCAGCGAGCTGATGCGTCACCACCATCCATCGGGATCAGCCGACGACACAATCGATTCACGAAAGGAGAATCTGGAAGACACGGCCGCGTCCACAAACTCGTCCAACACGCCCGAGCTGCCGTTCTATCTGAGTGTGAAGCTGAATCGAGCCAGGAGGAAACGACGCAGAATACGAGGTGAGTGAGTGCGTGAGTGCGTGAGTGAGTGAGTGAGTGAGTGAGTGAGTGAGTGAGTGAGTGAGTGCGTGCGTGAGTGATTGAGCGAGTGAGTGAGTGAGTGAGTGAGTGAGTGAGTGAGTGAGTGAGTGAGTGAGAGAGCAGCTGAGTAAGTGAGTGAGTGATAACGGTAAGTGAGTGGGTGGGTGTGTGTGTGAGAGAGAGAGAGTGAGTGAGGAAGTTATTGAGTGCGTGGGGGAATATGAGGGAGCTGAACGAGTGAATTAGTGAGTTTGAGTGAGCTAGTGGGAACGTAAGGGAGCTAAGCAAAAGTATATGAGTCAGTTACTGCTTATTTGGGTAGTTTCCATAATGCCAATCGTCGGGTGGGGTCGAAATAATGTGACCAAATACGTGGGTGGATCCGAACCGGGCTTGCTCACCATTCAGACCACTTACACCTACAACCACGTAAAACGCTAGAAAATGTATAGTTTTATGTACCCAACAACGAAAACACATTTTAATTGCAGTCACCTTTGTTTTTGGTCAACAACTCGTCTTCTTATCAGTCGTTTAAGTTTGATGTTTTTTGTTTGTCGTCTGGGTTAACAACTTGTTGTTTTCGGGAATTTCGTATTTATATATGTGGTTGCAGACTTATTATTGTTCAGTTCGGAGAATTTCGCCGCTCCTGTAAAAAATGCGTACTCGTTTCGGTCGGAAGAGAACATTTTTTCGTTTAGTAAAACTGAAACGAGAAACTTTTTTGTGTAATTTTCGTCCTTACAGTAAACATACGTGTTTTAAAGACATTCCATTTGTATAGTCATTTTTGTTTTTTTCTCATGTTCCGCATCATCGTGTGAATCGAATTTGGCCTCCGGAATTCTGGAATTTTTCTCGACCCATCAGAAATCGTTGTTTCGCTGTAAGTCGTTGATTTCACATCTTCTCCGAGTCAGCACAATACATTGGGTGCTGATAAGACAACAATGGACTGGAGTGTTGCCAATAATATCAAATAATTTTATGATAAAGCGATTAAAAACGCGCCGTTTTGTTCCACTCTTCTCCCCCAGAGACCACCACCTTTTTTTACTATCTTAATTTGGTCAAAATTCACTGACAACATGCTGATTACAGATGTTTGTGATAATAAGACAATGAAAGTAGAAGTTGAGAAGTTATCCGGATATAAATGTTTGAATCATGGGAGTTTAAATTTGCTTGTCATCCAAAAGGTTGTATTGTGGAATAAGACTGGTTAAGGTTTGGTATCCTCGATAATACTACTCGGTTGAGGATCCCAGTATGTCACTATTCAATATGTGTGTAGTGCGTAGGGCGCCGGCCTAAGTTCGAAACCTGACTTAGACACTGATCCTGACGCGTTGCTCTGGGGTTTCTGCCATGGCCCGTCAGTTTATTCATCGTCTGGCCACTACGAAAACAGCATACTGATATGGTATTAGTGTGCCGTATGGCTCCAGTTAAATGAAAAAGTCCAAATAAAAAAAATTACTGCCGCTCAACTCAATGGGTGAGAACGGAATGTAATGTTAATAGGTTCAAATGTCAAATAATTCAAAACATCAGCTGATCAGCCAGCATCAGAGAAAGTGTGTTACCCTGAACGCCTGGGGTAGGTTACCAAGGTACAATAGTCATGTTTTGACAAGGTGCCCTGCTGTCGCCACGTCGTAAAACAGTTTTGTCATCCCATTTATCACCAGCGGACAAGAAGGGGTGGGAAAAGTGGAAGTCCCCATGTTTGGCAGTTTCAAAAAGTAGAATTTGTTCTTCAAGGTGTAGGTAAAACGGCCTGCTTCTTTCTTATTCTCCCCCTCTTTGGAAAATATCCCCTCCCTTTGGTTGTTTGGCTCGTCCGCCGGCGTGTTTCAGTACGTTCTACTTTCATCACACTTGTGTTATTTTTTTCATTGCAACAAATCTTTTAGCGCATCTTTGTTGCCAAACATCAACATCCGGCGCCCATTATTGTTGTTTAATAAAGAGCGTTTTCGATTTCATTCCCGTAATTATAACTAGTGCTTAATGTATTTGGCTAGAATTCGATGAGCGATGATAAGCGAACCGTTGTTGTTTTGCCGCCGAACCATCGACGGGTTATAAACAGTTTTACTGCTGGTTTGTTGGTCAGAAGACCCGATTGTTCACTGGCCAAGTGTGTAAAAGTGACAGTCGCACTTGCACTTGTTCCGCTTACGGAAAATGTCATTGACCAAACCAACTTGTCTGGTTTTTTACTGATAAACTTTATTTAGTTTTCAATTTGGTCAAGATTTTTTTTTTACAATTGGGGAATTTATCAGTATTTTGTCCTCAAGAAAGGTGAAAAGCTGAAAAAAATTTCAGGTTTGACAGCGCGCTCAATTTTGAATGCGCGCCAAAAAAATATGGTGAAATTATTGGAGGTACAAAAAACTCTGACCTGGCTATACTCTATAGCATAGCAGATGGCAAATCCTGGTTGAACTTATCGCCATTGTAGTCTCTAGTCTGCTGACCCTGCCATTTTTATTCTCACTGAAACCTGCCAAGTTCGGCGTCATTAAATGCTTTTTATGTGGTTGTTATTGCGGTGCCTTTCATGTCAAAACCATCGTCGCATCTCATCACCTGCTGCCGCTCGTTCAATAACGCGCATAAAAGTTTAAATTTTTTAAGAAGATTCAAAAATAATTTTATGATAGAAATTAAAAGAAGAATATTTAACTCAAGGAACAATTGATATTGTTGCAAACCTAGAATGGGTTACTGTGTTCTGAGATGTTAGTCTAATACACGTTTGGCGCTAGAGATAGAAATTTGGTGGTGTTATCAGCAATGGCAGTGTTTATTGGACGTTATGAGACATGGTTTCGCCATCAAGTCCCATGCCGCTGCCTATAAAGCACCGTGGAAAGTCGTAGAACTTACTAGAAATGGCGCTGTGATATGGTTGTTTTCGCCGTTCAGCATTTTCGCCAGCTTTTTATAACTGTCTGTATGTGGTATGGAACTGCTGAATTGACCACGAATCGACACTGAATCGTAAGTCGTTGGATCACCACAATCAAGCTTTTAGAAGTCATGAAAAAATTTCTGAGGTGATGTCGTAATTGTTTGTTAATCCATCCATTTCACTATTGTCTGAGCCTCTGATCGGACCGCAAGGATGAGCCTTGAAAGTTTTCCATCATTTCCTATTTGAGGCATAAAATACATCTACCGTAATCCAGTGAGTGATGTATACATATCTTGCCTCCCTTTTATCCCACCCACCTATACCATAATGTCCATAACTAGTTCATTCTACTCAAAATCTTGTAGATCGTAACATTGTGCTATTACCGAATTAATGTCCTGTCCACTGACACGTGAGTGAGCAGTCTAACACAAATCCCTCAATCTACACAATCTGCCACAACCCCCCTATATCTGCCCTCAATGCCATTCTGGAATCGCCAACGTCCGCGCGTGACGTCACTGCGTTCGGCCGAAGAGCTCGCCTACGACGAAAATGAATACGAAAGTCACCATCGTTTGCACGTGCCCAAGTTTGGCCGTCGTAAACGGTCGACCACGTCGGTCAAAAGTCTGCCGGTCAAGACGAAACCGCGCGGCCGCACGCTGACCATGTGCCATGATAAACCGGTGGCCATGTGGACCATGAAACCGTGCGCCGTTTACATCATTCGATACGATCCCGAGCGGGCACATTTTAGACTCCGGAATGATGAGTATGGTTGGGTGTGTGAGTGAGTGAGTCAATGTGTGAGTGAGTGAGTGAGTGAGTCAGTGAGTGAGTGAGTCACATTGTCAAAGCCGCGGCCGAACATTGACCATGTGCCATGATAAACCGGTGGCCATGTGGACCATGAAACCGTGCGCCGTTTACATCATTCGATATGATCCCGAACAGGCACATTTTAGACTCCGGAATGATGAGTATGGTTGGGTGTGTGAGTGAGTGAGTCAATGTGTGAGTGAGTGAGTGAGTCAGTGAGTGAGCGAGTAAGTCAATGAGTCAGTGAGTGAGCGAGTGAGTCAATGAGTGAGTCAGTGAGTGAGTGAATGAGACAGTGAGTGAGTGAGTCAGCGAGTGAGTCAGTTAGTGAGTCACATTGTCAAATAATAGGTGAGTAAGCGTTTAGGTGTGTGAGTTAAAGAATGGAGTGAGTGAACGGCGTGATGGAAGGTGGATGGTTGATTCTTGTGCTATTCATTGTCTATAGTTGGTGAGTTATTTATTCAGTGAATGACTCATATTGTCAATGAATGGCTGATTGACTCACATTGTCAATGAATGGCTGATTGACTCACATTGTCAATGAATGACTGACTAAGTGAGCCGGTGAGTGGGGTGATCGTGGGTGGCTGAACCGAAGCTAGACTGGACTGGACTGGACTGGACTGGATCCCTGGGTTATGTGGACTTTGAAACTGTTGGCCGTCTGTATCATACGTTATGACGCCGATCATCTGTGTTGTTCGAAACGTCGGTATGTGAGTCAGCGAGTTAATGAGTGAAGGTGGGCGTGAATGATGTAGGTGCGATGAGTGAGTGAGTGTGAGTGAGTGGTACAGAGTGACTGATGGAGTGACATAGTTGAGTGGTGAGAATGAATCAGGAAATCAGAGTTTGAGTGGCTAATCAACTCTGGGTGAGTCTATCAGTGGGTGTGTGATTTTTATACACGTAAAACATTTGCAATTCTGAAGAATCTGAACGATCATTGACTGGGCTTAACTTGCAGGTGATGACAGTCTGTCCTCTAACGATCCGCAGTTCGGCAACCGTGTGAAACGTCAATTCTGGTACACTGTGCCACGGGATAAGGCCGACATGCTCTACTCGTTCCTGCTGCAGTGGTCACCGGAGAAGTATGGCGGTGCCACCACCAGTGCTGGTTGGTGTTGTTGTTTTAATGTTGATGTTGTTGTTGTTGTTGTTGATGATGATGATGTTGTTGTTGTTGGTGTTGATGATGATGATGATGATGATGTTGTTGTTGTTGATGTTTTTATTGTTGTTGTTAATGTTGTTGTTGTTGTTGATGAGTGGGTTGGTAATCAAGTTATTAATGAAATTTCTCACTGCAGACACGGACGACCCGAACCAGTCGACGGAGCGGCAGTACGCCGAAGAACGTGGCTTCCTGGTCATCGACGACGAAGAGCACCGCAACCTGGCTGGTTGGTTAACTGACCTGACTGGTCACTAGCGGACGAGAAGGGGAGGGAGAAGTGGAATTCCCCCCTCTCTGGCATTTTCAAGAAGAAGAATTTATTCTCTAATATGTATGTTAAATGGCCTGAAAACTGCCTATTCCCCCGTCTTTGACCGATTTCCCCTCTCTTTGGAGGGTTAGCTCATCCGCCAGTAGCCTGACTCACTAGTAGTTACTTGCCAAATTAGCCAGGTGATCGATTTGCTGAATGAAAGGATGAATGAATGAACTAATGAGTGAATGAATGAACGATTGAATGATTGAACTGATGAATGAATGAACTATTGAATTAATGAATGAACTATTGAAGTAATGAACTGATCTAATGAATCAATGGTCGAATGCATATTTGACATAAATCACTCAGTAACTACTAACTGGTAATTTATTGATGACTCGATTTTCTCAATGACTAATTCAGTCACGGGTGGTTGAGGTACTGAAACATCGATTTAACCGAATTGATTGGAACCGGTTGATTGATTATCTCTCAGATGATAGTCGCAGTCGCGGTGCAACGATAAATTGAATGTAAGCTACTTAGCGTCGGTTTCAGACTTTTTTCCAGTATTACACGAGTCAAAAACCTGGCTTTATCTTGTTGGGTCTTTTATGACTTTGTACGGAAACATTTGTGAACGCCGATTTTAAGTGTCTAGATAAGAAGTTCAGAAATATAAGCCGATTGGCGTCGGGTTTTTTCGTTATGAAAAGGAAAGTTGTCGTGAGTTTACGAAATGGAAAGTTTTTTTCGATCTGTCATTAAGTTTTTATGACAACGGTATGTGGTTTACGAAGTCGTTTTATGGTTTGGCCACCTTTTATGCGTTTCGCATGAGTCAGCTGGGTCGTCTGATTCAGTAGCGGACGAGAAGGGTTACCCATTTTCTGCCAAATCTCCCCTCTTTGGAGGGATTCCCCCCCCCGATTAGTTAAAAAAATTCAACTTTTTTGTCGGTTTTATTTCAACTTAACGCAGTTTCCAATGTTTACTACCCCACGATTAGGAAAACGGGATTACTTATGCATTGAAAAGTGGATGTGACGATCGTGTTCGTCAGGTCGCCTTGCTTCTTTCAAGTTCGATCAAGAAGAAGTTTCGAGAAGTTGTTGACAACTTGCTGCATCGTTAAATCAATCGATGTCTGGTGATTTTCGCTTTAACCAGACAAATTTTACTGATAAGACAACATTGGAAGTGAGGTGAGATTGTGTATGGAAAAGTTGAGAAGATTTCTGGAAACTTTTGCCGTGTAAGTGAGTAATTGATGGAATAGTTGAAATTCCGACTCTGATGTCTTCGGGTGGGTTGCATGTGGACGGAAACATTGGTTTGGGTTTTGCTGATTTGATGTCTCATGGTGTTTGACATTAACATGATGTTAAACATTGATTGGTTTGTGACATGATGTTTGGCATTGGCATGGTGTTTGACATGATGTTTGAAAATGACATGATGTTTGAAATTGACATGGTGTTTGACATTGCCATGGTGCTTGACATTGACATGATGTTTGACATTGACATGGTGCTTGACATTGACATAATGTTTGACATTGACATGGTGCTTGACATTGACATGGTGTTTGACATGATGTTTGGCATTGGCATGGTGTTTGACATTGATATGATGTTTGACATTGACATGTTGTTTGACTTTGACATTCTGTTTGACATTGACACGGTGTTTCACATTGACATGGTGTTTGATATTGACATGGTGTTTGACATTGACACAGCTGAAGGGACATGGTAAATGGAGAAAGTTGTCTGCACCCCTCCCCCGGGGAAGGACCTGATTTCAAGCCGAATTTTAATTTACCTGATAACGATTTTCTATTTATGGCGGTAGCTTGGGTACCGCACCTTTTGTGCGAATTTTGTAATCTAAGCGTGGGTTTTCTGGGTGAAATAGTAAAAAGTTTAAGTTTGTTGTAAAAAAACGTTAGGTGAAACAGTATATAAACTGCGGTGGGTTTGAAGATGTCCAGTCTTCATTTTTGCGGTCACATTTTAGCTACGTTTGGCTTATTCTCAGAATATCATGGAATATCAAACAAGCGACAGTCATTCTACTCATACTTGCTGGAAATGTTGTTCCTTAGTGCTTTTAATGTCCTATCCAAATCTTCTACCACTACTTGGAACAGACCTGTAGAAGTAATCTAATTAGCGAATCTAATTAAACAATAAAAAATGATAATAATTGGTTCCAAAACGATGTTTAGGTGAAAAATAGTTTGTTTGTCCAATAATGAATATGAATCCAAATGCGACCAGCATGCCCTCGGTCGGCCTATCGGCCCGTCGACGTCTCCTGTTGCGCAGTATCGCGAAGTTCTACAAGAAACTGCAGCGCAGAAATGGCACAAATATGAAAAGCAAAAAATCTCCGCCCCCGACCGAAAACCCATCGAGTGAACGTCAGTATCACAGAAAAACTGCGGGCAACCCCCGCAAGCAAGACAGTAATGCGGATCATGATAAGCAGTTCATGGTGGTCGTCAGTGGACTGTACAGACGTCCGTGTTGCAGTCTGCCTGATCTGTGTATTATGGGTGGACTGCCACCCAGCTATGAGCAGGCCATGGTTCTGAAGCGGGGTGAGTTACTGGATCACTGGCGGACGAGTCAACCCTCTAAAGGGAGAGGAATTTCTTCAAAGAGGGGGAATTAGCAGTTCTCAGGCAATTTTACCTACACCTCAGAGAACAAACTCAACTTTTGAAACCGCCAAAGAGGGGGAATTCCAATTTTCTCACCTCTTCTCGATTGACTTAGTCTTTCTGATCCTGACTGACTTGATTGATTGATTGATTGTGGTTGTTCATCAAATGACTGATTGGCTATCGTTCAACAACTCGTTCCTTACAGCCGATCATGACCAGGCGCCGTTGTTCGGTTCGATGCTGAATCGCGAATGGGAGATCGTCACCGTCGAGGAAGTACGTCGGCGATTGTCGCTCAGCGATCTCACACCTGGTCGGTTATGTACACTGACTCACTCACTTACTCACTCACTCACTCACTCACTCACTCACTTACTTACTGATTAGATGAGGGACTTTATAACTTACTGATGTATGAATACATATTATATAAGTTTACTATATTTATTATATATTATATCATATAAATCTCAGTTTTTAGTAGTTAAAATGCTCTGGTGATGGCTAAATTGACCTCACTAATCTCAATTCTTATCCCCTTGTTCAAAGATTTCTGACTTTTAAACGTTTTGTATTATGATTATCGAAATGAGAGTATTTGTAATAATGGTTAATGTGTGAGTGGTGATTGACTGATGTTCGTTCGACTGTGTTCAGGGCGCTGGTCGATGAAAGACTTTGAGCCTGGTTTGTGTAACACTTGTAATACATTGGATTCGGGCGTGTTGTAGACAAAATATGCCACAAGTTTATACATGAGCAAAGTTATTATGAAATATTATTTGTGACCAAAATTCAAAATACAATATATTATATTTCATATTATATACTGAATAATTATTCAAATATGAGCTACATAGAACAGACTTCGATTACCGGAACGATTTCGTGCATGAACTTGTGGCATTAAAATTAGTAATACCAAAAGGCATTGCTAGTCCAGGAGTTCTAGTCTAGGCCGATCAGATACATGGGCTTGAACTGTTGTCTCTGCAACATTTTTTTCTGTGCCAAAAGTCCGTTTACCAAAATGTCAATATTTGTTTTTGAGTCTCCACCGTTGTAATACTCAGTTCGAATAATGTTTTTTTTCGTTTTCATACTCAACTTTTGTCCTAAATGTTGTGGATCGAGTGAGAGGGTTCGGCTGGGTTCACTAGCGGACGAGAAGGGGTGGGAAAAGTGGAATTCCCCCCTCTTTGGCATTCTCAAAAAGTGGAATTTGTTCCCTAAGGTGTAGGCAAAATGGCCTGAAAACTGCCTATTCCCCCCTCTTTGACCGAATTCCCTCCCTTTGGAGGACTAGCTCGACCGCCAGTGGCTGGGTTAGATAGATTGTCTGGCGGACGAGCTAATCTTCCAAAGGGAGGGGAATTTCGTCAAAGAGGGGGGAATCGACGAATTTGAGGCCATTTTACCTACACCTTAGGAAACAAATTCACTTTTTGAAATGGCCAAAGACGGGGGAATTCCACTTTTCCCTCTCTTTCTCGTCCGCTAGTGAGTGGGAGGGTTCGGCATAGATACTAGATTGTCTGACGAGTGTTTGGGTTACTGTAGATGAGCATATATGGTTGGACACGACTGCGATTGTAGTAACGTGTGTGATTTGTAGAACGAAATGAGTGATAATCACATTCAGTTAATGATACACTCACAACAAGTTTGATTGTTGTATTTGCATGAATGGTTGTGTAACTGTGTTTTTTTTCATGATGTGTATGTGGAATAACAACGACTATGAGGTGTGTGGCTGTTGTGCGGAATTAGTCCGTGATTAATATATAGCTATTTATCAAATAAATTTTGGTATCGGCGTTTATGTATCGGCAGCTGATTTATTTTAAATATTTTTTGACATATAATATTATTATTCAGTGATGGCCCATGGAGGGAAGGGGGTTCTTGACAAATTCACTCCACGTCAGTTAACTCCTCTACTCAAATCCCCAAAACAAGAATCCTTGTGTTACAATGTAATTACCATTTAACAGTTTAAAGTACTTTGAGTGCACAGCACCCCGGATGTGGGAAAACCCCGGCCAGCACCAATATTAACCCAATAACTATGAATGGTTATTGATCAATACTTCAATCAATCAATACCAGTAGTGCGGTTAATAACCAGTAGTACGGTTTGTAGACGGCCTGCTAGACGAAGATAGTGTGGCCTTGGCACCCGTGGTCCATCGTAAGTCTTTAATAAGGGTGCTTTGATAGTCAGTTGCAAAAATTTAGCAATTTTTTCAGAACTTTGCATTTTGTTTCAAAACGTTTCGTAAAAAATTTGCATTTGTTTCTGTCTCTCGAAATATTTTGAAAAATTGCTAAATTTTTCCAACTAACTATGAAGGCACCTCAAGTGCTACCTTGCAGTACTTTGGCTCAGACTCAGTTGTTTCTTACTGTTTGTGGTGTTTGGCTTTGATTTGGGCCATCCATAATGCATGGTTAGACGAACAAAACCATGGTGCAAAAATTTTGTTCCGTTCTTTTCCCCTGCCATTGTTTGGGTTTAAAAGAATAGCAATGGTTAAATTTTGGATGCGAGCATGGAAATAACTTGGTTTTAACGTTCATTCGTCCAACTCTGTATCATGGTTTACCTACCCCCTTTACCATATATAAACTCGAGATTTACCGTGCGTTCTGTTCTTCATGTGTATGGTTGGTTGGTTATTGCAACAAAAGTGCACATTTGCCTTGGGAGCCAAGAACAATTCTTCATGTTTGTCGTGTTTGTGTGGTTTTGTGTCGTGTTGTGATGTACGGGGTGGGGATTTCCGTGAAATCATGTTGATCTGATGTTTGTTGGGTTAGAGAGTTTAAGGGGTTACTTAGTATTATTCTTTAAGACATTATTACACTTGTCATGTGTGTGTGTGTTTCTTTGTTTGGGTTTTGGTTGACCAAGAGCAAAAGTCAGAAAAGTGTTTCATCATAAAACTGCTTGTCATTTTGGTTTTCATGTGGGCCGTTTACAATTGTTTTTCTAAAACACTTTGACTTCGTATTTGACTTGACGACGCATCCTTTTTGTCTTTGTTTATATGAACTCGGCCACGTACGTGTGTGTTTTATTAAGTTTAACAGTTTTTTTTAATCTTTTATTGTAAAAAAGTTATTATCATTCTCCTTTTCATGTTAACGAGTAGTCAATTTTATCATAAATGTGGATTTGAAGTTTTTAATGTGATTTACTTATATGCGTATTGTATTTCAGGTAACCTTCCACTGCCAACCGGTTGTCTGGACTCCCGAATTCTGGATGAACCGCGATTGCGACAGTTTCTTGAGGTGCTGCCGGCTAAAGCCGAAGGTGAATGAGTGAGTGAGTAGGTGTATGTGAGTGAGAGTGTGTGAATGAGTGAGTGAGTAGGTGTATGTGAGTGAGAGTGAGTGAATGAGTGAGTGAGTAGGTGTATGTGAGTGACTGAGTGAGTGAGTAGGTGTATGTGAGTGAGAGTGAGTGAATGAGTGAGTGAGTAGGTGTATGTGAGTGACTGAGTGAGTGAGTAGGTGTATGTGAGTGAGAGGGAGTGAATGAGTGAGTGAGTAGGTGTATGTGAGTGACTGAGTGAGTGAGTAGGTGTATGTGAGTGAGAGTGAGTGAATGAGTGAGTGAGTAGGTGTATGTGAGTGACTGAGTGAGTGAGTAGGTGTATGTGAGTGAGAGTGAGTGAATGAGTGAGTGAGTAGGTGTATGTGAGTAAGTAAGTCAATGAGTGAGTGAGAAGGTGTATGCGAGTGAGTGAGTGGGTGTTTATGAGTGAGTGAGTGAGTGAGTGAGTAGGTGTATGTGAGTGAGTAGATGTTTTGTATGTAAGTGAGTGGGTGAGTGTGGGTGTACGTGAGTGAGAGTGAGTGACTGAGTACGTGAGTTGGTGAATGGGTAAGTGAGTATAGGCGTATTTGAGTGCGAGTGAGTAACTGAGCACGTGAGTGAGAGAATGAGTGAGTGAGTAGGTGTATGTGAGTAAATGAAGAAGGTGAGTGAGTGAATTCGTGAATTAGTGAGAGAGTGAGTGAGTGAGTACGTGAAAGAGTGAGAGTTAGTGACTGGGTACATATATATAATTCAGGTTACCCCTGGCACCTGATCTACTCGTCATTCGAGCACGGCTTCAGTCTGCGCACACTCTACAGGAAAATGGCCGATTTCGGTGACGAACTCAGCCCGGTGGTGGGTAAAAATCTTATTCATTATTTAAATTGTTTATATAGTTTAAAACTTTTTTAATAATTTAAAGTTATCGGCGGATGAGTCAAATGTCGAAAGGAAGTGGCATCTTTCCAAAGAAGGGGAATCGGCCGGAAGAAAGCTCTTTGACCTACACATCTGTACTGCCATTTTTCCCCTTCTCATCCGCTAATAACACATGTAACTTTCACAAGAGGATTATTAAAAAGTTTCTCGAGATTCAAGTGAGCAAATGACACGTTAACTTGTTCAATCATGGGAAACACCCACTGAACATGATGATTGCATGTTATAGCATACAGCTGTTGGCTTGAGTTGAATCGAACAGCCAACTGCTATGCATCATCTTCTCTTACATTTGATGCAGCTAACGATTCAATGTTAACGCTTCAACTTTTCACTTGAATCCCAGGTAGCCCTTTATTTGGGTTGTTTAAATTGCAGCTAATCATCATCAAAGACACCACCGGTCGCATCTTCGGTGCGTGCGTGTCATCGCCGATTCTGCTGGACGGCCAGAACTTCCGCGGCGTCGGCGACTCGTGCTTCCTGTTCACGTACTATCCGGTGCCCGCCAGGTAATTTATTATTATTATTGTTGCTATTATTCTTGTTATTATTTATTTTTTTGGACTTCTTCATTAACTGAGGTCATAAGGTACACTAATATGTACCATATCAGAATGGTGTTTTCGTAGTGGCCAGTGACTTAATGAACTGACCAGTAAAATGTAATCCAAGTTAGTCTGCCATCGTTCCAATAAGTAATTGTACGTTTCAGATTCATTCCTCCGTCCAGTCAGACGTCACCGAAACGTATACCGGGCACCAACCAATCGCCCAAGTCAACGCCCGACACACCCGAGACGGTCGATGAGCTCCGATGCTACAACTGGACCGGCGAGAATCAGTACTTTGGTTGGTGATTGATTGGTTCAGTGATTGTCATTGTGAATCGGATGACCGTTATTTCACTATAGCGTATCCGGATAGTCTATGTAGGCGCGTGAAGCATAAAAATGTCGCTCCTGAAACATTATTCTTCACAGTTAGCGGATGAGAAGGAAAAGGACAAGTTGAATTTTCCTTTCTTTAACGAACAAATTGTGCATTTATTCTTTTAGGCATGTATAAAATGACCTCAGAAGATCCAATTCTCCTTTTTTGAAAAACATTCCCTTACCTTTGGTGGTTTGGCCCATCCGCGCATGCGCACAGTAATGTTTCAGGAGCGACATTTTTCAGCTTCACACGCTTACACAGACGGCGCGAATACGCTATACTGTGACTTGGTATCCTACTTTGCTATAATGGCATAACAACTGAATGAATTTCGAATTTCGGTGGTTAACCATTTCATTAAGGACAGGTCCCGGCTTGTAATAACTACTACTGGTTGCCTACAATGATATTCAGTTATGACCATTTATATTGCAGTTAACGCCACTTCCTCCTGGTTGGCTGTCGGTCAGAGCTCCGGTCACTACGGGCTGTGGGTGGACGCCGATTTGAATAAGGTTATTACTTATTTGCTCGGTCAGTCAGTCACATGTCTCTCGCATTCTTACTATCTCACTCACTTAATCACAAACTCGATCCTCTGCTCACTCACTCACTCACACTCTCACTAAGTCACTCACTCCTTAACTGACTAACATCTTCACTCACTCACCCACTCACTCACTCACTCACTCACCCACATCTTCACCCACATTTTCGCTCACTCACCCACTCACTCAATCACTCACCCACTCACTCACCCACTCACCCACTCACTCACCCACTCACTCACCCACTCACTCACCCACTCACTCACCCACTCACTCACCCGCATCTCCTTTCACTCACTGAGTGATTGCAGGGACGCACTCAAAAGTGTCTAACGTTCAATAACGATCCGCTAACGACTTCGGAAGACTTCCAGCTGGATGCGATCGAGTGCTGGGGCTTTGCACTGGACGAGTGTCCCAATAACATGACATTGGCGTCGTTGCTGTAACATGTTACATGTCTCAAAGTGTAACATACGACGTAACATGATAATATTGAACTTGGGAGAATGACTCGGGCGTCGTTTATTTAACATGTTACATGTTGTACTGTACAGTATAACATATGATGTAACATGATGTTATTGAACCTGTGAAATGACGTGTATCATGTAACATGTTATGTTACGCGTATTATTATTGTCATTTGATTTGAGTAAATGTTTACGTTCTCACTACTGGGATATTCCGTCAAATGTCTCACATTATGACACTACACTCTACTGCTGCAAATTACTATTTACTTGATCCGTGTTTTGTATATATGAACTCTTTTCAATGATTCAAACTTTTTCGGTTGGATTTTGTGGTGTTCCCAAATAATTCGACCTAAACTGTGTGTACCTTCCGTGTTATTATTGCAATGTGAAACACATTATTATGAACAAAGTGTGTTTTGTTTTGCATGTTTTTTTCAACTATGGTTAGCTCACTTTTATTTCGAGTAATTCGTGTTGAATGCGCTACATTTGAGTTCATTGTAATAATAACGCACAATTATTAAAGCGCTATTTTCTTTTGTTCAGAATTTATTTTTCGCTTGTCAATTATTTGTGTAAAAATTTTCCTGCGGGTCCGTCTGAAACACAACACCATGATTTGTTCAACAATTCGGTTAATGTTATACCAACGCTTGTTCTAGCCAACTTTCGCTAACTTAGTACGCTGTATGTGATCCTGTCAAAAAGACATTTAGTCTATATTAGAGTTTTATATATTGTCTTCTCTTCCTGCAAAAAACTATGAAATCTGTAAATAATTACTGTATTTATCCTGGGATTAATATTGTTTCCGTTTGTTTTATTTTATATTGTGTTTGTGCCGTGTCTTCTTGGTGTCATAATCGTCGTTTCCTATTGTATTGTGCTTACAGGTGGAAATGGGAAATGGGCAATCCTGACGCGTTGCTCTGGGGTTTCTGCCACTGCCCGTCAGTTTATTCAACTCTCTGGCCACCACGAAAACACCATTCTGATATGGTATTAGTGTGCCATATGGCTTCAGTTAATGTAATAAACCCAAGTAAAAAAATAAAAAAAATATATGCAAATACATTTAGCTTACAGTTTTTCCCATCTCCACCTATACATGTATTTTAGCTTGAAAATGCAATTCTGTGTTTTATTCCAATTCATTCACTGTTTTTAGTAGCGTGTGTGTCGTGTTATGTATTTTGCTTCCTGTGTTTTTTTTGTTTTTTTTCTCGAATCTTTTATGTTCTCATACGTTTACAGAAAGCAAAGGCACAGCTGTTTTCGTATTTCTGTTTTCTTTGTGGTATAATCACTGAACAATTGAACGTTGTGTACAAGCACCCTTAAACAATGCATATACGTGTGATAATATTTATATTTATTTACAAAATTGAATATTATGTTGTACAATAGATATATTTTATTCCTACTAGTTACCATGGGTTATTTATTACGCTTATTCGCTTGCTGAATTATATGTGTAAACTAATGGTTCGAACTGAGTCAGAACAATACATTTTGCAACAGTTACTATGAACTTTACGAGAAAAAAATCGAGAAACACAGTAATATAATTTTCATGGTTTTTGAGTAAAAAATAAAAGGTTGTGTAAATGTCATAGAACCAGATGTACAGCTAAATCTAAACAACGGGAAAACTTGCAAAGATTGTTGATCTTACTAAATGAGTATTAGTTATTTGCAGTTTGATAGTTTCTTTGAAATTATTTGTTGTGAAATACCCGAATTGCCCCATATATATAAGACTTTCTACCGCATTGCCATATTACTGTTTATTACATCAATGTTGTAACCCAATATTTTACCGTTCAGCGATTCTATCCCATACGAGTCGTAAATCTTTGTAAGTACAAGTACCCCGTCAATATGTCATATTTTACGGCGAAACTCTACATCGTCAGCAAAATAGACATTTTACACCGGTTGTTTCTTTTGAATGTAAATATTTTACTTTTCAATTCAATTAGTTGATGGTGTATTCCGGATGGACGAAATATTTAATGATGATTTGGAGAAATATGTAGTTATAGCGATTCCATTCCAGGGTTTCCTGTTAGCCAAAAACTTTTTGGTACGCAGTTAAAATTCGAATCTGTTTTTGGCGCGCTTTCAAAAAAAATTTAAACGTTTTTTTCGCTTGACATTTGGAGAACTTACGAATATTGCACTTATTTATTGCATTATAGTATTTGATAACAAGAAACCTCGACCAAGCTATACCAAAAAGTGAAAACACCATTCACTATCAATTACTTATATCATGCAACACATCATTATTGATAATTGGGAATGGTTTTGCAACATCAAAGTATCTAACCTTTCTGAAGACTATACTTGTTTCACCATTCTGTCTTGTGAATCTACACTTGACCCATACACGTATCACATCGACGTTTGTATACTTCCTTGTACTGTATTATTTTTGTACACTTTATGTATTTTGGATTTGGATAATATTTATATGTGATTTATGTACGTTATCGAGTAGTTTATATAATTAATGTTGTCGGTGTCGCCCTTTGGAGCTCCCTTTGAGGAAAAAAACTATATAATGAAGGAGAATACGAAATATCAGTTGGAAAGTGGGTGCACATTTTTAGTTATGAAGACATAGTAATTTCCTATATTTGGTTACTCATAAGTTATGCAGTTGTACAATAAAAACAAATCAACTACTGATTATTGATCTTGATCTGAAACGTCTGGTTAATCTAACATAAACCTAGGCTGTGTTTATGATTGATAACAGATTCGGTTATTTTTCATGTACTATACCGTAAAAACGCAAAATACAAAAGTAAATTTTATTCACATTAACCGCAAAGAGAAATCAGTTTAATATGCAGGTGGTGAATTGATACCGGTACCCAAAGACCTGAACACCATGAGCTTATTTATTGTGAAATCAAATCAGTTGGTTAGTTTATATCAGATTATGATTTTCTAAATCGAGTTCTGCAACTATTTGCAATCACTACTGAAGTATGTTAAGAGATAATAAAGTTAATGGAGTTAAGATAATATAGTTAGATAATAAAGCGCCCACTGCCATCATGACTGGCGGACGGGAAGGGGTGGGAAAATGGAATTCCCCCTCTTCGGCAGTTTCAAAAAGCAGAGTTTGTTCCTTAATGTGTAGGTAAAATACCCTAATTTCTGCCAATTCCCCCTTCTTGGGAGAGATTCCCCTCCCTTTGGGGTTTGGCTCGTCCGCCAGTGATCATGACATGATTGATGGCTTATCAACGTGAAACGTGAACGACTCAATCCCACAGACATGGTGCTTTTAAAAACCCTCTGAGTCTTATGGATAAAAGTATTAACTGAAACGAGTTCAAACAATGAAACATCAGGTTGCACTACTATCTGAGAGGTTGTTGTGATGATTGCAAAGGAGCTTAATTGAAACAGCGCTGTTGAATGGTAAAACATGCCAATATTCTGACATCTTCCATCAGTTATGCCCGATGATGTTTCATGTCTGAAAAGTTCCAACGCGGAGATGGACAGTTTCGAAGATGGGTGACTAACGAGAAGAATACTTATTTATTTTATTAGTAATTTCTATTATAAAATCAAATTTTAATTCGTTTATTCACTACAAACACTTGTTTAGATATTGTGTGTGTTTCACATTCTCTTCTGGCCGTATTTAGAGAGACTGGCCAGCATCTCACTGAGTTGGCGATTCTGGCCGGAGATCATCTGCGCCGACGGTGACAGACCACCGCGTTTCACAAAGTCATCCGAGTTGTACAGGTAGCGTGACAGCTCGTGGAAGTTCTGCTGCAAATTCAATATATCTCACTCACTTACTCAATCGCTAACTCACTCACATGTTCACTTATTCACTCACTTACCCACTCACGCACTCACTTAATAACTAAAATCTCTCACTCGCTCACTACTTCATCCACTCGCTCACTCACTCACTAATTCAGTCAGTCATTAACTCACTCCTCACTCTCTCACTCACCCACTCACTCACTCATAGACTCACTCATTCTTTTGTCACTCAATCACTCACTCAGTCACTCTCTCATTCACTCACTCACTCAATCACTCCCTCACTCACTCACTCACTCACTCACTCACTCACTCACTTACTCACTCACTCACTTACCGCCTCAGCCTCCCTGATGACGCACAATCCGATCACACACATCACCACGACGGTCACCAATTTACCCATGAATGACATTTTTTGGTATTTTTGTTTGGGTTCTGAAGTGAATCAAAGGCGATTTATAGAAGATAATAGTTTCAAACGTAAGTAAAACCAAGTATTTTATTGTGTTGATGTTTTGTATACTGTTAAGGGTTGAGAAGAGGATGAAACCAGAAATTTAATTGAATAATTAAACAGAAAGGTCTTCTTCTGTATTCATATTTAATGAGAAACAAATAAGTACTGGCGAACAGCTGATGGTATCCTTCCATTGACTGCTCACGTACATATGTATGTACCATAATATGTAGTAGCATCTGTCTTCACCTTTACAATTTACATAAATGTCGTTACTCTCGTAAAACTTTTCCCTTCAAGTGAGAAGGCGAACAGCTAAAGGTCGGAATTTACCGGTTACAAACAGTTTCTATTAAATACACATGTTGCATTAATACTCTATTGGAGAAATATATGAAAGGCTGACACTGACTTCTCGTTATCATGCGATTTACAGCAGCCCCACTTTTGTCTTGCAGAGTGACGATTTATTATCGAGTGTCTAAACGGTATGGTAAACCACTGACGGACGAGTGAATCCTCTAAAGGGATGGAATTTCTTCAAAGAGGGGAGAATCGGCAGTTTTGAACCCATTCTACCCTACACCTTTAAGAACAAATTCAACTCATAAGAATTGCCAAAGAGGGGGGAATTCCACTTTTTCGTTCTTCCCTCGCCCGCTGGTGTGGTAAAATGTCAGCTAACGACTAACGAGCACGTGTTTATGAGCATTTATGAATGGTTAGAAAATTACTCAAAAATACTCGTGGTACACGGTTTCACAAGCACAACCAAATCAAAAATCAACTTTATTCAGTTCTTATGCCATTATAGCAAAGTAGGATACCAAGTCACGGTAGTGAAATAACGGTCATCCGATTTACAAATGACAATCACTGATCATCAACAACGTGTTTGAATACACTGTACCCTGGTTTCGAACCAGAACCATCGGCGATCGAGGCCGATACCTTAACCACTTGGCAAGGAAACCAGAACGTTGTTGCCATTATAGCAAAGTAGGATACCAAGTCACGACAGTGAAATAACGGTCATCCGATTTACAAATGACAATCACTGATCATCAACAACGTGTTTGAATACACTGTACCCGGGTTTCGAACCAGAGCCATCGGCGATCGAGGCCGATACCTTAACCACTTGGCAAGGAAACCAGAACGTTGTTGGAGTTCATGCAGAGCATTTTTCGTTCTCATGATATGACTAATGAGCAAAACAGGACAAAAAATCGTACTTACATGTACGTTTGCTGATGGCTTCGAATGATGCCACCTGTGCGTCCGATGAACAACGACATTTCGTATCATATGTTTACAGGGCACTCATTAGATACCGTAATGAAATGCGACCATGATAGGAGAAACTACAGTAAGCAAACGATTGCTAATGATGCGTAACCACTGCTGCATAGGCGCTACTTTACTATAATACACTGGCTGACGAGCCAAACCTCCAAAGGGAGGGGAATCTTTTGAAAGAGGGGGGAATCGGCAGAATTCAGTTCATTTTACTGTACCTACACCTTAAAGGACAAATTTGACTTTTTGAAACCGCCAAAGAGGGGGAATTCCACTTTTCTTTTCTCCTTCTCGTCCACTAGTGCTATAAAATACTTCTAAATTTAGCCTTCAGGCCACTGTGATCTTGAAAGTTTCAGGCTCTGATGTTGTCCCTTTATAGCAACAATAACATCAGTAACTAAGTCACTTAATAAATTACAAGCCAGGTTGCCCTTACGACACTTGATTATCCTTACCAGTTTCCAATAAACCATGACGATCCAACCTTTGTACCGGTGTATTGGCTGATTTAGGATTATTAGCCCAATAACTACTCGATAATAATAAAATGGGATTGCGGCCAAATGCAGAGGTTACATTGTTAGAAATACAAATGTACTGCAACTGAGCCACTGTAATTAACAACAACGACAACAGAAACAACGGCAACAACAACAACAACAACAACAACAACAACAACAACAACAACAACAACAACAACAACAACAACAACAACAACAACAACAACAACAACAACAACAACAACAACAACAACAACAACAACAACAACAACAACAACAACAACAACAACAACAACAGCAGCAGCAGCAGCAGCAGCAGCAGCAACTACAGCAACAACAACAACAAAAACAACAACAAAAACAACAACAACAACAACAACAACAAAAACAACAACAACAACAACAACAACAACAACAACAACAACAACAACAACAACAACAACAACAACAACAACAACAGCAGCAGCAGCAATAACTACTGAAAAGCGCAACATGAGAGACAAATTGGCTTCGTCAGTGAAGTGGCAGAATTCATGTCTGCGGAAACGACAAGTTAACATCTTTTCTAGAAGTTTTTTTGTCTTCTCAACGTTGTAAACTTTTCTGTTTCATTCATGAGACAGAAATCGTCAATGGCAAACCCTAAAGACTGACCGGTGCCGTAAGGAAAGCGGAATGTGTAGTTTACTGTATGTACAAATGTAGTTTCATCGCCTAAAAGACTCTAGCTCAGTAAACGTGCATATGAAGGAAGAAACATATGCAAGAAACGGACACCTGAACCTGAAAAATGATGGTTTGTTGGAATTATTCTTCGGTCGAAGATTTTTACTAGGAAGACCATGACCGTAGACGCTTCGAAGCCTCAGGTACTGTGTAAATAGAATACTTCTGAACCAGCATGGCAGACGCAAGGTTTCAGTATGACATTACCGTAAGACGAGTTTCTAGCAAGTACGACGCCTCAGGCGTATATGCTACCATTAATGGAATCTTATAAATTGAAGGTACATCGACGTTAACCATATTAACTTTTACTAATCATTTTATGTGGTGTGTCACGATGATGCCTGGGGTTAAATGTTAATATTACGATATTGTCGCTTGCATGGTCTAGTGCGTAAGACGCCAGCCTCGGAAACTTGTGATCCTGGGTTGAAACCTGACTTGTTTGGGGTTACTGCCAATGCCCGTCAGTTCATGTAAGTTCACAGATCATGGTCCGATATGGTAGTAGTGGACTTTGTTGGCTTCAGTAGTTTATGTAAACCTTTTATCACACATGGACGGAATCGTGGTTTGCATGATGTGCACAGGCAATTCAGTCCACAAAATTTAGTCACAAAACATCCTGTAAGAGTGACTCCAATGGAAGTGGGATTTAGAGCTGATATGTACATATGTAGATTTATACATACTTTATCCGCCTTTATAAGCCAGACTGAGTTATGTGGGCGCAAAAACAATTTCCACATCAACAACACAATTACAGTGGTGTTTATTTTAGAACCAAATACATCACCTGTTGTGGCTAATGAGTCGACGGCACGGCTGTAACGAACTGAATCTTGAATTAGGTAGGTTCATACTGTATTCCTACTCTGACGAGAGCGAAACACTTTGTACTGTAGCGAAAATTGCCAGTCATAAATATTTGAAATCAATTTCCTTCATAAAGATTTCTAAACAGACAACAACAAGTTGAAACACTGTTTGGGAAGAAATTATGATATCAATTTTAGTTAGCCTTACAATTTGAAGTTGATCATATGTAGGTAACAGTGATTTTAAATAGATTAAAAGGGATAATTTCCTACGTTCATTATCACCTGTCTTGAGAGATATTTTTCACTCAATTATTGGTTGTCTGACGCTTCTTAGAGCAATTACATAAATATGACGTTATTAGGGACAGAGCATGGTGCAGTATGATTGATAAACGAGCCAAATATCAATAATTACAAAATCGATAAATTGATAGGTAATCTGAACCGATGCTCAACCAATTCACAGTTATATATTTGGAAGTTTCCTATGATGCTTATGTTCTGGGATTTTAAACTAGAGAGTATAATATATAAAAGCTCACCAGCTTTAAAAGTCGTTCAGGGTAGACTGAACTTAACTCAACTTCAACTGTTCAATCGTGAACCGACAACCGCTAGTGTTCAATCGAATCAACTCAGCCGATCATTTCTGTGCTATATTATGCCAGCATCAAATCATGTTCAACCTCATTATGTGTCACCGGGTTGGAAAACTTAATGCGAGTCGAATAGTAAATCAGAGAACAGAAAAAGGACATGGAAAGTTCCGAACTAAGTCTCTGGATGACGAACCGAGCTTAATAAAGCTAATATCCGCCACGCCAAAATTAGCAAAAGAAACCGCAAATGGAAACGCGTAAATCTTCAGAGCAGTTTGACAGGCTTTGCGTCGTAAAATCCTACTTCCGCCAAACAAATTTTCTTTCTATGACTAAACCAGACCATGGCAAACGAGTCAATCCTCCAAAGGGAGAGGAATCTTTTCAAATGAGGGGGGAATTGGCAGAAACTATACCATTTTAGCTACACCTTGAGGAACAAAATCTACTTTTTAAGTTTGCTAAAAAGGGGTGAATTCCACTTTTTGGTTCTTCCCTCGCCCGCTAGTGAACCAGACGGATTTCGTCGAGTTTCTCCCGGAACTCTCTGTGTTTTTTCTCGATACCATCCACTACCGGACGGGAAAGGGAGGGAAAAGTGGAATTCCCCACTCTTCGGTGGTTTCAAAAATATAGTTCGTTCCCTTAGGTGTAGGTTAAATGACGTAATTTTTGTCAATTCCCCCTCTTTGGAAAGATTCGCCACCCTTTGGAAGTTTTACTCGTCCGCCAGTGACACCATCCGAGATACCATCCCTTTACGACCCGACGTTACTTGCTGCCCGTGTCGTTGCCATCGATGGCGGATGATTGAGTCAGTCGGGAGGGATTTCCCCCAGAAGAAAGCAGATTTTGCGGCTGTTCTCCTCACACAATAAAAAAGAAATTACAATTTTACCTTGTGAAAGATGGGGAAATGCACTTCTCTTTGGCCTTTCCGTCCGCAATTGACTGAATGAATGAATAGATGCCTAATTCAGACTCGCTGGTCACTGGGGCATACGAAAGACCCAAACATTGATGACACATCTTTTCGATCATGTTGTTGTGGGTTATTGGTAGACAAAAAGTCATACGATTTGCAATATCATCGGAGGCTTAATTCAGATTCCATGATTTACTATGGATTCTGAAATCTGAATCAGACCTGTTGAAAAATCGTGATGCATTTGACTGTATCACGGAAATCGATTACACACCACAGTTTAAAAATTCAATTTCCAATAATAAACCCGGATATTCGAATGCATATAAATTGAACAGGTTTCATAGCATTGATTCATAACTTATCGAAATCAGTGTTTTTTGTATAGAATGGTACACAAATTTTGGCGAGATTGGAATGAAACCACAGTGTTGTATGACAGACAGTTCCAGCCAGAACAAGTCTTGAAACAGACAGAAATATTGGGCAGACCTTTTTCAACGTAATTGATAATTTATAGACCCCGAATCAGAGTAAAAGTTTTTCATCCATTGACTCAACTAACGCGTGTAATATCATAGTACATATATGATACAGTCCTTTTGTTTTTTATGTTTGTGTTTTCTTCGGAAAAAAAATTTACTTGTGCCACATTAAGTTTACGAAAAGTATTATATTGACGAAATGTTACACAAATCAAAAAGCATTTCATTGTTTAACAAAAAACCACAGAACACGTGGGCAAGTTCGACGATACAGAAAACTGAGTACGATTATTCTTGAAAAACGGAACTGTAGATAAACATTATGTTTCTTTTACACACAAGAAATCCTGATCGTTGAATCATTTTGGCTAGTTTATTGCTACTGCGTGTGGCCTTGCATTGGCCCTAGTTGCTTTTTACTCATCAATTTCAAAATTTAACCCATTCAATTTTCAGAATTAGTTCAACCAATGCGTCTTGGAATTTCTTAACAAGAAGTTCTATTACATAGTTCATCGCCGTTGCCAAGTTGTTGCAACACTGCTGCCAAAGTTTCCACTAATGTTTCACATGCGCGCAGGGACAATGCAAGCCCACACGCGGTAACAGTAAACCAGCTATAGGCTATCAAATATTTTAATCAGTTGTTGTGATGCGTTAACCCTGTCTGCCCGCGTATCCAGCCAACAGATTACCCAGGGCCTTGTTGTCAACGAAACTCATCTGAGCCGAGTGCGACAAACCGCGCTTATCCGGGTAGTAAGACGACTTGAATCGGTTGGGTACGTGGAAGCTGCGCTAAAATCAACTCACTCACTCACTCACTCACTCACTCACTCACTCACTCACTCACTCACTCACTCACTCACTCACTCACTCACTCACTCACTCACTCACTCACTCACTCACTCACTCACTCACTCACTCACTCACTCACTCACTCACTCACTCACTCACTCACTCACTCACTCACTCACTCACTCACTCACTCACTCACTCACTCACTCACTCACTCACTCACTCACTCACTCACTCACTCACTCACTCACTCACTCACTCACTCACTCACTCACTCACTCACTCACTCACTCACTCACTCACTCACTCACTCACTCACTCACTCACTCACTCACTCACTCACTCACTCTTTCACTCACTCACTCACTCACCCACTCACCCACTCACCCACTCACTCACTCACTCACTCACTCACTCACTCACTCACTCACTCACTCACTCACTCACTCACTCACCCACTCACTCACTCACTCACTCACTCACTCACTCACTCACTCACTCACTCACTCACTCACTCACTCACTCACTCACTCACTCACTCACTCACTCACTCACTCACTCACTCACTCACTCACTCACTCACTCACTCACTCACTCACTCACTCACTCACTCACTCACTCACTCACTCACTCACTCACTCACTCACTCACTCACTCACTCACTCACTCACTCACTCACTCACTCATTCACTCACTCACTCACTCACTCACTCACTCACTCACTCACTCACTCACTCACTCACTCACTCACTCACTCACTCACTCACTCACTCACTCACTCACTCACTCACTCACTCACTCACTCACTCTTTCACTCACTCACTCACTCACCCACTCACTCACTCACTCACTCACTCACTCACTCACTCACTCACTCACTCACTCACTCACTCACTCACTCACTCACTCACTCACTCACTCACTCACTCACTCACTCACTCACTCACTCACTCACTCACTCACTCACTCACTCACTCACTCACTCACTCACTCACTCACTCACTCACTCACTCACTCACTCACTCACTCACTCACTCACTCACTCACTCACTCACTCACTCACTCACTCACTCACTCACTCACTCACTCACTCACTCACTCACTCACTCACTCACTCACTCACTCACTCATTCACTCACTCACTCACTCACTCACTCACTCACTCACTCACTCACTCACTCACTCACTCACTCACTCATTCACTCACTCACTCACTCACCGTCTCAGCCTCATACACCACGCACAACATGAGCACGCACACCAACATGCAGGCCAGCAGTTTACCCATCATTGACATTTTGGCGCGAATTTGAAATATCTGAAAGAGTTTTTTACATTTGTTAACAAACAATGCCGTTTTCAAAAGTTAGACAAAATGATACTGTGTGTGATCTGCCAAACAAAAGTGGTTTGATAGAGAACCAAGAAAAGTATGTCTTAAAGCGGACCGTCAACAAGAAACCTCTGATATTTTTACAATAGACTGTGGAACAACAACAGCCATAAATAACAGAGTAAGCCATAGTTGTAATTTCGATTTCCGCAGGGTTTTGTTTTTTAGCTTGGTCAGAGTTATCAAAAATAAATTTCGTGGGCTGGTTACGTACATTTGCAATGAATTAGGGGCCATTTCCGTATGGTGCCCAAAAGCTATGTGAAAATGAGTTTATTTGCCGATAATTTGAAAGTGCTCCGAATTCAGTTTTAAATTCAAATTGCGCGCCAAAATTTTTTGTGAGTAATAAAAAACCTTGGACAATGACCACCAAATACATTCATGATTTGACTATTCTAGGCCCGTTAAAATGATTAACTATTGCTCATAGTAAAATGGTTTATTTAAGGCTCGATTTAAAATGATTAACTATTTCACGGTTCGGTAATGGCGGAAAAAAAATATAAAATAGAAGGCACTCTGGTTATGGATGAAACAATAATAGGATAAATATAAAGACTTCAATCTCTAGCATCATATGAAATGCATGTGCAAATGTCAGTGACGGGGAAATGGACTGTGGCTGATTGATGGCGGTAGAAAATGGAAAACTGAACGATGCGAACCACCTGACTAGCGGACGAGAAGGGGTGGAAAAAGTGGAATTCCCCCTCTTGGTGGTTTCAAAAAGCAGAGTTTGTCCTCTAAAGTGTAGGTGAAATTGCCTGATTTGTGCCAGTTCCCCCTCTTTGAGGAAATTCCCCTCCCTCTGGAGGTTCGGCTCGTCCGCCAGTGGCTGAACCTACAGTATATTTTGTGATACAGTACTGATAATATATCTCTAGTCATCACGTACTCTGATTGAACTCTGATTGAACTCTGATTGAACTCTGCTTTTTAAAGGTTGAAGCTTCCAATCCAAAGCCGTAGTTGCCGGGTTTCCGGTTTACACACCATATTTGCTACAAAGCTCGCCGAAGCTTCGGAGAGTCTCACAAAAAAATTCCCACGCTCCCAACCAATCAGCGAAGAGCATTCACTTGCCGAAGCTTCGGCGATTTTGTCACATCTTTTTGCCCTGTACTGGAGATAAATAACCCCGCAGGGGTCGAATAAACTCACCGTCGGGTACAGATTCACACGAATTTCATTAGTTATCTCAAAAATCAACATTAAAATTTCGGTTATGAATGAGAAGGGAAGGGTAACTAAAAAAATGGTAGCTTCCTGTGGTGGTAGGAAAATGGACTACGACGGAATCACCCACAATTGGATTGTGATTGGGTGATTGTCTACAAAGAGAAGCAATTGTCTGTTTTTTTGTATTCTTTGCATTTCGGTGAGTTCCGCCGTTTCTGAACTGGTTGACAATGACAAATATCGCTGGACAATAGGTCAATCAAACAACCTTTCCTCGGCTGTAAAATTCTTATAATACTGCGAATTTACTGACCTTCCATGACATATTGTGCCCTGTTGGTCTCGTCTTTTCCTCTTCAGAGATAAAACAATATATCAAAGTTAGAGAATATGAATTCATCTTCTCAAATGGATTCATTGGTGAACAAAAGTTTGGATGGGATTTGAACTCAGCAATGAAGGGTATCGAGATTACTAATACGTTCATGTTACCGAAAAGATTCGTTCAATTTCCCACACTCCGTTCCAATTCGATAAAATAGGTGCTAGTAATATACTGTATGTTTTTTCAAACCGACCTTTGAACTTTTTTTAGATTTTCTTATGATAGTATCTATGAACTGAGTACTGGCATTTTGTGTAATTGAATGATGATATTCAATTTACCATTTTGCTAAATTTTGCTAAATTGCAAAAGCCTATCTCCAGTCTTTAATCAGCCGGTTTATGAACCGGATCCTTTTGGCGAAAGAAAATCTACTTCTTATGTTAAGGAATAGAAAGCATATCATTACAGTCAATTCAAGGTTCTGGCGGACAAGCCAAACCTCCAAAGAGAGGGGAATTTCGTCAAAGAGGGGGGAATCGGCAGACACTAGGTCATTTTACCTACACCTTAGGGAACCTATTAAACTTTTTGAAAGCGCCAAAGAGGAGGAATTTCACTTTTTCCACCCCGGGAATTTAACTTTTCCGTCCGCTAGTGATTCAGGGCACCCAGTTATGTACATAATCTATGAACCTTCAAAGGAGCAACCAAATGGTCATTTTCTATGGAACGATTTAAGTGGAATCGGGCATAAGTGTATGGGAATTGAGTGCCAAATGACTGCACAATCACAGACTGATTGAATGCAAGTAATACCGTATGCATGCATAGAGAAACCATTACATATGTATTAATCTAAATAAGTGTATTATGGTCGCCTGACTGACTTACTGACTGACGGACTGACTGACTGACTGACTGACTGACTGACTGACTGACTGACTGACTGACTGACTGACTGACTGACTGAGACTTACAGACTGACTGACTGATTGATTGACTGACTGACAACCGACTGACTGACTGACTGACAGACGGACTGACTGACTGACTGATCGACTAATTGACTGACTGACTGAGTGACTGACTGACTGACAGACTGACTGACTAAATGACTGACTGACCTGACAGACAGACTGAGTGACCGACTGACTGACTGACTGACTGACTGACTGACTGACTGACTGACTGACTGACTGACTGACTGACTGACTGACTGACTGACTGACTGACTGACTGACTGACTGATTGACTGACTGACTGACTGACTGACTGACTGACTGACTGACTGACTGGTTTGACGTATTTTTACATAAAATTTTGTGTTCGGAGGATGCAATTGACAGTGTTCAAAGGTAAGACAGTTAGCTTCTGTTCGTGACAGTCTGTGACTGCAGGACACATTTTTTATTGAGCCCTGAGTGGATAGGAGAACATTTTTCTGAAAATCTGAGTGCAATCAATCGAACCGAAAGTTTGTCTGTTGTTTATTTGATAGGGCTTTTGAAGCATTGTTGTTTTGATAGTGCCTCTGAATTATTCACATTTGATTTTAAAAGGCTGAATTTTAAGGCATAAAACTTACGTTGCTGTCTCACTTTTACAAAAAGATAATTTCTGACTACAAACATACCCAAAAAAGATATGTATGTATTTATATACGTACTGAATGTATGTATCCTTCAGCCTCTACGCAAGCTGTAATCGGTTTAGCCTGTTTGGGGTTTCGACGACTCGGTTTTTGCGTGGTACGTAGTTTACGATGATTCTGATTCGTCATGGTAGGGTGACACAAGCGTACGAGAAGGGATGGGAAAAGTGAAATTCCCCCCTCTCTTTGGCGTTTTCAAAGAAAGAATTTGTTCCCTAAGGTGTAGATAAAGGGTCTGATAACTGCCGATTCCCCCCTCTTTGACCAAATTCTCCTCCCTTTGGAGCTTTCACTCGTAAGCCAGGATAGGGTGATGCCTTAATGCCACAACCATAATGCTATAAACCCATATCGTATGACCTTACGATAGAAACTTGTAATATTTTAAGTTTTTATTCGGTTTCATAACTTTTCGGATGTTTTTCTTTGAATTAGGGCAAGTAAAGTTACACGTTTATTTTAATCAATCAGAAAAAAAACATCATGGAAAAAGCGTAAAAAGTGTCATGCGTTTAATGTTGGATGCCAATGCAAGCTTTTATGAATAAAAATATCAGCTTTACTGACAATGAATCTTTCAAAAAAGCAACCAAGAAATTCCGTTATGGGTTCATTAAAAAAGACGGCATAATAAATGTAAAGAGCTTCTGGAGATTCAAGTGAAAAATTGACACGTTAACGTGTCCAACCCAGTGTAACACCCACTGAACATGATGATTGCATGTTATAGCATACAGCTGTTGGGTTGAGTTGAGTCGGACAGTCAGCTTTTATGCATCATGTTCTCTTATAT
>OZ038448.1:7120147-7127647 GCA_964036265.1 Daptonema setosum
TGACTGCCTGACTGACTGACTGACTGACTAACTGACTGACTGACTGATTGACTGACTGACTGACTAACTACATAACTGAGTGACTGCCTGACTGACTGACTGACTGACTCACTGACTGAATGGTGTCTCGACAAAAGCCACTGGTATCCAAAAAGCGTAAACCGATGAGCGAGATTAAATAACATGTTCCTTTGTTTGCACGTTTTCAAGCGTTTTCAGTCGCTTTGCAAATACCAATTACTTGGCATCAAATGTACTATGTACAGTACATACATACAAACCTCATCATAAGTTTGTATGAAATTAAACGAACATTACACTTGGTAAAAAGTTACATTTTATTGCATCACATTAAAGAATGTGGTTGACAAATAAGTTGTTGTTAAGAGACGAATAAAACAAATATATTGTCAGATCAAGGTGAGATTTCATGAAATAAAGTTGTAGATTATACATTCATATAAAATCATCGGTTTCTAACTCTCATGAATATTCTTTTAAAATGGTAATAAACTCCTAAATATAAGTTTTTAAAACTGAGTTATAGTACACCTGAAGTTCGTACAAAAAACTCGCGGTTAGACGAACCATAACTTTGAAAAATTACATAAGCTCTGAACGGGTATATCACATTTTGGTCATATTCTGTGTGTATTTATTTCACCGAGTATAAAGAAAGTACAATAAACTTAAACGAGTATCACTGTACTATAGACGTTTAGACCCAAACTTAGGTGCACGTGCAATATACATATGGGAAGATTATTACTTATGCCCATGAGGTCCCATGCCTGGGGGGAAAGCGGCGGGCCCCACAGCTCGGGTCTGCACCCTCAGGCCTTTGCCGGGGCCCTCGTTCCTCAACACTACGACAACCCTGCAATCAGGGAGTGAGTGAGTGAGTGAGTGAGTGAGTGAGTGAGTGAGTGAGTGAGTGAGTGAGTGAGTGAGTGAGTGAGTGAGTGAGTGAGTGAGTGAGTGAGTGAGTGAGTGAGTGAGTGAGTGAGTGAGTGAGTGAGTGAGTGAGTGAGTGAGTGAGTGAGTGAGTGAGTGAGTGAGTGAGTGAGTGAGTGAGTGAGTGAGTGAGTGAGTGAGTGAGTGAGTGAGTGAGTGAGTGAGTGAGTGAGTGAGTGAGTGAGTGAGTGAGGTGAGTGAGTGAGTGAGTGAGTGAGTGAGTGAGTGAGTGAGTGAGTGAGTGAGTGAGTGAGTGAGTGAGTGAGTGAGTGAGTGAGTGAGTGAGTGAGTGAGTGAGTGAGTGAGTGAGTGAGTAGGTGAGTGAGTGAGTGAGTCAGTGAGTGAGTGAGTGAGTGAGTGAGTGAGTGAGTGAGTGAGTAGGTGAGTGAGTGAGTGAGTCAGTGAGTGAATGAGTGAGTCAGTGAGTCAGTGAGTGAGTGAGTGAGTGAGTGAGTGAGTGAGTGAGTGAGTGAGTGAGTGAGTAAGTGAGTGAGTGAGTGAGTGAGTGAGTGAGTGAGTGAGTGAGTGAGTGAGTGAGTGAGTGAGTGAGTGAGTGAGTGAGTGAGTGAGTGAGTGAGTGAGTAAGTGAGTGAGTGAGTGAGTGAGTGAGTGAGTGAGTGAGTGAGTGAGTGAGTGAGTGAGTGAGTGAGTGAGTGAGTGAGTGAGTGAGTGAGTGAGTGAGTGAGTGAGTGAGTGAGTGAGTGAGTGAGTGAGTGAGTGAGTGAGTGAGTGAGTGAGTGAGTGAGTGAGTGAGTGAGTGAGTGAGTGAGTGAGTGAGTGAGTGAGTGAGTGAGTGAGTGAGTGAGTGAGTGAGTGAGTGAGTGAGTTAGTGAGTGAGTGAGTGAGTGAGTGAGTAGGAGTGGGTGAGTGTGTGAGTGAGTGTGTGAGTTAGTAAGTGAGTGAGTGAGTGAGTAAGTGAGTGAGTGAGTGAGCTAACCACATGTTCACATCTTTACCCATCATCTTCGTCTTCATGTTGCCACGCACCACACAATACTCGGGACCACAGGGTGTCACATCCACGATCTCCGGGCACATGTCATCTAATTCGAAAGGGATTTGTGTTTTCAGGTGAAAAAATGTTTATTTTCTGCATTACGCTTCAATTTATAAAGATTTTTCAACAGATTTTTTCAAACCTGGAGGGTGATCGGCCATCATCTTCTCCAAGAACGGGATCATCTCTGCAACGATTTTCACTCACTCACTCACTCACTCACTCACTCACTCACTCACTCACTCACTCACTCACTCACTCACTCACTCACCCGACGCCTTTATAACAAACCTCCTTTTTTGATAAACGGGTGACCGGGGAAGGCCACTAAACAATCATCCGTATGCATGGCCAGGAACTGAAGTGTATACGAGTTTATTGACAGACTACATAATTGACTTACTGACTGTACTGACTGATTGACTGGTTGATTGGCTGATTGATTGATTGATTGTCTGACTAACGTCATCCCATTTCTTGGCTTCCATGGCGACAGTCATTTTGGCGCGGAACGCCATGACATCTTCTTTGAGACCTGCAATTAGTGATGAGTGAGTGAGTGAGTGAGTGAGTGAGTGAGTGAGTGAGTGAGTGAGTGAGTGAGTGAGTGAGTGAGTGAGTGAGTGAGTGAGTGAGTGAGTGAGTGAGTGAGTGAGTGAGTGAGTGAGTGAGTGAGTGAGTGAGTGAGAAAGGGTGATTCTAACCCATGATTGGTAGATTGGCGAAAAAATATATTGCGATGCGACGAAGAATGGGTTTTTCACTGAAAAACACTTTTAATCTCTGTAGGTTCTATAGAACAAACTAAATTTGAGCTTCGTCAACAAAATAAATTGGGTATAAGTATTATACAATTTCTATACTAAAACTAATTGTGGGTAAGCAACTTTGCAGCAAAATTGATCAAAATTCGACCAACAAGCTATAGGAGATTGGTGATCCTAACGAAAAATGCGCTCCGTAAATCAGTGAATCGCTCACTTACTGACTCGCTCAACTCGAAATAAATGACTCGCTGACTCACAACTTTTTTAAACAGTTCAGCCAAACATCATTCGAACTTCACAGCAGAAATTGTCCAAACCAATGTGCAGAATCGTGCACACTTTCAGAACCAAATTAAAAAAAAGCGCGTTCAGAGAATTTTACTTGTAAAACTTTCGGAACTCATAAAAACATGTTTTGATCCCAACCGAATGTTTCGAAAATTTCATCGGGAACACAATTTTTTTGATATGTACCGAAAGGTCGAAAGGTTTACAAATAAAATTCTTGAGACTTTCTCAAGACAACTCTGAACTGAATGCGCCTTATAGGAACCAGTTTTTCTTGAACTCACCCGTGTGCACACCTTTCACAGTCGTGCGTGCACGTCCACAGTCCGGGGGGGGGGGTAGACTGTGGACGTATCGGACTGTGGACGTATAGTATGGTAGACGCACGAACTGTAGACGTGCACAGTGCGATCGATGTCTGCACGCGCACAGTCCGTATGTGCACAATACCATACGTGCACTGCACGGTCCGACCTCTGCACGTCCACAAGCACGCACGGGCACAGTCTACCCCCCCCCCCCCCCGGACTGTGGACGAGCACGCACGACTGGAAAAGGTGTGCCCGTGTGTGGGTAACGGTTTTAGGATTATGCAAATACACACGCATTATCCCAAGTTATCGGTAGAAAAGAGATGGGTTTACCTGACCGGTTTTTTTGCGCTACGCAAGTTCGCACTATGAGTGGTAAATGAGAAGATGTAAAAAGTACAACACATTAGTGAAATCTATATACAATATGTATTCTATATAGTGTAAGTATCAACTTTTTACAATTTTTTCTCAATCCGCCGTCTCTTCAGCCACTGAATGTTTGGAGTACACAAACATACAGGGTGTCCACACGAAGTATCACAAGTGATTTTTTCTAATAACTTTTGCAAAAATGAAGTTGTGACGGTCATTTTTTTACTGGGGGTAGCCAACATCTTAGGAAACATAATGATATTTTAATTTTCGAAAACCGTTCAGAAACTTGGAAAATATAAGGGTTTGAAAAAATGTCAAATTTCTTGTGATTTTCGGGGGGGAAATTGTGAAAAATTGGGTTCTGTGACTATGAGAATTGAATTCATTCGAGTGAACTGTGACTTAAGAAGAGAATGTTGTATTTTTTGAAGTGATGTTTATTTATTTTTCTTGTCAGCTCAGATGTAATGTCCTGTTTTATGAAAAAGTGAGAACATCGGTTGAATATTCCGACGTTCAGCGTTTGCATGCCTCATGTTAAAATGAAACCTACAAGTTCATAGCTTTTGTCAACAAAGAGTTAAAGAAGAAATACGGTCGAAGTCACCGACAGTCAATACGATCAAGAAATGAAATTAAAAGCCATAAAATTGACGAACGCAATGATTTCGAGGGTTTCATACCAACATGAAGCATAAAAACAGTGAATCAGATAGGACCATTTTAAACCCTGAAAGAAGACATTAAACCTGAGCTGACAAGGAAAACCAATAAATACAGTCTCGGAATACAAAACACTTCCACCTAAACTTACAATTCAATCAAATTAATTTTGTTTTCCTAGTCACAAAACCCGATGTTTCACAATTTTCCCCTGAAAATTCAAGAAAAATTTACCTTTTATTTGAAACCCGTGTATTTCCTGAAATTCTGGGCAGATTTCAAAAATTAAAAATTCATTTTGTTTCCTAATATGTTGGCTACCTCCAGTGAGAAAATAAACTTCACAACTCCATATTTGCAAAAGTTATTAGAAAAAATCACTTGTGATACTTCCTGTGGACACCCTGTACATAACCACATCATCATTGTACTTCGAGTTTTTGTGAACATTTCGTCAACGTCACCAACAACATGGTTGAAAAAGTGACATTCAGTCAATATATTGTCTGATCCAATTATTAATTGAGGGACCAATTGATGAATTCATTGGTTGACTGGATGAAATTTGAAGCCGACCGATTCGTCAAGCTGACTCTCCCATCAATTAATCTCATCAGCTCAACTCACTGGCTCACTCACTGACTCACTCACTGACTCACTCACTGGCTCACTCACAGACTCACACTGTAAGACTGACGGAACGAATGAAAATGGGTTGAACTTGTATATCCGTCTATGCGGGGACATGAAAAATGAGAAATGTCAATTGACATGGAAGACCAACTTCGTAGAATGATTCACCTCATCTTCGGTAGATGATTGCGAACTTATCAGTCAACTCTGGGTACTGGCGGACAACTCAATCCTCCGAAGTTAGGAGAAGTTCTTCAAAGAAAGGGGATTAAGCAGTTAGCAGGCCATTATACACAAACCTTAATGAACAAATTATACTCTTCGAAACGGCCAAAGAGAAAGAATTCCACTTTTCCTCCTCTTCTCGTCAGCTAGTGACTCTAGGTGAATCCCGCGAAAACAACTGACTCCCAGTCGGATTGTATCGTTTATATAGGCCACCACAACGGCACATCCAGTCCAGTAAAACATGTGTACCGAGTTACCGTAATCCATTCAATGTCCACGACAGGTAAGCAGACACTCTGTCAATACCGATGGCCCACAACATCTGAATCGATTGTTCGTCAGCACCATCCGTGGATGAGAAGGGGAGGAAAAGTTGATTCCCCTCCTCTTGGCGGTTCAAAAAACTTGAATTAGCTCCTTAAGATGTGGTAAAATGGCCTAAAACTGCTAAATCGCCCCGCTTTGAAGGAATTTTTCATTCTTTGGAGAATCGAGTCGTCCGTCAGTGCCCCACATCTGAATCGCTTGTTTGTCATCACCATCCGTGGCTAAAAATGACAGGGAATTTCTCACCTTTCAGTGTTTTTTCCCTGAGCACCTGAGCAATAACCTCACAGATTCATGTTAAATACAGGTATTATATATCTGCAAGATTCTGCTATTTTTGTAAGATGCACTTTGACGAGTTTTTCATCCGCTATACTGTATAGGTGCAATTTCGTTTTGTAATGTCGACACAGTGAGTCACATCGGTCCAATTGGCGGATGAGACCAGTGTTCGAAATAGAAATGTTTTTTTATAAACAATGAATACTTCTGAATACTGGTCCTAAGGTCGAAACCTGACTTGAAACACAGATTCTGACGCGGTGCTCTGGGGTTTCTGTTATTCAACTCTCTGGCCACTACGAAAACACCATTCTGAATAAGCCTTGATGGCTTCAGTTAATGAAGAAGTCCATGTGAAAATCAGCATGAAAGTCATAATCGCAATCATTCATGGTCGCCGCTTTAACCATCCTACAGACCGACTGACGGACTGACTAAATGACTGAATGATTGACTCACTAACTGACTGATTGATTGATTAACTAACTGACTGATTGACTGCCTTACTCCCTGACTGACTGACTGACTGAATATTTCCGACTGATCAAAATGGTTTTTAGATCAACACAGTACTAACAGAAAATTATTATCCAAATATTTGCCAATGCATTTTCGCAAATTAGTTAACGAGTTTGTGACAACATGGTAGTTGAAAAATATTAAAGTTTCCCTCGTACGCTTCAGTGAATCATGATAAATTTATTTGAGTGATGTGAAGACTTGCTGATTTTTTTCACTCATTGATTGATGAACACCAAATGTCTAACTGAAACTGACTCACTCCCTCACTCACTCACTCACTCATTCACTCACTCACCCACCCACCCACCAACTCACTCGCTCGCTCACTCACTCACTCACTCACTCACTCACTCACTCACTCACTCACTCACTCACTCACTCACTCACTCACTCACTCACTCACTCACTCACTCACTCACTCACTCACTCACTCACTCACTCACTCACTCACTCACTCACTCACTCACTCACTCACTCACTCACTCACTCACTCACTCACTCACTCACTCACTCACTCACTCACTCACTCACTCACTCACTCACTCACTCACTCACTCACTCACTCACTCACTCACTCACTCACTCACTCACTCACTCACTCACTCACTCACTAACTCACTCACTCACTCACTCACTCACTCACTCACTCACTCACTCACTCATTCACTCACTCACTCACTCACTCACTCACTCACTCACTCACTCACTCACTCACTCACTCACTCACTCACTCACTCACTCACTCACTCACTCACTCACTCACTCACTCACTCACTCACTCACTCATTCACTCACTCATTCACTCACTCACTCACTCACGCATTCACTCACTCATTCACTCACTCACTCATTCACTCACTCACTCCTTCACTCACTTATTGGAGGTGATCGTAGGCCGTTTTATAAACTCGAAATTCGTTTCTGTCGTACTACACAATAAACATTGTTAATGATACCAGTTTCGATGACTTTTACAGGGGCGGGAACAAAAAAACATTGAAAAATAGAAATTTCAGTTTTTCTTCATGGCGGCGTTTCATTTTACGAGCACCAAATCGACGGAATTTGTATTAATTGTCGTACAGAAAATGCGTATAGTCTCAACTTTCTGTTTCCCACTTTATACCGTTGGCGTTATCCATCATGAAAC
>OZ038448.1:7137647-7147647 GCA_964036265.1 Daptonema setosum
CTCATTTGAAAGCCAATATGTTAACTCGAAATCAAACGAGAGCTATTATAGAACGATTAAATCGGTTATTAACAGCTCGAGTTATTATCGTTCAAAATCGTTTGGTTTTTCTGGCCCACCCTGTTGGTTAATAATGGTTTTCCTTTTCCATAATTGTTTTATTTGACATACCCTGCTGTATGTACATGAACATATAATTTTATTTATCAATAAATATGAATACATGTCACATATTGAGCGAAAATTTTTTGGCACCGATGCGAATGAAAGCGGGCAGACCCGCTACGACACCTGGTATATGTGATTTGGAGCTGGTGGATTCGATTGGAGAGTCAGTGATCGTCGTCTTGGATGACTTGGGCGACTTGCTGCACGAACCAATCGAACTGAAATAAGTGGTCACATTATAACTAGCAATTTCATGACAACGGTTGCTGAAAAAAAAGATTTTTTTCGAAAAATTCATAGAATTAGCAGTATTTGAGTTTGAGTTTTAACTGTGTAATATGCAAGAATGTGGACGTTTTATAGGTATATAAGTAAATACAAATACATTCGAATGGCGCAAGTTGAGGACTGTACATAGTAAGTGAATGAATAATAAGTATAAAACCGAGTGTTGCTGATCTAAGCAAGGTTAATTACGCAGTGATTCGGGAAATTATCATTCAACAGCTACCGGTAGCATCGTCGAAAACACTGACAACAAAACAACAACCATACATAAATGGAACCGATAATTGTTTCTAAATTCAGCAAATATTACCAAAAAAACAACAACAATATTAACAATAACAACAGCAATAGTAACAACAACATTTATAACAATAACAACAACAACAACAACAACAATAGTAACAACAACATTAACAACAACAACAACAACAGTAACAACAACAGGACCTACCTTCGTGATCGCGAGCTGCGTGATTTGCGTGACCGTTTGCGGACACGCCGAGAACAGAACCGATGCTCATTGTCGCACTGAAACAACAACACTTTTGATCAATATGTCAACATTAAACAACAACAACAACAACAACAAAAACAACAACAACAACAACAACAACATTAAAAACAACAATAATGAAAAACAATTGCGTCAACAACAACAACAACAAACTATATCAACAACAAACAACAACAACGGTAACAAAAGAAAAACGGCAACAACAACAACAAGAACAACAACATCAACAACAACAACAACAACAACAACATCAATTAATAACAATTATGACACTCATCAACCTGTATTCCTTTGATGCAGTATCCAGTTCGTGCGAACGCTTTACACAGCGCGGTGCCGGGCGTGTGTTTAACGTGCGTGTAATTGCAGACATCCGTTATGCAGCATTCTGCAATGGGTGATGATTTTTTTACATTTTCGAAAAGACGAGACGAAAAAAAATTTCGTCGTCATAACCATAACTAATGGGTAAAAGCACATGTTCACTGATGACGAATTCTAGTCTAACCATATGAAAGTGACAAATTACTCGTAAAAGTTGAATCCGAACCCACGACCTTGCGTTTGGTACACGGACGTGCTAACCGCTACACCACAAGTACTCCTGTCTAGCACTGTCGTGTTTCATTATGTGAAACTCACTATATTCCACCATATGGTAGCGGGAAGGGTTCAACTCATGCTAACAGACATACAGCCTATTCAGGAATTCTTGTTATTTAAAAAAAGTTGGCGCGCAGTTTAAATTCAAATCTGTTTTGTCGCACTTTCAATTTTTAGAGGAAAATGTCTTTTTCACATAACATTTAGACAACATACGAAAAATGCGTCCAATTCATTCCATACATAAAAAACATGCGTAACAGGCCTACAAAATTAATTTTTGATAACAAGAAACCCTGATCAAGATAGGGAACCCTGATAGGAGCTGATAACTTGGACCAACCATCGAGAAACGACTGGCACACGGGCATGTTGAAGGCGGATGGCACATGTGAATGTACACAGCCCGTTTCCTGGTCGCAGTCACTTGATAGCCATCTGTAAACTAATTTTTAAGTCTAGAAACAAATTAATTCAACATTTAAATGCAAAAAAAAACACAGATAAAGTGAAAAAAAAGCGAAAACTTTCATCGAGAAACGAACCCGAAACATATGGCTTTGGGACTGCGGCCATCGGAGCGACGACGGTGGTTGATGGGTACGGGTACAAGACCACTAAAGTATTTTAATAATTATTATCACTATAAATAATAATATTACTAATAATAATTATTATTTCGATAATATACTAGATTAAAATATTCTAATAAACTAACTTATGATAAAAAAACTTTTATAAGCATAAATGCATCACAAACTAACGTTCGGTGGAACCTCTCATCCTCGGAGCCAAAACTCTGACCGGTCGATGTTGACGGACCCGAATGGAACATGGGAGAATCGCTGGCAACCGTGCTGCTGAAATTAATTGGTTATAATATTTGGTGGATGAACAAATGAAAGTGCCACTGAAACAGTGTTACGACAATCGGAATCTTTCTTTGGAACACATAAAATATGGTGGACTGATTTTCCCCTGATCAAATTAACTGTACGTGGGTGATGTCATGATACACTAATTGAGTTTTGAAACGATGTAATGGGTCCCCATTTCACAAGTTGATTTTTTTTATTAATTGAAGAAAAGAATTCATAACTAAAAGAAAAAACTAGCCTCTGTTTAACTTTACCCACGTCCTTTTTACTCGGAAACGTTCGTTTCGGACTGATGGAGACTTCTGGAAAAAAGAGTTGTTATTGAAAAATGCCAGCTTCGGCTATGAGAAGATAAAGTTTCATGATCTATCAAAATCAATGAATTGGTTGTTACTGTTAGGCACTGGACCTCGATTCACAACATTTTAACACAGATGCGAGTAATCGCGAGTCAATCGATGACTTACTCAGACTGTCTGTCAGTCAAGTGATTTAATCAGTTCCCTCAGCAAGTGAATAAGTAAATAAGTGAATCATTCAGTCAACCAATGGAAGTCAATCAAAGGGTCATTCAATCAGCAAGTGAACGAATCAATCAGTGGATCATTCAACAGCAAGTGAACGAGTCAATCAGTGGATCATTCAATCAGCAAGTGGATGGTTCAATCAGTAGATCATTCAATCAGCAAGGTAATGAGTCAATCAGTGAATCATTCAATCAGCAAGTGAATGAGTCCATCAGTGGGTCATTCAATCAGCAAGTGAATGAGTCAATCAGTGGATCATTCAATCAGCAAGTGGATGGTTCAATCAGTAGATCATTCAATCAGCAAGGTAATGAGTCAATCAGTGAATCATTCAATCAGCAAGTGAATGAGTCCATCAGTAGATCATTCAATCAGCAAGTGAATGAGTCAATCAGTGGATCATTCAATCAGCAAGTGAATGAGTCAATCAGTGGATCAATCAATCAGCAAGTGAATGAGTCAATCAGTGGATTATTCAATCAGCAAGTGAATGAGTCCATCAGTAGATCATTCAATCAGCAAGTGAATGAGTCAATCAGTGGATCATTCAATCAGCAAGTGAATGAGTCAATCAGTGGATCAATCAATCAGCAAGTGAATGAGTCAATCAGTGGATTATTCAATCAGCAAGTGAATGAGTCCATCAGTAGATCATTCAATCAGCAAGTGAATGAGTCAATCAGTGGATCATTCAATCAGCGAGTGAATGAGTCAATCAGTGGATCATTCAATCAGCAAGTGAATGAGTCAATCAGTGGGTCATTCAATCAGCAAGTGAATGAGTCAATCAGTGGATCATTCAATCAGCGAGTGAATGAGTCAATCAGTGGATCATTCAATCAGCAAGTGAATGAGTCCATCAGTAGATCATTCAATCAGCAAGTGAATGAGTACATCAGTAGATCATTCAATCAGCAAGTGAATGGGTCCATCAGTAGATCATTCAATCAGCAAGGGAATGAGTCAATCAAAGGGTCATTCAATCAGCAAGTAAATGAGTCAATCAGTGGATCATTCAATCAGCAAGTGAATGAGTCCATCAGTAGATCATTCAATCAGCAAGTGTATGAGTCCATCAGTAGATCATTCAATCAGCAAGTGAATGAGTCAATCAGTGGATCATTCAATCAGCAAGTGAATGAGTCCATCAGTAGATCATTCAATCAGCAAGTGAATGAGTCCATCAGTAGATCATTTAATCAGCAAGGGATGAGTCCATCAGTAGATCATTCAATCAGTAATAGAATGAGTCAATCAGTGGATTATTCAATCAGCAAGTGAATGAGTCCATCAGTAGATCATTCAATCAGCAAGTGAATGAGTTCATCAGTAGATCATTCAATCAGTAATAGAATGAGTCAATCAGTGGATTATTCAATCAGCAAGTGAATGAATCAATCAGTGGGTCATTCAATCAGCAAGTTAATGAGTCAATCAGTGGATCATTCACTCAGCAAGTGAATGAGTCAATCAGTGGGTCATTCAATCAGCAAGTGAATGAGTCAATCAGTGGATTATTCAATCAGCACGTGGATGAGTCAATCAGTGGATCATTGAATCAGCAAGTGAATGAGTCAGTCAGTGGGTCATTCAGTCAAACAATGGGGAGTCAATCAGTGGATCATTCAATCAGCAAGTGAACTAGTCAATCAGTGGATCATTCAATCAGCAAGTGAATGAGTCAATCAGTAAATAATTCGATCAGCAAGTGAATGAATCAATCAGAGGATCATTCAATCAGCAAGTGAATGAGTCAATCAGTAAATAATTCAATAAGCAAGTGAATGAGTCAAACAGTGGGTCATTCACTCAAACAATGGGGAGTCAATCAGTGAATCATTGAATCAGCAAGTGAATGAGTCAAGCAGTGGATCAGTCAATCAGCAAGTGAATGAGTCAAGCAGTGGATCAGTCAATCAGCAAGTGAAAGAATCAGTCAGTGGGTCATTAAGTCAAACAATGGGGAGTCAATCAGTGGATCATTCAATCAGCTAGTGGATGAATCAATCTGTGGATCATTCAATCAGCAAGTGGATGAGCCAAACAATTGGTCATTCAGTCAGCAAGTAAATGAATCAATTGAATAAACGGGTCACATACAGTCAGGTCAGCAGGAGGGTAAGTCAATCAGTGGGTCTTTCAATCAGCAAGTGGGTGAGTCAACCAGTGGGGCATTCAATCAACTAGTAGATGAGACCATCAGTGGATGATACTGTCAGCAAATGTAATCTATGCGGAACAGACATGAAAACCTTGAAAAAGCAGCAAATCTGTGAACAAACCGGAATCCGAAGTGGCTTTCTTGTCGTTTTTCCTCACCCATTTGAACGCGGGATTGAACGCAGGCAACATTCGAGTGCCCGTTTTCTTCGCCTCATCACTCTTCTGCTTCTTGAGAAATGAACCCCGCATTTGAATTACTTTTAATGAGAGCAATTTTTAGATTTGTGAAGAACTTTAATTTTTAATTAAAATTATATTTTGGTTATAGTCTGCAGGCGTTTTGTGTTAACGATATGTGAAAAAAGGGTTCTTAGAAGGTTAATTAATTTTTATGAGAATTTATATGGGAATATTCTTATAACTTACCGTAACCCAATGATAAATAGGCGTGCGGATAACGCATTAATCCATAAGTCCTCTACCGTAATCAAGCAAACGGTATTGGTTACGGTATTGATTACGGTATTGGTTACGGAATATAAAATTATATGTTATTTTTATGTAAATTAAAGTATTCTTCACAATCTCTGATTGTTAAACTTTTGATTAGAACTTCAATTTTCAAAAAAAGAAAATTTAGTGAAAAAACCATCTGGCAACATAGGAACATTTTATTCTTAGCTGTGAACTAGGAGATAACGATTGTGAAGTGTTCAGTGCCAATAACGTCAACGCAAGCCGTACCAAAAGCCAAAATTTGTTACAGTTTAGCTGCCTATCCAGGATTTTTTGTTGTGAAAACTTAAAAACTTAAAAACTTCTATGTTCTTGTCTTATTCTGTGTACTCGAAACTCGCTCCGACGATGCAAGGATTATTAAGCTAACTATATAAGCTTTTACTCTCAGGTGATACAGGAAATCTATTGCCATCAGAGGCAAATAAGAGCGCTTTTAACAGTATCCAAAACCCGAAATGTTTATCTATCAGAGAAGTGGAAGAACTTGTTGAACTTCAACTTATTTCAACCTTTCTGCTTGTGTTAAAATTTATTAATAATCACTTTAAAAGACTGTGCGCTTCTTCATGAGTCAGTGATAGAGAGTTTTTTTATGAATTAAATGAAAAGCTCACTGAAATTTGCCTTATAAGCCAAATGTTTGGAAAGGTGATTCTGGACGTCCGGCTGTTCGATTATGATATGACATGCAGTCATCAAGTTCAGATGGTATCACTAAGGTTAATAAAATACAATTAGTTTTATTTAGTATATGGTGAGTTAAAGAGTCGTTCTATATAGTGATTTAATTTTTGACATTTATTGGAGCTTCTCTTTCTGATCAAAGAAGATAAGCTATGCTCTCCATCTACACATTTTCAATCTAAGAATGTTTTTTTCGAGCAGCTAATGTAATTATTTAACACTTAACTTAGCATGACTCTCAGTTTCCATAAGATTGAGGCAGTGAGTTTTCACTTGAGAATTGAGCTTCATTGATACATAGCTCTCTACAAATAGTGTCATAGTTAGACTCAGAAGTTTTGGAAACATTGTAGTCAACGTTTTCAAGCTATTAGTCTGCATTAGGTATTCTGGTGACTCAAAGATTTCTAAATAAATCCAGTTTGACAATCAACAAGACGTCTGTTTCAAAAATGAATATGATATTCGGATTCAGCGCCCTCGAAAACCCCTTATTCATGATTCTTGTTTTCGAACTAAGTTATCATAAAAACAAAAAAAAACTTAAAATTACAGTAACCTACCGTAACCTATGGATTACTGTAGAGGATTTATGGAACACTGTAGAGGACTTATGGATTAATCTATTTTCCAAGCACCGATAAATAATTCTAGAACAAACGGTGTATGGGTAACAAATTATTTTCAAAATAAAAATTGTAAAATATATTACGGTATTTCAATTCAATTTTAAAATTTGGTTTTATTTTATTTTATTGTGTTTTGCGAATAATAACAAAATACTGGCTTTGTTTATCGATTATCGGTGTGAATGCGGAGTCATATATTTTAAGCGTATGTAGTTTGTCTTATGGCTGGGTATATGGATACCGGCGACAGTGGGTTCAGTGTTGGGTTATCAATGATATGGATATGGATGTGGTAATAGATTCACGGAATGCGGTTTGCGGAACTTTTCATAGCAAGCATTCTATGTTTGTGCTAAAGCCTGTATGTTATTTCAGCAAGCAAAAATGTTGCCCAAAGGTCTGATAATGAAACATCACTAGTCTTAACTCACCTCGGTTGACACCATAGTTTAACTGAGTATAACACGGGGTGATGCTGATTGATGAGCGTGTTAACACTGATTTTCTGTTGTTCATCATCAGACGTTTTGGGAAATATTTTTGTTTGCAGAAATAATATGACGGTGACTGAAGACGCCTGCGTCACTAGTTTTTTTAGTTGTTTCACGATAGGGCAGAAACAACGATAGGTTTTTCTTTTTCTGTCTCAAAGTTAGAAAGCTCGTCCCTTTATACTCATGCGTTATTTTCTTAGCTTTTCTAACATACATGCTTTACAAGATGTTCCTCGGATGTTTCTCCAGTGGAAAGCTTTCTGCACGATTTTGAGGACAGATTTTGCGTATCCGCTGTAGCGGGTGTATGCGCTTGCCTGACAGTAAGATTGGGTTGAGGGTGGGATCCTTGAAACAGCTGTGGTTAAGTCACTAGTGTCATTAGTGAAACCTGAGTTTGTGTGATTTATAGTGTGGTCGGACGCGGTTGTAGATTGGTGAAGCAGCACGGGTAAGTGTTATGATGCATGGTGGCAATGGAATATCTTGTAACTAAGTATAAAGAAGCTTACCATGCACCTGGCAGCTGGCAATAAAATATACAGCCGGCCAACCAGGATAGAGAAAAGCGAAGAGCTTTCTCTGTTCTGATTGGCCACCTGTTAAAATTTTAATGCTAGCTAGGCAGCTTATGCGCGACTGTGTAGTTGCTAAGCAGCATCGTTTAGGTAAACGTTAATTTTTTTAATCTAGAGATATTACACTACCATGAGTGATTAGTTGCGGGTGAGAAGAAATACGGTGTGATACACTGCATAATCAAAACTAGCAGAACCTGCCCTATTCGTAAGACTCACATTTGCTTACGCCAACCCCATACCCTCTCAGAAAATCGACGATTTATCAGATTATCCAGTTTTGTTCATTTTAACCAATCCCTTTTCAAGCGGAAAATTATTTAAATTCACATCACTGTAATCTGTTTTTTTTACATACAAAAATTTATGTTACCGTAAATTTACCGTAAACTACCGTAACCTATTTACCGTAGTTAATTCTCATAAAAATTAATTACGTTTCGTTACTCCGAAAAAAGGCATCGACCAAATTGCACGTGAATAAAGGCACCGACCAAAAATTTGAGTTTGTCGTTTTGATGAATGACGATAGCTAGAGGTAATAATAATAACTCTAATCATATGTTCTATGCAGCTACTAAAATACTTGAACATATTTGAGACAAATAAACATATTTAGTTAGGTTTTTATTAGCTAAAAACACGGAACCGTTTTCGGTCGGTGCCTTTATTCACCGAGAATAAGGTTACAAAAAAGTATTTTGAAATTGTCGCGTTTTTACTTTGAAGTAAAAATTTTACAACAAAACGGGGTAAAATTGTTTAGAACAACTTTTTATGACGAATTATTATTATAGTTAACTCACTCATTCAATTTCTCACTCACTCATCCACTCACTTACTCACTCACTCCCGCATTTACTCACTCACTCACTCACTCCTTCATTCACTCACTCACTCACTTACTCATTCACTCTTTCACTCACTCACTCACTCAGTCACTCACTCACTCCCTCACTCATTCATTCAATCACTAATCACCTCAGACCTCACTCACTCACCCACTCACTTACTCATTCACTCACTCACTCTATTATTCGGTCACTCACTTAATCACTGACACCCTAACTCACTCACTCACTCACTTACTCACTCACTCACTCGCTCATTCATTCTTTCACTCGAGCACTCACTCAGTCACTGACCCCCTCACTCACTCATTCACTCATTCATTCAGTAACTCAATACTCATTCCCTTTCCATTCACTCACTCACTCAATCACTCAGTTACTCACTCATTCACTCACTCACTCACTCATTCACTCACTCACTCACTCACTCACTCACTCACTCACTCACTCACTCACTCACTCACTCACTCACTCACTCACTCACTCATCCACTCACTGTCTCAATTACTCACTCAATCACTCACTCTCATTTTTTCTCACTCTCTCAATCAATAATCAATACCTTGCTCACTCAGTTATAGAGCTGACTCACTCGCTAACTTACTCTTCAACTCAAAACACGTTCACTATTTTTCTCAATCACTCACTCACTAATTTAATGCTCCCTCCCTCACACAACCATTCACTCACGTCTCACTCACTCACTCACTTACTCACTCACTCACTCACACACACCCTCACTCACTCACACACTCATAGACTCACTCACTCACTCGCTTACCCAATCACTCATTCATTTAGTCACTATATCACTCAATCACTCACTCACTCACACACTCACTCGCTAACTCACTCAATACTTATTAATTTGTTCACTAACTGATGAACCCCGGGACATTTTCTCTCTGTAAAACTTTTTCAATACCTGTCAAAAGGCATCGATCGAAACGAAACATCGAAAGTGTTCGTTTCGATATCGTTAACACAACGCACCAGTCTGCAACCGATTTCTGACGAGCTGACGTTCCGCACAAATCCATTTCTAAACCTTTTATACTGGATAACTTTTTTTTTCGTTTTTTAGCGGTGCACACGCTCACGCCA
>OZ038448.1:7152647-7167647 GCA_964036265.1 Daptonema setosum
GCTACATCACAGGCCCGTATGTTCTGTAACTAACAGATTTGCATCATTATCTTATTTTCTCCTTTTAAATCGTCCTGTTAAAATTCAATTGTTGTAATATGGGTTCCTCATTCTACGCCACGTGCATATCGATAGTAAGTAGTCCGTAATACACATGCACCACAAAGCAAGTGTTCTTTCCGATGGGTGTCTTGATAGTCAGTTGCAAAAAAGTGGCAAAAACTTTTTGCGACGTTACGAAATATTTCGGAAGACGGAAGAAGTTTTCGAAATGAACCGTTTCGGAACTTCATAAAGAGTGCCGAAAAAATCAATTTTTTTGCAACTGACTATGAAGGCACCTGAACAGGTTACACGCCATAAAATTTAAACATGTTGAGGAGGTTCTTATTTTTGCTACTAATTATTTTCTCGTTTATCTGCGGACATTGTTCAATACTGCTCGATGATTTATGAAAACCTTCTACGAAATCACAAAGTGGCGTCATTTGGTCTGGTTTTCTTCAAAACATCACTTACCATGATTGTTGTTTGAGATGAAGCGTGAGAATTTCTGTCGAATCAGCTGGAAAATTTCCCGAAAATTATTCGTAGTAAAATTAATTTCCTCTTGGTATTATGTACATAACTATTAATATGAATTTGTGAGGTCGCAAACATTTTGACGAATCTTGTGAATATGCTAATCTTTGCTCGGGACTGTGCCACGTCGTGAAAATGCACTTCAGAGTCGAAACATCGTGAAACATCCACTAATATACATATTCATTACAATCCCATGTTGTTCTACCTACATTTTTTTATTCAAATACATTTTTTAATAAAATTTGATCAAAAATTAAATTTTAATTGTATGAAGATTTGGTAATCGTGTTGTCGGTACACCGTGCCCTGGCTGTCCACTTGCAGCTTGACCAGGCCCACGAATCAGGGACTTGTAAGACTTTTCCAAGTGTGTCATGATGTGTCCTTTTGTAAACCTTTACCGTTGCACGGTTTGGCTACTGTAGTGCAATGCCCCTCGCATGTTGTATCCGCAACGCGAAATTCCCAACCCCAAAAAATTTCCTAGAATTTTGTCTAAACGCCAAAATTTTCTGTCACCGAAAACAAATTCCATATGAAGTTTTACTGTCCGTTAACCTCCGATTATCTATCGTGAGGCTGGCTTGTCCGAGCGGTAGCGAGGACAAGTGCGTTAGGCCGACGCAGCGGTGGTATTTCAGTGGTTATCTACCTTAGTATGCGGACATAAAATTTCGCGTTTGGAAAAAATTCTAGACACATTTTTGGGTTTTGGAAATATGCATCCGCAACACTGTCATGTGGTTGGATCGAACTTGGCAATCGTGACTGCAGATTTTCGTAAAACATTTCTCACACACCAACAACTTGCAAAGAGAAAACATGAACTTTGCTAAGTCTCTATGATTAACACATTCGATCAAACTACATGGAGTTTCTGTCAGCGTAGAATCATAAATCGTGTTACCTACTGCATGCTTACCTGTCCTATTTTCAGATAGAACAAAGGATTTTGTTTCGAGGTATTCTACTTGCGTGATTACCGATTCAACGTCAGGTGTGCACCTAACCAAAGTGGGATACCGCTGCGAAACATGCCTGAGAAAAGGTGAGCTAAATACCGTGAGATATAGCCTATCCAAGATTTCTTGTTAGTCAGAAACTTTTTGGCGCGCAGTTTGAATTCAAATATGTTTCTGGCGCACTTTCAAACTTTACAGAGATAAATTCTTTTTTCACATTGCTTACGTGCGTAATCAGTCCACAAAGTTTAATTTTGATAACAAGAAGCCCTTACCAAGCTATATTAGAAAGATTTCTTGTAAATAAACTTCAGTCGACCGATTTTCTGTTGAAAATTATGAATCACCATTTTCACTCAACTTGGATATATGAGTTCAACTGTATGATTTTCGACACTTCCACTTCATAAACTTCTTGCTATAAACGTATGTACGCTTCTCATGTGAATGCATGTTGCTAGGCGCTTCACTTACCGCAACATGAAACCAGTCCTGGTGTATCACAACTACCGTATAGTAGGTTTTTAACAATTTGAGAAAGAAAAAAAGGTCGTTTAACAAAACACACAAAAATTAACCAATATGATCATTTTTATTCATTCTCAATGCCTATCCGAACAAACGAATTTTTATGTCCAATCTGTTTATCAAACACCGTTTTTATCTGCAGTATGCCTTAACCACTATTATCTGCAATTTTTAGGCCTCATCACTAGCGGACGACGAAACAAGAAATACGTGAAACCCCCCTATCTTTGGCAGTTCCAAAAAGTATAGTTTGTTCCTTTTAAGGTGTAGATAAAATGGCCTAATCTCTGCCGATTCCCCCTCTTTCGAAAGACTCTCCTCCCTTTGGAAGTTTCGCCCATCCGCCCGTGGGCCTCATGACCAGATGTGTTTTCTCATCGGTCAGTGTTTTTGGCGTTCTGCATTCGACTTTATTGATGTTGAGTCTGTATACTGATTTCATCGTACATCGTAATGGCTCATCACAGTAACAGTACATTGCTCGTTTGCTTCACTAAAAACCGTATAACTTACAGGATGAAAAAAAATTTGAAACTTTTTTAGTACACAGTTTGTGGCATTTTTTATTGGGAAACGCAGGTAATTTAGATCCAGGTAATGCTTAAAAAAATTTTGCGTGATAACCAAAAGTAACCTTCGAACTTTCGACGAACAATGAATGGCCACCCCGAAGTATGGTTATTCCTATTCAAACTTTCGCATTCCACTCAACCTGTGCGATCAGCTATTTTATATCAAAAATAGATATCGGTGGTATTTTTTACAGTTCGGGGTGGTAAACAAGATTAGAATTGGATAAAGGCAAAGTCTGATTCATCTGAACATCAGTTGATTCAGAGATTATTCCTCGAAATCAGTAGTAAAAAAACAATTGGGCTTTATTTTGGCAAGCACCAACTATATGTACATGACCTTTCTATGCAGATGACCTTTCTTTGTTTTGCCTATAGTATACCCGAAGTTCTATAGAAGTATGCATACAATTGCGATCAACAACTATTGGATATCAAAATTAGATATCGTTGGTATTTTATTTTCTATAACTCGAGTTTTTTACTTTTACTATAAGTTTGGTAAACAAGATCGAAATGAATAAAGGCAAAGTCTGATTTATCTGAACATCAGTTGAAGCAGAGATTATTCCCAGAATTCAGTAGTAATGAAAACAAGTGACCTATATTTTGGCAAGCATCAACTATGTAGATGCCCTTTTCCTGTTTTCCCAATAATATAATCCAAGTTCGATAACAGATGTACACACTGGTGGACGTACCAAACCTCCAAAAGGAGGGGAATCTTCCCAAAAAGTGGGGAATTGGCAGAAATAAGCCCATTATACTAACACCTTAAAAGGAACAAACCCCACTTTTTGAAAAAAGGGCAAAGAGGTGTAATTCCTGTTTTCCCTCTCCTTTTCGTGTGTAGTACATTCCAGAAAGCCACCCCATTCCATTAAGCACTATGATTCTAGTCCAACTTCCAGTATTCAACTTAATGTAACGCACTAGATGGGGTGGAAAAACAAGGAATTCCCCCTCTTTGGCGTTTTCAAAAAGTGGAATTTGTTTCTCAAGTTGTAGGTAAAATAGCCTCAGAACTGCTTTTTCCCCCTCTTTGACGAAATTCCCCTGCCTTTGGAGGTTTGGCTCGTCCGCCAGTGATTCAACATAATGTATCGTATTGCTTTGAAGCTCTCTTTTCTATCTGTCTACCGTCTTTGTTCGCTTTTCAGCATGAAATACAGACCTTCTCGGCCAACTTATAAATTTCGATTGAAAACTAATTTAAACTACTGTGCTTTTTGTCAAAGACATACGGCGCCGATTCGCTTTCAGACAATTGGAACATTCTGTATTCAGCTTGGATATGAACTTTGTTCTGTATGAACTTACGGACGTTTTTTTATAAACGTGGGTACGGTGTTTTAACCACACATGAACTTGTTATGCAAAATGGTATGAAGTATTTTCCACGATAGTGAATGCGTTATGGAACTTATGCAGATTATAGTCTTTAATGGGGGATTCCATGATCGTAGTTTGGATTTACTGGCAGCATTGAGCTTCATAAAAGAGGGAGAATCGGCAGTTTTCGGGCCGCTGTACCTACACCTTAAGGAACAAATTCTACTTTTTGGAAACGCCAACGAGAGGGGAAGTCCACTTTTCCCACCCCTTCTCGTCCGCTAGTGGGTATAGTCGTTATTTTGTTCATTAACTGCGCCATTCGAACACCAAAAACAGGCCCGGTCGTATCGTCAATCCATCAGATCTTTTGTTATTATCGGTAACCATGACTTCCTACATACTGGTATCATGCACTAGCGGTCGAGAACGGAAGGGAAAAGTGGAATTTCCCCTCTTTGGCGGTTTAAAAAAATAGAGTTTGTTCCTCAAAGTGTGGGTAAAATTGCCTAATTTTGTCACTTCCCCCCTCTTTGGAATGATTCCCCTCCCTTTGGGGCTTTGGCTCGTCCGCCAATGGTATGGTAAGGCTTGCAGGGCACATGAAAAAAACTCCCAAACTCGGGTGGGTTCGCGACCAATTTCATGACTCATTAACTCTAATAAAGTTCACGTGAAAAACATTAGAATTTTGGTATTGTGTGGGTTCACTGAGAGACATGTCATGTACTGCAAATAATGTACCACGTGAATCTGAATTTTATTTTTAGTACACAGTACACAATTATCACATAAATGTTATGGATGGAATGGTTTTATTAGTTTTAGTTGATTTAAATTTGGTCTAATTCTGTTCTGGCGTAGACCTTTTTTGGCAACCAACCTGATGGTTTTGGCTACATCTGAAGTGAATCATCCACCAGAGTGATTTATCGTCAACAAGTGGCTGTTTTTTGTCTACCTGACGAGTTTCTATCATGGACTCACTGGAAATTAAACCAAATTTTTCTGTTTTTACCAAATTCCGTTGCTGGAAAACATGTTTACTTACTGCAGTTGACCACTAAAAATAACCACATTTTGTGTACAGCATTAATAATTAAGTTATGAGTATGATGGAAAGTTATGGTGCCCTATATTAGTCAGCCAGCACAGCGGACCTGAAGGGGAGGGAAAAGTGGAATTCCTCTCTCTTTGGAAGTTTCAGAAAGTATAATTTTTTTCCTAAGGTGTAGGAAATATGCCCTAATTCCTGCTGATTCCCCCCTCTTTGGGAAGATTCCCCTCCCTTTGAATATTTGGCTCGTTCGCTAGTGATTGGCATTACAGAGGACTGAATGGCAGACCAGTGACCACCAGAATTTACTTTAGTCCATTTATTCCATGAAGTGCAGTACGTATAAATTTCACAAGAGAAAATTATACAGTATGTAGGTGTAGGCATAAACTCGTGAGACATCAAGAAAACTTCTGGTCAGGTATGTAATTTATAATAATTCTACCAACTTTGAAGCTTTGGGAAAATATATACTGTGAGAAATTCTGCATGTAATTCAGTACATTGGTATGTAGAGGAGTAGCCTATACAAGGTGATTGATGGCTGACCCACCAGGGTTTCGTGTCATCAACGAAATTAGCCGTAGTGTATGAAATGACTAACATAACGACATGTATGTACCAGTGCTTTGACAACCATTGTGAGTTCAGTCAGTCAGTGAGTCAGTGAGTCAGTGAGTCAGTGAGTCAGTGAGTCAGTGAGTCAGTCAGTCAGTCAGTCAGTCAGTCAGTCAGTCAGTCAGTCAGTCAGTCAGTCAGTCAGTCAGTCAGTCAGTCAGTCAGTCAGTCAGTCAGTCAGTCAGTCAGTCAGTCAGTCATAATCAGTCAGTCAGTCAGTCAGTCAGTCAGTCAGTCAGTCAGTCAGTCAGTCAGTCAGTCAGTCAGTCAGTAGTTCAGTCATTAATTCAGTCAGTCCGTCAGACAGTCAGTCAGTCAGTCCGTCAGTCAGTCAGTCAGTCAGTCAGTCAGTCAGTCAGTCAGTCAGTCAGTCAGTCAGTCAGTCAGTCAGTCAGTCAGTCAGTCAGTCAGTCAGTCAGTCATACAGCCATACATGCTAGCCACATTCATAAGCATCTTGTTTATTGTTTGTCAATCAGTTTCGTAGTCAAGTAGAATAATAATATGAAAGTATCGGTAAGAAGCCACCACCACCAAACCCAAATTTATTATCGTATCTGTAGCGGCCTAGAACCTGAAATCGATTGTTTTGCCAGCACCTTGCGTTGCTTTAGTGTAGTCTGGTATACGTTGTGTTCGTACATATGTACACTGTGGCCTTTTCCTTCCAATGATCCTTTTACTGATATCTCATTGAAATCTGTGTAAATCCAAGGAAACCTCATGCACTGGCGGATGAGCCAAACCTACAAAGGTAGGGGAATCATCATAAAGAGGGGGAATTCGCAGCAATTAAACCATTTTATCCACACCTTAAGGAACAAACCCTACTTTTTTGAAATCTCAAAAGAAGAGGGAATTTCAATTTTCCCTCACTTTCTCGTCCGCTAGTGCACTCATGTGAATACGACTCCTCATGGACTGTTATATTTCAATGACAATTGAATTGGCGTTTCTTTGAGGCAATCCTCAACGTTTTTTTTCAAGTGTTTCTCAAAGCACCCATCCGTTCTGTTTGATATGCGTTCAGCAATTGTTGTACTAACAGTCATGTAGATTGTACTAACAGTCTAACAATAGTCAAGTGAATAGTGTAAAAACTACACGTAATAATCATTTATATTCATGTATTCCAGGCACTGTTCGATGGATTGTATGGGGCGTGGATTATAAGATTGTAAGTTGATCTATCAATCCGTCTGTTATTATGATTCAACCAATGGTGTACTTGGAAATGTAATCGACTCAAAGCAGTCGGAAGAGCATCGTTCTATTCATTGTGTACTGTATATGAAAGTTATGGCCATCAGCGGATCACTTCAGTAGCTATATATAGTCGGATTATTTGTTTACGACTGTTTTCCGTGAAACATTCCTACGCTCCCAAATGTTTGCCATTAAAATGCAGCAAAATGAACTCCTCTGTCACCTGTCTAGTCTAGTGCGTAGGGCGCCGGTCTCGGAAACCGGCGGTCCTAAGTTCGAAACCTGACTTGAGATCCTGACGCGTTGCTCTGGGGTTTCTGCCATTGCCCGTCAGTTTATTCAACTATCTGGTCACTACGAAAACATCATTCTGATATGGTATTAGTGTGCCTTATGGCTTCAGTTAACGAAGAAGTCCAAGTAAAAAAACACATTGTAAATACTGAAGTGAGTACGATATATAATAGTAATTTGTTTTCTGAAGTGACTACTTATGGTATCTCAGGGATTAAAGCAGAGCAAAAAGCGCATTATCTTCTAAAATTGTCTTTCCCACCCTCTGTGTGAGACTTCACAAACATTTCAATTGTCTAAGCCAAGAGAAACGGCTCGAAACAGATGACAAATATGACAGGAAATCCAGTCTACCTTCAGTTTGCCCTAAATATTTTCGAGATAATTTATTTTTTTGATTGGAGAAGTAAATAAAATCAACAAAAGCAAGTGAAAACAAACAACCAAATCGGAGATAATCCGTTTAAAAGTGTAGTAAAGTACGTACTAGGACTGAAAGCCGATCTGGTTCGGAAGCGGATTCGGAGGGAAGGAAATAAGAAAGCAAGAATACGGTAATCGGGTGTTATTTGGTGAATGGCGCAGTCGAATTCTCCATCCACACCTCAGGACATTGAACTCCGACCGTAAGTGTTGTTGTTGTTGTTGTTGTTGTTGTTGAAATAAGACTTTTTTGGTGAGATGAACCTTTTCCAAATTCCATACTTACATACAGGGTTCCCTGATCTTATCTGGGCACTAACAAAATTTATGCCCGTACGAATATTATTTTTTAGTAATAATGTCAGTCAGTACATGGTGTTTCTTCAAGTTCTACAGACTTTCTGTAACGAGTTCTCAGCATTTTCAATGATAAATTTTTCCGAGTCTGTACCATGCCACAATTTTCTAATGACCGTTGGTTCACTTTTTTGTGACTTGGTATCCTACTTTGCTATTAAAGGCATAACAACTGAATAAAGTTTTAACTTTTTGATTTGATATACATACAGTAATGCAGATTACATTTCTACCATTCAGTGTCAGTCTGACCGTACATTTGCGTCGACCGTTTGATGAGGACGGAGTTTTGGATCCAGTGAATTTAAAAAGGTATTTTAAATACTGGAATATACAATGGTGGTTGTCCAGTGGTTTAGAGCGTCAGTTTCCGGGTCGGATACCGACGGTTCGAGCCACCTTGGGTCTATTTTTCTTCATTCGTGGGTTTCCAGACAGATTGAAAATTTTGATTTCACATGCAGCCGGACAACACAATCTTCTGTCTCTCACACTATCCATTTATTTCAATAATTTTCAAATGGTTCACACGCCATGAAGTTTTTACGGGACGTAACAGCGAATTTCAATTCTGAACCCGTCTCTATAATTTCCATATGTAAATGAGAAATTCCAAAATTTTCAATTACACATGGTACAGTAAGCAACCTACGACTTTCACATTCCCATCCAACATATCCAGTCGTGCTATGTAGGATACATAATTGCGCATATATTATTCATCACTCGATACATCACAAATCGTGTTAACGACATTCGCTTCTGAAACTCAAACGTTCGGTTCTGAATCTTCAAGTTCCCTCACAGCCATTGCTAAAGCCCGTATGTTGTTTCTGCAAACAACAATACTGCCCAAAGCTTTTGATAATGAAACGTCAGACAATCAGTGTTAACACGCACATCAATCATCATCACCCCATGCTATATTGTGTTAAACTATGGTATCAACCGAGTTGAGTTGTTTCATTATCAGACGTTTTGGGCCATATTTTTGCTCGCAGTAACAAGATACGGGCTTTACAATGGCAAGGGTCCCTTTCAGTTTGATTTTCGCTATCGAATAAAGCATATCACTTCTTCATTATTCAGTTTGGTCTTGAATATCGAGTGAAACATTCACTTCTCATTATTATACAGGGTGGCTGTAAAGTAACGACGCGTTTTCCGGCCGCCCATTTCTCAAAAAATTATATTGTGTGATTGGTGTCTTTATAGTCAAACTTGCGTAAAAACACCTGAAAAATCGAATTATGTGGTCAGATTTGACGTCTTATAATGTGATTGTAGGCCTTTTGTGGAATTTCTGTCAAAAAGCAATATTTTTTTACTTCTTGGGTCCTAGACAATTTTTTTCTAAAATAAAAGCTTTATAGGACTCTAAAAGTTTACACACTATTTTAATAATGATTTTAAAAAAATCTCATCGCCAAATAACACTATTGGTATTATCTAATGGTGAAAATTAAGCCAGCTTTCACATGTCACTTTTTACATCAGAATCTTATTTCTGCATTTTTCACCAATTATCATAAATAAGGTTTTATTAGAAGGTTAATATGGGTAGCTTAACTTAACTTAAGTGGTGTTTCGGACTTCGCATAGACACCGCCTAAGCTCTCGTGTCCTCATCAGTATGCCGAGAGCTGACTATAGCTTGCTAGCTATGTTTTCATGACCCTTAATGGTGTCTTATGACACCAGATTTGTGTTATAGGAGTTACGGAAGTATGATAATCCTACTTAGGACCTAGATCTTTGATTTTCGAAATTTTGGAATTTTATCGATTTTCGCATTTTTTCTTCATTTATTGAGACTTTTTGGTAGTGAAGTACTATGGATTCTAATTCTTACATAAATTCTTTAATACAAAACTCAACTTACCATTTGTTTTTATTATTATGAATCCTGGTTGAAATCAACTGATACTTAATTTGCATTACTATGGTCAGTTTTCATGAAATTTCGGTCAGTTTTGTTGAATATGAACGAAAATTCCGTTAATTTTCGGAAAAAAATTGATTTCAGCAGTTCTACACTAAAATGAACCTCATAATCTGAAATTTCAGGTATGAATACATATAATTGGCTTGTAAAAGTTAATCATGCAATACAATAGTTCTGAGAAATAGACGGCCGGAAAACGCGTCGTTACTTTACAGCCACCCTGTATACTCTTAACAAAATGTACTCCTCACCTATCAAGAAATATACTGATAGAAGTTCCATAACTAGTATGTACAACCTTCCACACATACAATGTATGTATTCTCACATTTATGTAATGTACATATGGTCATCCTTCAAATAAAATGTACAACTTGCTGCTGGCACTTGCGAGCTGCCGAAATCTAGATTCTCTCGTGGCATCCCGCCATTTCGACTGAAGTTGGTGAAATATACCGGTTGCTATACCAACATAAACGTTATGGAAATCTCAGAAATGCTCATATGTATCCTGGCATTTACCTTATTGCTTCAAATGTTCTGAAATGTGCAACTTGCTGCTGGCACTTGCGAGCTGCCGAAATCTAGATTCTCTCGTGGCATCCCGACAATTCGACTGAAGATATGTGAAATATACCAGTTGTTATACCAACATAAATGTTATGGGAAGCCCAAAAAACACTCATATGTATCCTCACATTTAAGTACATCATTGCTTCAAATGTTTTCAAATGTGTAACTTGACAATGGGACCACTGGCGGACTAGCTAAACTTCCAAAGGGAGGGCAGTTTTGTCAAAGAGGGCGGAATTGGCAGTTTACAGGCCATTTTACCCACTCCTTAGGAAACAAACTCTACATTTTGGAATTGCCAAAGAGGGGGGAATTCCACTATCCCACCTCTTTTCGTCCGCTAGTGAATGGCACTTGCAAGCTGCCAGAATCTAGATTCTGTCGTGGTACGTAAGCCGACATTTCGACTGAAGTTGGTCCCGAGAAGACGAATGGCGATGACATCAAATTGTGGCAGATGTACAGGGTGACTGGGAATCGGGGTATAGCTTTCCGTCAGTGGCTGTATAGGCCTCATAATTGATTATAAGAAATGGTTTAAAACTGCGAGAACCCATGGCATGGCCAGAACCAGATTCTCAAGTTCAGAACCGGATTCTCAAGTAAGGAATTTTTTGTGCCACGTTTTCATTTTTCTTATAACCAGATTCTCAAGTCCAGAACCGGATTCTCAAGTAAGGAATTTTCGGTGCCACGTTTTGGATTTTCTTATAGCCTATTACGAGGCCAATAAATACGTGTCAGTTGTGTGAAGTTTCGGATAGTCGTATATTATGAGATGAGGTGAAAATTAACTAATCCGACCATGTTTTTTTTCATCCTAATGATTCACGGTCAGTAAGTTGAAATGCCCTTCAAATGGCCGAATGTTGCGGGTTTTGTTTCTTGTCCAGAACCAGCATGTACCCATACATACAGTACGTACAGTATGTATGTATGTAGGTACTGCAACATTCGCTGACAACATCAGTCAGCGTCTGATGTCTTGGGTTTAGCAATTATCTCTAAGAGTCAACAAAATGATAATTACGTATACCCAGGCATATCAGTGTTTGCTTTTCGGTGTCATATAAAAGCAATCTATGGTTATTACCATTTGACTGTGGAGCAATTGCAATTCACCCGAAAGTCAACTTACATTAAAAAAACGTTTCAGCGAATTTGAAATAATCAAAAGTCTACTCCTATCGTCTTACATAAAATGCCAAACCACTTTGATACCTCGAAATCAGCCCGTCCATGTACCCAAGTGCCATCCGTCAACGTCGTGCCATTCAATACTACAGACACCACTGCAAAAAGCGTCCGATGCTCCCAGAAACTAATTTGATCTAGTTTGAACCAGATTAATCCAGTTTTAAATGGATTGCGTAAACACGCCCCACCACGCTGTGTGAACTTTAACCGACTATGGCACCCCCGTTGTAAATAGATCGAGTGCCCGAATTGGCGGACGAAAACGGTGGGAAAAGTGGGATTCCCCCCTCTTTGACGGTTTCCAAAAGTATAATTTGTTCCCTAAGGTGTAGGTGAAATGGTCTGATTTCCGAAAATTCCCCCATCTTTGGAAATATTCCCCTCCCTTTGGAGGATTGGCTAGTCCGCCAGTGTGTAAAAACGATGATGCGAATGCCCAGTTGGAACCAGTTCAAGTCGAAACTGGGTAATTTTGGAAATAGCTACAACTGCTACTACGAAAGTATCAAAACAAAGTATCAAAAGAAAATGTATCCGAAATTTCGGGATCAGTTATAAAATGGGTGGACATGTGGTGAATGTTTGCAAGGTTTTCGTTGTCAAAGACAACCGCTATTAGCCAATTATACTCCAGGAACCCATTACTTATGACCAAAATGTGCTTAGTGTAAAAAATGTGTAAATAAGTGTTTTTGGGGAGGGGGATACGAATTTATTTTGTGCCGCTGGCCTTTAGGAACCACAAATGACCGACAGACAAAAAGGATCCTGGACCTCGTTATATCTAGATCCTCACTATTGTTGTTGTTGTTGTTGTTGTTGTTGTTGTTGTTGTTGTTGTTGTTGTTGTTGTTGTTGTTGTTGTTGTTGTTGTTGTTGTTGTTGTTGTTGTTGTTGTTGTTGTTGTTGTTGTTGTTGTTGTTGTTGTTTTTGTTGTTGTCGTCGTCGACAACAACAACAGCAACAACAACTGCTGACCGCCAACCTCACTTGGACGCAACCACGGTGTAAAAAAGCGCCATATCATCGAATGACCAAATAATCTGGATTTTATCTGGTTCCCTAGTCGAAAATCTTTGAAGAATGAAAAGTGGACTATAAAAGAAAGATGCCCAAACGCTATTCGTAATGGAATGCTGAGAGTGACTGAAGTGAAACCTCAGGCTAAGTCTCAGCAATTTAGGCGGGCATACTGTATTGCAATTAGAAATATATGCTGTAATCTGATTTTTTTATTGACTTTATTTTCAAAATCTATGAGTAAGGTTACTGAAGAAATTTTGTTGTTTATCTAGATAAGAAATATTTGTCTGGACGTTGTTGGTTTTTGCCTGTCCAGAACCAGAATCGGGTACCGTATGACCTGACCCGACCCGACCCGACCCGACTTGTTATTGGAGCCATCCATCGGGTATAAAAGCCCGGACACTCACCCGTCAACCGGTCATTTGGACAACGCCAAGTTTTCGGTGTTAAGCACTTTATTTGGTTAACCGTCAAGTTTTATGAAGTCGAAACGAAGCCAAGTTTCATGAAGTCGAAACGAAGCCAAGTTTTATGAAGTCGAAACGAAGCCAAGTTTCATGAAGTCGAAACGAAGCCAAGTTTTATGAAGTCGAAACAAAACCAAGTTTTATGAAGTCGAAACAAAACCAAGTTTTATGAAGTCGAAACGAAGCCAAGTTTTATGAAGTCGAAACAAAGCCAAGTTTTATGAAGTCGAAACAAAACCAAGTTTTATGAAGTCGAAACAAAGCCAAGTTTTATGAAGTCGAAACAAAGCTAAGTTTTATGAAGTTGAAACGAGTTTATACGACATTTTCATTGGGGAAGTTTGACATTTTGAGAAGACACAGTAATAGATAATACATAGCTGTTAACTTGATATGTTATAAAAAAAATTTTTTTACTGTTGCTTTGCCACATCGCTTAGTTATTGTGACTAGAGTTTCTAGCTGACATATTTTGCTGTTGTTTTGATTGAACGGTGTTGTTATTTTTTACCATCATAATCCACGTGGTTTGTTCCAAGTACTGGCTCTGGATTGTGATTCTTTATTACAAAGTTTTAATTTTACTGTTGCTTTGCAACATGCTCAACTATTGTGACTAGTTCATTGGTGACTAACATGATTGTATTAAGACCATTTTTTTGATTTGAGGACAAAATTGTCAGATGCTGAAGTGGTCTCGTGAAAACCACAACAATCGCCTTTTCCTTGATCCTCCAGTATTTAGCAATTATCGGTCACACGGTTCTGTTAGTAAAAACACCCTCGCATCGATCGGTTCCATTTCTGATGGTAGATATAAGTTTTACCATACCTTGGCAAACTTGAACCTATTGAAAATTCCAAACTTCACGCATTGATATTCATGTATTCTATGAACCGCTTCATGTTATCTATCAACACACTCATCTAAAAAAATCAGTAGGCGAACAACAGTATCTGAATACATTAAAATACCGTATTCCATGAAAATTTGCAATTCCATAACGTGGAATTCTTCTTTCATTCTGCTATTTCATTCCTATTTAATTAATGAATTACCTACATAATCGGATTATTGAAAAGCCATTGTGATCTTAAAGTTAAAGAACAATCAAAATGTATTTCATGTTTTGATCACTGTACCATATCATAGTTGGCTGGCATATACTTTTCAGTACATACATACCTTTCTTCAATATTCCATCAAGTGCGTGATTCAAGCCATGAAATCCTGCCCAGAAAACTCACTTGTATCTGGGTGTTTATGAACATTCTTTCATTCCTGTTTTGTCTTCTCATTCAATAATTATTCGGGTATTGTTTTTGTAATTTATCTTGTTTTTTATTTTTTTTTCAATTATTTTTCAGTAACGCAGACGCACGTACTGATTACGAGCAGGCTCAGGGTCTACTTAACAACAACGCCAAACCTACCGAATCTGCCAAATCCACGTCCAACCAGCGAACACACGCAGAAGAAGAAATGGGCTCCGGTTGGTTGGAATCACTGGCCGACGAGCGAAACTTCCAAAGGGAGGGGAATATTTCCAAAAAGGGAGGAATTGGCAGAATTTAGACCATTTTATCTACACCTTTGGGAAGAAACTCTATTTTTAAATCGGGCAAGGAGGGGGGAATTGCTTTTTGCTATTGTTACCTCGTCCGCAAGTGGTTGGAATTAGGCTGACGTTGACACTTCATGTACATAGGTTTGAGTTGGCTCCCAGCCTTGGACTTTATTTGACACAGGTTTATTGATTAAAAGTACCTTTTGCTTATTTTTTTAATGTTAGGATCACACAAATGTAAAACATTTTCGATACATGATGTTGGCAGAGCTTCTGGATTAGAAATAAAA
>OZ038448.1:7171198-7176198 GCA_964036265.1 Daptonema setosum
TGACTGACTGACTGACTGACTGACTGACTGACTGACTGACTGACTGACTGACTGACTGACTGACTGACTGACTGACTGACTGACTGACTGACTGACTGACTGACTGACTGACTGACTGACTGACTGACTGACTGACTGACTGACTGACTGACTGACTGACTGACTGACTGACTGACTGACTGACTGACTGACTGACTGACTGACTGACTGACTCTCTGACTGACTGACTGACTGACTGACTGACTGACTGACTGACTGACTGACTTAGAAATTCGGTGGGTCGTACGAACCTGATGCGATGGTGTGACGGAGGTGCTTTCGTGGAGGCACCCAACCTGCAGCAAGAATCCGTGGATGTGCTTCACAACTGGCTGATGTGTGACGCTCCTGTCACCACGTTAGTTATCAAATAGTTATCAAATAGTTATCAAATAATTATCAAATAGTTATCACATAGTTATCAAATAAACTATGTTGCTCATTGTTTACTTAAATTTATAGTTCCTAATCTCAAATTTTAGCAATTTTTTCAATGCTATGTTGACTTGTTTTAGGACTCGTGCATCCACAACGCAAAGACCGACTACCACGACTGCAACAACAACAACAACAACAACAAGACGGTCAACAACAACAAGAGCAACAAGAACAACAACTACAACAACCACAACCACTACAACCGTGCCGTTAGGTACAGAGTTACACAGTCTTCTTGGCTATTATGATACCTAGATTAAGTAACTGGATATTAGGCGTGGATGTGTTCTGTTTGGTGTGAGAATGTTTTTTTTGTAATAATGGAAGCTTGGTGTTTGGCAATATTTTTATAATCTTTGTGTGGTGCTGAATTTTGGTTTTACATCGAAAAATGTTTTTCCTTCTTATATTTGTGGTTCAGGCAATGCTTTCAGGCAGTATCTAGTCGAATCATTTCAGACACCATGTCGACACAAAGGTCTCGATCAAACAGACCGCCACCAATCAGACAAACACTTTGGCAGGATACCTCTCAGTGGGTTCAGGCACCACAAACAGACAACAGTCGTAATACACTGTGGCAGACAACAGAGACAGACAGTGAACAGACACTTTGGCAGCAAACAGACAGACAACAGACGATCTGGCGCCCAGCGATTACAAGAGACTCAATTACTGATACAAATACTGATAACTCAGTGATTGATCGGACGGTTCGAAAACTGACAACTTCTTTGTCTGACGATAGAAATACTGGTACTTTGATAGCTGACCGGAATACTGGCACACTGATATCTTCCGTAGAGGAAGGAAATACTCTTGAATCAGCTAATGCTTCAGAAACTGGAACTTCAAAAACTTCTTCGAAAGGAGGAGCCACCAGCCGATCAGTAACAATTACAACAAGTGCCGATACTGCCAGATCAGTTACCAAGCCAGGTTTCGGTAAACTGACCATGTTGGTGGATGAAAATACTGCCGAATCTCGAAGATCAGTTACTGCAACTATTATTGATGAAAGTTCAGTAACTGAGCCGAATGCTGGAAGTACGGATGGCTCCGGCACAACAACAGTTATCGACGCAGATTCTGGTATACTGGTAACGTCATCCAATAGAGAAGAAACGGACAGTGTCAGAACCACATCAGTTAATCAACCGGACACGAACAGACGAGCAAGTTCAGTAAATCGAGGAGTTACGAACAGATTCGAGAGGAAATTAGTTACTGATAAAAATACTGTTGTTGACCAAAATACTGAGACTGACCAGAATACTGAGATTGATCAGAATACTGAGACTGACCAAAATACTGAAACTGACCAAAATACTGAGACTGACCAAAATACTGAGACTGATCAAAATAATGATGTTGACCAAAATACTGATCAGACAACGGCGGAATCCAATGACGATGCGAGTGCCATCCCCATCTGGCAGCCAGCCATCACTCGACCCTCCATCAGTGATGACGTCACCACAGTACAATCTACCGTAACCGATGGCATTGTTTTCCATCGTAAAACTGTGACCACAACTGACACAACAAAACAAGCCAACGAAAGTACTGACTCATTTGAGATGATTAACCATCCTGAAGGTGCTCTTTCCCATAACAGGGTTACTCGGTTTCCGCCGTTCCCGATCGCGGACTCAGCGAATCCGGAAAACCTAATCTCTACCACTTTTCCTGCCAAAACATCCAACTCCATCCGAAGTTCATCCACGGATCTTCGCAATTACGATTCACTTTTGATGGATCGTCGAACACAATCATACGATCTCACCACTACCACAACGACACAGAAATCAATACCATTGAAAATCTTCACCAACAAACCGACGGATCTCGATTCCCGACGGCCAAACGACGACCCGGCACCTGATCTCAAAGGCTTCACGGCCAAACCCAATGATCTCACCACCTCGAAACCTGACGCTGAATCCATCGAAATACCAGCCGACTTTTCCACCACTTTTACCACAACTTCCTCACCACCGGAGGAGGGTGATGATGAGTTTGCCAAGATGGTCCGAATGTCGCGACCACCGATGATCATTCAAACCATCTACAAAGACAACATCCGATTCATCATCGGCGTGTCGTCCACGGCACTACACACCAATCGTTAGTCGATAGTCAATCGCATCACGAGCAAAATTTAAGCACAGTTTTTCTTATTTTTTTTTAATTCTGAAATTTTTTTACTTTTGGAATAGTTTCATTTGTTCATGCTGCGAAACTGGTTGAAACTTGAAAGCATAGACATTGAATTATTGATGATACGGATAACGACCAACCACTGGCGGACGAGCCAAACCTCCAAAGGGAGGGGAATTTCGTCAAAGAAGGCTGGAATTGACGGAAATTAGACCGTTTACCTACTCCTAAAGGAACAAACTTTGCTTTTCGAAAATGCCAAAGAGGGGGAATTCCACTTTTCCCTTCTTCCCTCGTTCGCTAGTGCGAGCAACCGAGAGATCAGAGATTGAGCAGTAACGGTAGACTACCGAACGGCACCATGTTTCGCACAAAAGTTTTTCTCACCACCAGCGGACGAGAAGGGATGAGAAAAGTGGAATTCCCCCCTCTTTAGCGGTTTCCAAAAGTATAATTTGTTGTGAGGTCATGAAAAATGGTGTGAAAACTACAAACTCCCCCTCTTTGACGAAACTCCCCTCCCATTGAAAAATCAGGTCGTCATCAGGTGTCTCTCACATCAGCTGATACAGAAGTGACAGTCTATGTAAATAACTCTATTGAGGTTGTTGAGTTTTGATCCCAGTACCACTCGCTTGTAAATCAGGTGTCCTTCCACGAAACGATGGAGGTTTGGTTTTGTTCAGGTTCCCGCAAGGTGATAATGCCCGAACTACCCGATGGCGGATTGAACATGACTGTAAAGGCCCACATGACACCTTCTACTGCCACGAACTCAGATGGAGTGACCAACAATACGACTAATGATGGTTTGGTTGTTTGGTATAGCCGACCCACGGTTTCTTGTTAGCCAAAAACTTTTCGGCGCGCGGTTTGAATTCGAATCTGTTTTTGCGCACTTTCAAATTTTTGTGTATTACATTTTTTCCCCATAACATTTAGATAACATAAAAAATTGCAACGAATTCATTGCATTCGTGCGTAAGCGGCCCACAAAATTCATTTCTGATAACAAGAAACCCTGACCAAGCTATACTACATACACTACTATCTAAAACTGTTTCAGCGACCACTTTAATCATCAGGTCCTTATAGAGTTGGTTACCAGTACCATATAGCGCACCGATAGAAACCCGAAATTCAAAATTGATCCTCTTTTAACATTTTATGGATTTGCGTGATTTATTTGATTTGGGAATTTTGACATCTGGCAAACAGTGCAGTTTTATGTGAATTTCGTGTTGTGTGTTGCCTATCTAATATGTTTGTTATTGCTACTGATCATTGTAACAGACGCTAATGCGGTCGCGGGCACTAACGCTGACAACGGGAAAACTCGGAAACCATCGTCAATTCAGGTCAGACGAGTCAACACAGATGATGAACCAGGTTTTACTCACTCACTCACTCACTCACTCACTCACTCACTCACTCACTCACTCACTCACTCGCTCACTCACTCACTCACTCACTCACTCACTCACTCACTCACTCACTCACTCACTCACTCACTCACTCACTCACTCACTCACTCACTCACTCACTCACTCACTCACCCGCTCACTCACTCACTCACTCACTCACTCACTCACTCACTCACTCACTCACTCACTCACTCACTCACTCACTCACTCACTCACTCACTCACTCACTCACTCACTCACTCACTCACTCACTCACTCACTCACTCACTCACTCACTCACTCACTCACTCACTCACTCACTCACTCACTCACTCACTCACCCGCTCACTCACTCACTCACTCACTCACTCACTCACTCACTCACTCACTCACTCACTCACTCACTCACTCACTCACTCACTCACTCACTCACTCACTCACTCACTCACTCACTCACTCACTCACTCACTCACTCACTCACTCACTCACTCACTCACTGGCTCACTCACTCACTCACTCACTTACTCACTCACTCACTCACTCACTATTTATTGTATTGAATTGAACGGAATACCTGCCGTGTTCTAGTCAAATATTCTATCCATTGGGCTATCAAGGTCTACTAGAATTTATACAACTTGATTTCAGCACCCTGCATCATGGACGTGATGTTGCTTGTTGATGTATCTGGCAGCACTGGGGAACGCAAAGGAGGACATACTGTTATGTTGGCAGCGGCTTTTGTGAAAGGTCAGTCAGTCAGTCAGTCAGTCGGTCAGTCAGTCAGTCAGTCAGTCAGTCAGTCAGTCAGTCAGTCAGTCAGTTAGTCAGTCAGTCAGTTAGTCAGTCAGTCAGTCAGTCAGTCAGGCAGTTAGTCAGTCAGTCAGTCAGTCAGTCAGTCAGTCAGTTAGTCAGTAAGTCAGTCAGTCCGTCAGTCAGTCAGTCAGTCAGTCAATCAGT